>ML675612.1:38970569-39040010 GCA_007922155.1 Mesoclemmys tuberculata | reverse complement strand
TGGTCCCTTCTGACCTATGAGTCTATGAGTCTATGAGTCTATAACACTGTTAACCTCAGTGTCCTGGCTTAATTCTAATTTGTGTAGTTACCTGCTTCCAAACTAAAATTGCAACTTAAATTTCTATCAGAGTTCACTTCCAGAAAGTGATAGAGAGTTGATATCTTGGACTATCATGTAAATCCATCCCAAGTGGTTTGTCATTCCAGTGGCAAAAGAATGAATGTGTCCCCCGCCACACACACACCAGTACAGTCTTTAAAACACATTGGCATCCTTCATAATGAAAGGTGCCAAAAAATATTTCAGTTCTTGTTGTAGAAGACTGACAGAATGAAAACTAAACTTAAATGAAGAGATCACTGCCGCTATCTTTGAAAAAGAATTATCTGAGGACAAAGCCACTATTACATAAGGCAGATTAAGCTTTTTTAAATTCTGTGCCAAATTTTAAGTCATCCTGTGAAAAAAATGGCTTTTGTCGCAACCGACTTCATTTTCAAACATAGAAAACTTCTAGCTATATTTTACATATATGTTAGTGCCTCAACAGTACAACATAAGGTTAAATGTTTCTTTAAATAGTCAGCTGGGCTGCAGGATCATCAATCCATGCCCTGTTGATTTCAAAAAGGGACAGCTCAGAATGAACCAAATTGCTAAGATGCAACCATAGTTACTGACGGCTATTTGAACATTTGCTTTCCGAACCCTCCAAGTATAGAGTCTTTTTTACATTTACAAAACGAATTCAAATAATTTCTCAGCCAACTTAAGACTTAAATTTAGATTTTAAAAACAACATACATAATATTTATAAGAAAATATTATGATAGTTTAAAAAATAATTTTGATTTGTTTTTGGAATGGACCAAGTCTCCCTGCCAGGTTCAGCCCCCAAATACAATAGCAACATCATGCCAGTGCACAAGAACTGTAACTTAAAATAATAGAACTTGACTTGTCTTGTCTCATCATTCAAAGTGCAAAGCAGTACACTACAAACAGCATAAATATCAAGCAATAAGTTTTCTTCCAGTTTAATAGTATATCCTTTGTAACACAGACACAATTTAAAATAATCTAGTGTGAACTGAAATTTTTAAAAATAATTCTACATGTGTAAAAGCACTCATACAAAAATATATGCACATGCGTCAGACCTGTGCTTCACTACATACTGATGGCCTATACCTGCCCCTAGTGAAATCTACAAGACTTTTGCTACTGATTTTGACTGGAACAGAATCAGACCCTGGAGGCACACAATTGGCACCATATGACACGACACACTCTATTCACAATGAAGGAGAATCACATCCACCAATCACCAGATAAAAACTTCAAAAACAGACTTCAGCAAGAAACTCCAGAGCTGGAACTCATATGCAAACTTGACACAATCAGATTGGGTCTGAACAGGGACTTGGAATGGTTCTCTCATTACAAGTAATTGTCACTGTTCACACATTCTCACCTTCTGATCAACGGTTGTGAATAGGCCTCATCTACCCTAACTGAAAGGACTCTGTTAACACTTACCCTCTCCATTGTTGTTTCTTACCTTAGGAGGTATATATCTCCTATCTGTGATTTCTATTTCATACATTTGATGAAGTGGGTTGCTGCCCACAAAAGTTTATGCCTGCAAGAATTTGTTAGTCTTTAAAGTGCTACAGAACTCTTGTTGTTTTTGTTGTTACAACCTCAATTAACCCAAATCCCTGTTCGCTAAATCAGGATCATGATCCCCCTCAATATTTCTGAGTTACATTTCTACAAATTTACTCATAAGAATAATCCCATAAACTATTGTGAGAGCAAAGACTATTCATGTAAGTGTTTGCAGGACTAAATCCCTACTGTATTAAAATACATTTTATTTTATTGCACAACGTAGACGCTCATTCATACCGCAGATCACCATGCATTAAACAGAGGAAACAGATAAAGTCTCTATCATACAGAGATTCATTTCTAACCACAACTTGTCAATGGGACTGTAGAGGGGTTGGCTGTCCCTCTGTCAGTCTCGGAGGGAGGCCACACCCACTCCCTACCCTGCTCCAACAGGGGTTGGCCCAGCCCAGGTTAGAGTCTCCGGGCTCAGGCAGGGCAGCCCTAAAGCAATACCCTGAGCCCTGGCAGGGCGGCACACAGTTCACAGCCACTCGGGGGGATCAGGGAAGGGGGAGGGGGACGCAGGCTCACCCGACTCCACTGCGTCCCAGCCCAGGTCCCTGTCCATCACAGAGGGGTATGCCACGGAGTCAGCAGGGTCCCAACCACAACACGCTGACTCCCCAGCCAGTCCCTCTATCTCCGGACTGGGCAACCCCTCTCCTGGGCTACTTCCTGCCTCATTGGGGTACTCGTCCAGGGGCAAGCTGCAGGACCCCTTGATCCCGTCAGGGAGTGGTAAGTCCAGCAGCTCCTCAGGATAATGGCCAGGGGCAAGTTGCAGGACCTCTCAATCTCACCGGGGGGGAGTGATGGGGGCTGGGGGGGGGGGGCGGGAGAACGACAGATCCAGGGGCTTGTCAGGGAGGTTAGTGGGGGACTGTTCCTCCAGGTCGGGCCGGGTCAGGGCCTGCGCCTCATCGTCCTCGGCCAAGGCCAAGGGCAGATCCTCCAGGCCTGGCCTCCTCCTCGTACACATCCGGCAGCTCCTCTGTGTCTTGGCCCCTCTGGACCCGGGGTCCAGCAGGGCGTTCGGCTCCAGCAGTACCTTGGGGTACCAGGCCAACCACTGGTCAGTCACTGGCGCCCAGGTCCCGGTCCGCTCGCCCGGATACCAGGTCCCGGTCCGCTCGCCCGGGTACCAGGACACAGGCAGCTCTGGAGCACAGAGTGGTACGTCCTTCCTCTCCGAGAGCTGGGCCTGACTGAGCTCCTGGGCTTCTCTTTTATACTTCCTGTCCTGCCCACTCGCTTCCAGGTGGGCAGACAGGCAGTTTCTTGCTCCGCCCCCACAGGCCTGGCCTGTGTCTCCCTGGCAGTCTCAGAGGGAGGCCATACCCACTCACTACAGGGCCACTTTTTATTATTCACGTTAAAAAGGAGTAACAATACAGGATCATTAGAAGTGTCAGATCTTCTATACACAACTGGAATCAGATGACCCAGCTTGTAGATGAACCAGAAGTCTATTATTTGATGTTGGCAGCTATTGCTTTATCTACAATAGTCCTCCAACGTAGCATGTCTTCTGCTGTAGAAAGTCTTTTACAAATCTATCAGTGACATTCAATGTACAACATTGGAACTAGCCAAATATTTACATGTTTTAGGTCAAACTGCTCAGTCCATCATCTTCAATGAGAGTCATGAGAACAAGGACAGAAGTATCTCCCCCTTATGTGTTCTGCATTAACATTTACAACAGTAAAGGTGAACTGTAAACGTGCGCATCAGTGGTTTTCAGAATCAGGGCCTTAGATCTGAAGGTAAGATCAGAGGGCCGAGATTGCACATTCATATGTTTGTGGACAGTGCCTTGCACATTCTGGGCACTATCAGAATACAAATAATGATGCAAATTGAAAGGAACTTGAACGCCTCTAGAATGAAGTAGAAAGCAACATTCTTTCCAGTTACGGACAGATACTTCTATTAATTCAGTTTTGAACTTCGTACTAGAAAGCCACTACATCAAAGAACTAGCAACTGCACCCAGGTTACAGTATAATAAGAGAGTATCTTAAATTCTGATGCTACCTTTTGTTTCACAAACACAGCAATCAACTCCCTACAACTGAAAGGTCGCCTTCTCTGAGATAGAGAGTGGAATCAGTTTAATACCTGGTAGTAGAACTACTCATAGCACAAATGAATTGGAAGAATATCATATCTGATGGAAACTACACTTCAGTGTTCTAAATATGCAATCATCTCCTCCAACTGGCATTTGTCTATAAAAACAATCACTCTAAACATGCAAAAAAAATTCAAGGAGTAGAAACGGTCAATGGGACTACATTTCCAGTTACCAAAGTAGCCAGTTTCCAAAGCATCATGCTAAGAACACCTGTTCAGTAATGACTTGAAAAGATGAATGCCACCTAGGTAGATTTCATTTCAGCAAAGCACAACCACATGCTTAGTCCATCCCAATTCAGCAAAGCACTTAAACAGGTATAAAAGAGCTTTTTTTTTTTTAAATAAAGAAAACACTAACAGAAACATCTGATAGTAAGGATGAAACATTTTTGTAAAGCTTAAATGCAATATTATAAACAGAAAAAGTAAAATATTCCATTCGAAAATTCTCAGAGATGTTCAAAGGCATAAAAGGCAGATGAGGTGCTCATCTCCCATTTTTCCCTTTGACTATCTGCCCTTTAGCGATGTACATACTGCTATTCTGTTTTGAGGAAAGCTTCATATTCCCCAAAAAAACAGCAGTATGTTTTCACATTTGCCCACCTGTGCAAACTGCATCAGAATGAAGACTATTAATCCCCAGAACACTAAACTGACTGGAGCATTTACTTACATTTACAGGCCCAACACGCCACAAAAACTGATTTAAAAATGTATTGTAGACAGCATTATTAAAGTCCTATTAAACTTTTACCCTCAAAGGGAGGTTGAGTGGAAGAGGTTTTAGATAATTTTCACTGAAGTTAAGGCTCATTAAAAGGAGGGCCTAAGCAAGCCTTATGCAGACAAACCTCTAATCATGCAGCCAAAGCATTCACATCCTGATTTTCATTATGTTAATTTGCTCCATTTCTGGGGTTCCTATATACAAGTACTGCCACATCTGGTAGAAACACTCTGACAATCATTTGATGGACCTCTCTGGGACCTATGCTACATGAGACAAAAGGAGGAGAGAAAAGGCAAAGTTGGGGAGCACAGCTTGTAGGAGTTTAAATGCTAAAGGTACGTGACCTTATACTGCAGAAAATCCCTACCACAATTCATAAGTAACAAACCTCATCAAGAGACATTGGCAAATTGACCTCAATCATCCAATCACGTAATGCCTGGACATGGTGTTTATACAATACACACACACACACTTTCCTTCAGTTTATAGATCACTAACACTATTATGCGCTTTCTGCTTTAAAAAAAAATCATCTACCGATATTGCAGTTATTCATCCTAAACCATTGACCTCAAGGGGCCAATAAGTATGAAAATATATAGTGTCCTAGTAAGCCCCTTTTCTTAGTGTGCAAAAAAAAAAAAAAAAGAGAATCATCTTCTTAGAATTCACAAGGCTGAGTTCAGGCATGTTTTCACTTAGTTCATTTTCTTATCCAACTGCAATGACTTCATGAAAATTTTAACTGTTGAGTCAAAACTGAGCCAATCAGAAATAAGGCAAAAGAACAAATGTTTATTTTGTTTTTACTTCAGTTGACAAAACCACCTTAGTTTAATGGTTAATTCAACCATTTGTTGACATGATTTTAAAACACTGCCACTAAAATAAACTGTACTATACCAAACATTGCCTTACTCTATGAAACCAGAGCCAATATTGCCTCTCATTCCAAATGGGAACCCCAGGGTGCTTTGTGGTTATGCAGAAACTATATAGGAGTTATCTGGCGACTCTTAAACTACAGAACAGCAGCACTGCCACTTCATGGCCTAGAGGAAGGATTCCCTTCCACTCACACATCACCTTAGCACAGGGATTCATCAGCATTTTCACAGAGCGCATCTCATTTCACAGAGAGTTCAACTCACAGACTAACTCCCCTTCCACTTTGGAGTATGTGACCACTTCCTCCCCCTTTCCTGATAATGTAACATCCACAAGGCAAGTACAGCAATTGCTTATATGGACAAGTAACGCTAGAAAAGTAATTAATATATTTTATCTGTTTTTTAATGTGAAAACAAGATAGAAAGTCAGCACCATGTGAGCAGTCAGGTCTCTATGAACTAACAAGAGTTTAGCAAACCACTATAAAACACAATTTAAAAACTTCTGCCCTAACACACATTCCAGGTTCTTAGACTATGCACTGGGGGCAGCATTTGGCCTCAAATCAATAAAAACTGAACAAGTTGTTTCAACCCTTAAAATACAACCCCACCACATCAGATTATGAACTCTCGCAAAGATTATATTTTAGAAAATACCAAAGTAAAGGGAGCAGTAGCCCCTTAAAGCAAATCCACCAGAGTCCCAATAAAACATCAAACTAAGCTGGAAGTTATTTTCCCTCATGCTTTTCCTCCAGAAAAGGAAGCAAAATTGCCATCGTATTTTACACAGGAAGACAGTTATTCTCCTTCCCAATACTATTATAATACTAGGTAATTTCATTTATTAAATAAAAGCAAGGAAAGCAGTTTAGACCCAAAATTATTTGTCTCAGTTTGGACACGTGAGCCACTAAATACACCCCCAAGCCTCTTAAGTGTAGGTCTGTAGCCTGCCTTGTTAGGAATAAGTAATTAAATTTCAATTGCCCTGACTGGGTTTTTGTTTGTCCTGAGCTACTGGACAATAGGATTTTTCCTAGTCTGACTGGTGAAGAGGCACTTTACACACATCAACCAGCTAGAGAGCAGGAATAAAAAAAAAAAAAAAACCCACCCACTAGAGCAAAGGATAAATAAAGAACACAAGCTATAGGAAAGACTCCTGTTTGTTTTTCCTAAAGCAGCCAATTTGCATGAGAAGTGCCCTGAGATATAGTACTCGGCACATTAGTAAAATCCTGAGGGATGGCCAAGACTAGTGAAACAAACAGAAAGGACAATCCTGACATTCAGACCTAGGATTTGTATTGTGCCAGTTTGCAAAAAAATAAATACCTCCCCCCCTCCCACCAGAGTATGTAAGTTAAACAAGACTACATAACAACACAGAAAAAATTCTATTTGGAAGATTCCAATAGTAGCTCCGATACTTCTCCTCTGACTGCTTTCTACTGAAAAGAGACATCTGAATGAAATCAGAATCAAGGTCTTTGTTTCTTAAAGGTTCAGTTCTCAATTCCTTGAGCAACAAAAATCCAGTTTAACTTCCAAAGAAGTTATGGGTCTACTCTACAATAATGACAATGATTTGTTCCACTGAATCAGTGGTGAAAACATCAACTTGAAAAGCAGTCAATTTAAAAATAAACACGTTATAAGGTAGTTTTGGATACTGCATAGGTGCCTGAGTTCCTCCAGCCTATATGTGATCTTAGAAAAACACTTCAAAAATGGGAAATTGCGATGGCATTGCCTGATCCTGTGGGCAAGGCCACATCCCATATGTCCCAGCACACACGCATGCATGTGTGTGCACACAAAATTGAAGAAACAGGGGAAATGACTATACACACCACATGCTGTCAAATGCACAAAGTAAACATCATATAAAAATTAGAGAAAAGCCTCTTTTCTAATCCTTTGTCGTTACAGTGATCTCAGGTGCTACTTGTAACAAGCATAGGTTCACTTTTTCAAGGAAGATTCATAAATTGATGATACCCCTATTCTTACTAATATATAAAGAATAAAATCATTTTACACATTGTCGGAAAATGAGTCATGCTTTGTTGAGCTAAACACCATTCCATTAGCCATTAATAATATAGGGCCATATCTCACAGCTGAGACAGAGTCAGTCACACTGTCACACTCCAAAAATCAAACCCTTGGATATCCTGGGGAAGCACTTGGCACAGCTGGTGGGGGAAACCACAAACATGGCTTTATAGCATTCTTAGCTATCCCCAATCCTAGGGGTAGCCAGGAATCATGGTATAACTAAGAGCAGCCAAGGGCTCTGCAAGACTGTGCCCATCTGTTTGTGCTTTTAAAAAAATTGGCAAGTGGGGATTTCCCCAAGAATGCAACAGTGCTCCAGCCACATCCTTCTTTGGTGTGAACACTCCCTATACTATGAGCTTGAGGGGTATAGAGACACTATACTGGTTCTAGGCCAGCTGGGGAATTCTCTTTACAGTAGGGAAATCCCCATGTAGCTAGCTTAAACCAGGAGAGCAGCACAAAGCAGCCAGATCAGAGTGGAGGATTTAGATCCAAGTCTCGCTCATAGTTTTAGTTTTTGTCCCGTCTACATTATCAGTTAATCCGTTTTCAACACCAGCTCAGAGGAACCCACTGAGAGCCATTTATGCACAAGCTGACGTCTTAGAATACGGAAGTTAGAAGTTTATCCACTCCTGCCACCCATTCTTCACTCCAACTCACCCTCGGCATGGGCCAGCGCTGCTACCGAAATGACTGGATCACAAGCACAGGCGTCGGATGGAGAATGAGTAAGAGGAGCAAGAAAACTTTTCCAAAACCAAAGAGGCCCCCTTTCCCCAGCAGTCCAAACCGGAGAGGGGAAAGAGCCAGAAAACTTTCTGACTGCTCAGATTTATTTCTAAATGTGCAGAAGGCTTTGACTGGCTCAGTGGGGTTCCCAGGGCCGCTACTGGAGTGACAAGAACCCTGCCTTTGACAGCCTGCCCTGGGGGGGGGGGGGAGAAGTCCAGCCCCAGCCAGGGTCCACAGCAAGAGGACTGCCAGGAAGCAGGCAGACTTGCCCCTGGTTCAGCTGAGGGGGGCACTGCGGGGACAGCCGGTTTGCACAAGCAGGATTTGGGAGGTAGGCCTGTGCGCGGGGGCGCTCGCGCATCTCCCCGCCCCCCGCAGTGTTTTCAGGCTAGGGCGCTCAGCCCCGCTCCCTGAGCTGTGTCGGGAGGAGTGGGGGACCGCCGTGCCCTTGGACCGCGACGCAGCAAAACCTCTCCTCCGCAGCCCGAGAGGCTTTTAGACACGAGCCCCCATTGCTCCGCCCGCGGGACGCCGCAGGTCCGCCCCGCTCCCAAGCCCTGCCCAGGAGCAGGGCGACCCGGCGGTGCCAGCCGCCCCGCCCACCGCGCCGCGCGGCCCGGCCCGGGACACGCCGCACGCGGCGGCCGCAGCCCGCTGCAAAGGCGCAGCGAGCCCCGCCGCGCCGCTCACCTGCCCGCGCCTCGCGCGCCGCCCGCCGCAGCTGCCTTCCCCGCCCGCCTTCCACCGGCGCCTGAACGCAGCAGCGCGAGACGTGACAGCGCTTCCCCGGGGCGAGCCAGCCCGGCCGCGGGTCCCTCCCGGCATGCGCACTTGCAGCCGCGAAGCCTCTCTCTGCCCGCCCTCGGGCTGATCCGCGCCGCCGGGAGGAAGAGAGCTGCGCCGGAGGCGGGGGGGGCCCGCCTTGCTGCTGGGAGCAAAGAAAGTAGGAGGTGGTTCGGCCCGAAGCACGATTCCTGTGATGCGACACGCTCCGTTCTGTTGTTATCGGGCTAGAGAGTCAACTTCTGTCGTCCCAGGCCTGCAACCCCGCTGACTTTGACGGAGATGACAGGAGTTGCCAAGAATAGAATTTAAGCCATGGCTAATCTGAAGATAACTCTCAGCCAGGCCGTAAGGTCTGGCTTGAGATCCAAAGTGTGGGAGCATTTGGATCAACTGTTTTGCTTTGGTCCATTGTGGAGACAGTGCATGGAGCCAGATGCAGACTTTCTTAAAGTGTGGGATCGTTTCAAACGAGGTTTTTGGTTCAGGCCCCTCATTAGTTAAAACACACACCAAAAAAGAGTTATTTTTATAACATTTTCACAAAATAAAATAGCCCTTACATTAATTTTTGTACGGTTCAAATATTTGCAGAATCAGAAAGGGCCTGCTCCCATTAAAACAGTGGCAAAACTTCCTTTGATTTTATAGAGGAAGGAGTAGGCTCAAAACATGCCTTCAACTGCCTTCTTCCTCTAACTGCAGAGTGAGGATACACATGATCAACTGTAGACTTTTCTTGCTGATTAACTCAACAATTCACTCAACAGCTTTCACCTGTGAAGTTCACACGATTAGTGTGGTGTGAGCATTAATATTTCTGCAAAATGCATGCACGTGTATATATGTATGGCATCCTAGGTGTGGCCTTCAGATTCACTGGCAATGTGGCATTGTGTGAGCACTCCTACAGCAAGTAAGTGAAGCCAGGATATTTTTTATACAGGTAACTACAAAGACTTTGTCAAAATTATATCGGGCTTCACAGCAATAAGGAAGCTTTTAACTACTAGCTTTTTCAGCAGTCTCTAAACAAGAGCTCATTTCACTCTTCCTTTCACAAAATGCAGATAAGTGAAGGAGGAATTGATTTTTTCAGTGTTTTTTTTTAATTATATAGATTCATAATTTGTTTGACTCTATGATCATGAGCATGTTATGAAATGCTTCAGCTCTACCTACCTATTTCATTTATGAGATTAGATAGGCTAGGTAATATCCAAGAACCTTGCTCTCAGATGCACTCAGGGCCTGATTCGCCACTGCCTTTTATCTTGTGTGCAAAGTATAAAATGCCAACAACATAAGGGCCTAATCCAAAGCCAACTGAAGTTAATAGGAAGAGTCCCATTGTCTTCAATAAGTTTTGGATCAGGCTCTAATCAATGCAAAATCCTTTTTGGTAGACCTTATACTCACTTTGCATGGGTATAAATAACTACAGGAGATGCAAGGCAGTGGAGAGTCAGGGACTTCAAGAGCCAAAGTCTATATATTTAATTAACATGTCTGGTCATAGAAATTAAATAAGGGGAGTGGAGGGACAGTGCAGTAAATCAAAACTCAGGGAATAATTTGGGGCCTTATTAATAACCTTTAGAAACAAAAAAACCCCCCTGTCCTCACAATCAGATTTGAATCTCCGATGAGATAAATGATTCTCACAATATCAAAATTGAGATCAAAATGAACCGGAAGCACTGGTATTGCATAAATAATAATCACTAATAACATGGGTGCAGCTATCTTTTGAGAAAGTATCTTGCAAATGATAAATTAGATCTGTAGTCTCTATAATGTGATTTAGAGCAGCTTCAGGGCTGCTGTAATTAACACTCAGCAGCCAAATTTGCTGAGAGATTGTTATAGCAAGTGAGAATGGCCAGAGCATAACAGTGCTCTAGCAACACCCTCTGGTCCCCGGGCATGGCCCCCCCTACATACACACAGTGAGCCACACTGGGCATGGCATGGAGTGAATTTGCATCCCCATTGGCCAGATGTACCAGCTTTTAGTATAAAAGAGTCTTAGGGTCCCTGCTCTTTCATGTACACTCTCCTACTCTCCCAAAGCTGTCATGGCCAATGTTTAGAAAGGCTCACACTTTGACGCTAATAGTTCCTGATCCAATATTAATCCTATTAATTTCAGTCTTGAAAAGTTATGTTTCCCCTTTTCTCTCCCAGCATAAGTATGACTGAGTTGGAGCAGATGAGTGGCAGGCATGGGTTTTGTTCCCAGTTCTGTCTCTGACTTGCTATCTGACTTTGGACAAGTCATTTTGCTTCTCTGTGCCTGTGTTCTGACCTCTTCAGTGGGGCCTCCCATTGATGGGACAGACCTGCCGTGGGCTCAGAATCTTCTAGAGAGAAGTGTCTGTTGAGAGCCATTCACCCTCCCACTTCACCTAGGGTTCTAAGGGTATAAATAAGGGAGTGACTCCCAACAGCCACTGGGTTCTTGTGACTGTTGAAGGTGGCACCTTCCTCATTATTATTTGTTTTTCCACCTGTGACCATTTTCACTCCTGGGCTTGCAACAGCCCGCTACCACATCCCCAGCCAGGTGCAGAAGACAAAGGGTTTTAGCTGGACAGGACACCTCCTGCAGCAGTCCGGCTCAGCAACAATAGGCAAGTCACTGATAGCAATTCAGAACAATGGTCACAGCTCAGGATTACCTTCCCTCAGGGAGGTTGTGGCAGGCCGCAGTCTGTTCCTAGCCCTAGCTAGGCTTCTCTCACAGAATGAGAGCTGGAGATCTGCTCTCCCTGTCAGCCAGCACGCAACTGAAGACGGCTCTCTCCCGTTGGCCTCTCCTTTTGGCTTGGAGCCTGACCCCTGATGCAAGTATAGTGGGCTGGAGCTGGCTGAGCCCACAGCAGTTTGTTAACCCTTTCCTGGGTGGTGAGGGGTGTGTATACTCTATCACACTGCCTATTAATTGGTTAATTTTTCATTTTTTCCTTTTAAAACAAGCCAATGGAAATGGTACCTGCATGTTGCAGACATTCCCTAGACTGGTGAAGAGGGATGTGGTTGCCTCTCAAAACCTTTTTGATGAGAGAGGCTTCTTAGAACCAGTCAGCTAAGCCTTGTGCTGTGCATCCAGCATTGTTGATGTTGACAGGCTTCCCAGATTTGGAGATCTGCTTACCACTCTGCGCCTACCATACGCGGCACTGAAATCCCTGGATACTTTCATGGTGGCCAAGTCCAGCGCTAAGGATCTGGTATTGTCAGTTCCAAAGTGCTGCTTACCTCAAAGTGGCTCTATGCCTAGCACAAACGTTGCCATCCCTGGTCTCACCCAAGTCAAACGAGTCCAGTGCTGAAAGTCTGGCACTGTTTGTTCTATGAAGGCTTTCTTTCATACATAAGTGACTTGAGGTCCATAGGTATGTCAGAGTTTGTCCTTTTGTCCTGTTTTAGTGCTGAGGGTCCGGCTCTATGTATGCCAAGAGGCATTTCACTTCCATCGCTTGCTCACCAACAGAGTGGTTTTACACAGGGCATAAAGGATTTTAGTTTCTCAGTTGAGTCCAGTGCCAATGGCCCAGCATTGCCATTTTCTAGGTCCTGGTGCTGTGTGGAGGAACGTTGGTGCAAAGGAGGCTCTAGGATACCCATATACCTCCCTCCCCACATACTGGGTTGGCTAGGTGGTTGAATCATCCCCTGGCACAAGTCAGAGAAACCAGAGGGTGCTCCCTCCTGATAGCGCAGTTACTTCTAGGATTATGTGGCCATTGGTTCCCTCCCTCCCAGCTGCACAGTACAAACTCCTTGAAGGGAAATAAGAACCACAGAATCACAATTATGGCTGAAATTGACAATATTAATCTCCTCTCAAAATGCTTTGGGTTTACCAAAAGATGATGCTGCATGGAGTGACTGTCCCTTGTATTACCCTCTTTCTTCTGATTAGGTTTTCCACCAAAATCCCACAGAGCTCCTAGCAAATAGTGTTCATGAATAGGGGCAGGGGAATGGTGCCATTTTTAGACTCTGATTCCCTTTACCTTCCAGTATTTCTTCTACTACTATCATTTCGGTGTCTGAGCTTGGAGCAGATGATGTGACCATTTACTGCTATCTACATCCATATTACTAACCTCAATTTTTTCCTGAATGTGACATACAGGTTAAGGGTACTCAAGACAAAACGTCTTAGGTGTATATTAATGTATTATTAATTAACAATAATGATAAATTTGTATTCAAGACGGAGGGCTAACTTTTGAAGTGTCAAGTTGTGCATTCAGGTTGAATAATCGGACAGGAAAACCAGCCCAATTCCCAAAAGTGTGCAATTACTTCATGTGTGGACAATATGGAGAATTTGGGCTCAGTGTGGTATGTAAACATTATCTTTTGAACATTTGGCCTTTGTCAGCAGAGCCCAAGTGGCTGGACTGCATGCTCAAAATCACCATGTGGGTTGGGAAGAGAGAGAATCCCCTCTTCCCCCAGTCCACAGAAAAGCAGCAGATAGTAGCTCCTTTACCTGGGGTATTTCAACTCTGTGGTGGAGAATGGCTAGTGGAGCTGTCTAGACCCAGATTTACCAGCCCAGCACTGAGTTTGTCTTCCAGCATGCTGGAGCGAAGGGAGCCCTTGTGCCACAAAACTCTGCATCATGTAAGTGGGTGCAGACCCTCCTCAAATCCTGCCTTCCTTTTATTGCAAGTTTCATTGAGTCAGGATCCTCCACAGTAATGAAGCATTTGTCTCACTATGACTAGAAATAGGTGTTTTGGTTTTGAACAACCTGGGATAAATATGAAAACATTTACATAATCTAAACTGGTTTTTGAAGATAATACTTAAGGAGGAGTAAAGTGGTTGCATATCTGGTGCTAAATTTTTTTGGTTAACAAACAGCCAAGAAGACAACAGTGAATTGATCTGCAGTGAGAATCTATCTTCACAACCAGAAGGGCAGAATGCTGTCTAAGCCTGAGCCTGGGGGGATGATGAGCACCTTCAGTCCCCAATCACATTAGTGAGAGTTGAAGGTACTCAGCGCCTCATGGGATCAGCCCTTTATTTGTTTAAATTAAATCCTGCGTGCTGCACAGCAAAGTCCAGGCAGTAACTTCATAGCCACTCATTCTCTGTTGATTTTACTTGCCTGCAGATTTTATTGTCCCTGGACATAGTTAATCCATGCTTGATTTGTCCATTTACCTGGGAAAGCAGTCTTATGGCATTTATGCATTATTGAGCTGTTAATCTGATTTAATTTTTGAGCACATAAAAATGAAGATTGCAAACAGATTTGGATCAGTGAGGCATAACTGTATAAAATAATGGAATCCCAGGAAGGTTTTAATATCACAAGGGTTACTCACTTGGAAATTTTTTTATTAATTCTGAGATTCATTATCCTTGAAAACTATCATCAGGCTTGCACATTCCTATACCCCAAACTTCCATTGACTTCAGGAAGAGATCTGAGATCAGAATTACTGCAGAATTGGTCCCCAAGTGGCACAGTTTAAATATCCATGGCTTAAGGATCCTAGCATTGGATTCTTATTTGAATCCAACCTTTTTAGGTTCTCCCAACACTAATTACAATAAAAGGGCTTTCATTATCTGGTCAAACTTTCTTGGTAATATAAAATCTGTGGCACAGGTCTTCAGGTGGTGTGAATCAGGATGCCTCCACTGAGGTCAATAGAGGATCTGGCCCTACATCTTTTTCTGTAACCTTAAATGTGTAAAGCTACTATTGTATATTACTATGTGTGTGTTCATGTTATAGACCTGTTTATTTTAATGAACTTAGATTAGGTCCCTAATGTGTGTGAGCAGAAGGGCAGAGTTAAAGCTGGTGATTGAACCAATGGATAATAATATTTTGTGGTTATCTTTGAAGCATTTTACAAACATTAACTTAAGTATTATTATCCACATTTTACAGATGAGGAAACAGAGTCAGAGATGTTAAGTGACTTGCCAGGACCACACTTTGAATCTACAGTAAAACAAAGCTAGGATTAGAAATTTGGCAGTTCTCATCCCTCAGACATGAGCTCAGATCATGCCTTTCTGTATATTCTTGGGTTTGTGCTAGATTTAACTGAGAATTTACTGACTTTTTGGCTATGTCTCCACTGCCGGCGACACTGCCAGCAGTGCAGGATCGATTTTGCCGGTTCGATTGAGCAGCAGTGAAGACTTGCTCAACCAAATCCATAAGTCAACTCTGTAAATCCACCCCGGCAAGAAGCGTAGTGCTGCGTCGAGGGGAGGGCATTTCCTGTTGGCACAGCACAGTGCAGATGCCGCAGTAAGTAGACGTTAGGTAGTCGATGGGAGATACGCAAGTTACTGTATGTAGCTTGCACATCTCCCACTGACTGCCACTGAAATCCACAGCCAGTGTAGACCAATCCTCAGTGTTTAACTTCTCAGCTCTAATGTTGCATTAACAAGATTTTTTGCAGGGGGAAGACTTTAGAAATGGAAGTGTGTGTGTTCTTCACAGCTGCATAATGCAAACTACATCAGAATTCTTCAAAATTTCAAAGTTCAACCTTTTGGCCTCAAAGGAGTTTTTAGAAAAAGATTTAAGGAGTTGAACACTAATAGTGGTTAGAATGGAATAGTTCTTGCAACCTTGCTAAGAGCTGTTCAGAACATTTTTATCCAAAATATATTTTAATGAAAAACATGGAAAATGTATTGCAAACCTTTTCTTCCTTTTTCTAATCAGCTATATCACTGTTTAGATAATTTCCATTGGTAAAAAAAAATGTTTCAATGAAATATGTAATGAATTTTTCAGTAAAAACATTTGTAATATTTTTTTTTTACATTTTCTAGCCAACTCTATTTATGAACAGAAAGACTGTCCCTTTAACACTGCTTTATTTCTTTACTGTATGCATCCTACATTCACCCACACACATGGACTTGGAAGATAACTTCCATTGGCACCATAATGAGTTTGAGGTATTTCCAAAACAGTGGGTCAAATCCAGCCTACAAATTGTGCATATATGCAGAGTCAGGAAGCAACACAGCTCCTTTCTACCTATTCTGTGTTGCCCCCAAACTTGCAGAGGGCCTTGAACTATAGAGAAGGCATTTGAATGGGATGTTTTCCATATGTTTTAGCAATTATGGTCCTAGTCTGGCTATCCCACCTCTCACACATTATTCTGCACCTGGCAGAAATAATTGGGACTGTAGCCTATCTGAATATGGGTTCACAGTAATGCAGCTTTGGCTCATGTCCAAACCAGAAACACTTAGGGTCTATACTTTGTCTTCTGTGAACAAAATGGAATAGAATATTTCTATCAATACTACAACAGCTCTGAACCTCTTGCCATATTTTGTCCATTAAGAATATAGCACAGTGGAAAAAATTATATTACTCAGTGTTTCGTTATTAAGAAAAATGTGCTCCAAAACAATTTCACTAAAAATATATTAGGTCATAAAGGCCAATGGACCCAAAACAATTCTGCTGGAGATAGCTTTTCTTTTAGCTCTATCAAAAATTACCTTTTTTTGCTATTAAGTATAATGCTCACTGTGATACGTCAGTCTAAATCAATACGATGTCACTGTAACATGTCATTGATGTAATTCACAGAGTGGATACTAATGGCATGAAAAGTAACTTCTGTGCATACACAGTGGCTAGTTTTCAAATATTAATGATAATCTATCCCCATTGATCCCAAAGTAAATTACAAGTAGGAGGAAGAGAAGCAAATTGCCTGGGACATTCCAATGCAAATGGAAAGGAAAAAAAAGTAAACGAGAAATGGAAAAAGGAAGAGTGCACATGAGTAAAGAAACACTACAGCACTTGGTTATAATAACTTAGGCCCAGTTACCTTCCGGATTCGGTGGCAGTCAACAGGAGATACGCAAGTGACGTAAATCATTTGCATATCTCCCGTCGACTTTGCTGCGTCTGCTCCGCGCGCCGTCCACACTGTGCTGCGTCTGCTCTGCATGCCATCCACACTGCACTGTTTCCTTCGACGCAGCGCTATGCCACTTACCGGGGTGGTTTTCCTGTGTTGATTGCTAGATCGACTGAGCGGGTCTACACAGACCGCTCAGTCGATCCAGAGCAATTGATCTGACGGCGGCCACTTTGCCGCTGTCTGTGTAGACTCAGCCTTAGAGATCGAGCATCATCAATTACGTGGAGAGTTATTGAGAGCCACAAAGTTGTGGAATGAAGTCCTGATATTTGATTACAAAGTTTGTGCTTGAATTGGACTGAATTGAATTTCAACTTTCAATGAATAGACAAATTCCAGACAAAATTCAGATATCTGGCTTCAGATGGATAGTTTTCAAATAGTTAAGAAAATGTACCCCTGGGATTAATTTTTGACTCAATTGACTTCATTAGGGGCAGGATTTCAAGCATGATACATGTCTCATGGTTTCTTCCCTCTTCTTCATAGCTACTTCTGATGGCAACCCACAGGCTGGATGGTTGAGGGAAGGGTAATGAAGAGGCTTTGATCCCTTCCTGAAGCACTAACCACTAAACACTTATTCTCACCCATTGTTTATGGCTATTTCATGTCACAGTCTCCAACTGTTATTTCTTTCCTCATCTCTGATTGACAGAGTCCCACCTTCTGTTGTATTCTGTTTCCATTCTTATTCTGTTCCCACAACCTTCTCCATATCAGACCGCACCACTTCTAGTTTAAGAAACTGAAATTAGAAATTCTGAAATATTATAGGGTTAAAGTATATTTATAAAGCCAAATCCTGCCTTCTATTATGTATGCTTAACTTCTAGTAAAGTTTCATTAGCAAATACTTGCTTTCATTTCTTGCTTTTGCAATTTGTATTTCTAAATTGAAATTACCGTTTCAGCTCTGTCTGCAAGCCTTACTTGAAAAAGACTGATAGGAATATAATAAAGTAGCTTATTTTTATTATCCTTAACCTCACAGTCAATAACTCAAACAAAAGAGCAATCTGAGTAACGTTCTGGATTTTTCCAAAGTATCTTCATCCATTTCAGATTTAAAAACCACATTGCTAATCAAAATATTAAAAGTAAAAAAAAAAAGGTTTGTTTGGGTTTTTTTACCATAGATTTAAATGCCAAAATGTCATTATAGAAAATGGGAAATGACCTTTTTAATTAAGAATACAGATTCCTTACTGAAATTTCTATACACTTACTTACCTTAAGTACAGGTTGATTGGCAATGGTGTTTTCCATAATATGAGATGATGACAGTAGCATGATATGAACTCTTGAAAATCCATTTCTTCCATGATGCCTACAGGAAGTGAGTTTAGAATGATTATGAAAAAGGCTGTATGTCTTTATTTGGACACCCAACATCCAATGGGGCAATTCTAAAGTGGCTTTCAAAATCCCACCCAAAATATTTTATAGCTTTAATCTTTTACATCTTAATCACATCTAAATATAAACCTCTGGATGACTCAGCAGCCTGTCTGCTGTGCGCGTGTCCTTTAGATTGCAATGGGTCAGGGGCAGTTTATATTTGTTTATTTGATAATGATGAGCATATTGCCAATGTTGCACAAAAATAAATAATATTAACAATTAAAATACAGTAAATAAAGTGATATTTGCTTGATGAGAGGAAGAACTGACTATCAGTTAGAGTACGCACAGAGGACTTCGTAGACCATGTTCAAATCTCTACTCCACCCTCAACCTTGTGCAGCTCACTTAGTTTCTCCGTGCCTCAGTTCCCCATCTGTAACCACAGCGAGGTTGTGAGGATAAATGCATCAAAGAAATTGTGTGATGCTCAGATACTATCGTAATGGTGAGGGACATATAAATACCTAAAGTTGAAATACGAGGTTGACTGAAATCCTGTTGCACCACATAATCAAATATAATATATGTGACTGCCAGTTATCACTGATCAGATGCTGCCTTTTCCTTTAATTTCCTTAACTTTCTAGCTATGTATCTTAGTTGATATGGTCTCCCAGATGAAGGAGGATGTAGGGGAGACATTGTGCCCAGGTGGAGTGTCCTGGGTCTACTCTTGAATTGCTACAGCTTTCACTCAACTCCTTGCTCAGGGGTCTGCTTAGCATCACAATCTCGACCTGTATTTTTTTTTTTAGTAAAATGTAAATTATAAACTCTTTGGAGCAGGGACTGTCGCTTTGTTCTTTCTTTGTAGAATGCCTAACATGCTAGGGCCCTGGTCTATGACTAGGACTCCTGGACACTACCACAACACAATTAATCATAATAAAAATAATAAATGGGGGTAAATTCATGCGACCCTACTGAAGCAAAACACGGATGTCATCTGGACATTGTCCTTTTAAAACATAAAGGTGATTATTTTTACAAATGCTTTATAAACCTTCGTGAGGTTCACCTTTTTTGGAATTAAAGGTACCTAATTCACAGTTCAGGCCACAGCAGGTTAGAACTGCTTTGCAATCCTATTACCTAATGCCTGACAGGCCCACGGCAGCCTCTGCTTCTCAGATCGGTCATCTCAGAGCAGTATACATTTACACTTTTGTAAATTACAAATGTAGAGGCCTGTCAGAAGATAGGAAAACATTGTCTTTGAGAGTGTAAGGATTCCAAGAATCAGAATGATGTCTTGTGCTTTGTTTCCTTCCAGGAACAATGCAGCCTAATTAGATTCCTCAGAGTGTGCGAGCAGATTGGAGCAGCATTTAAAAAAGAGAGACAAGTAAGAAAATGTGACTTCTATGAAATGTGAGTGAACAAGTATCCACATCACAAACACCACCACCATCATTAGCATAAATGAGAATTATCATTTCATCTACATCAAGGAGGTCCACTGGCAGGACAGCTTTTTATTTAGGGCCCCTTCCCACAACCACTGAAGTCAATGGGACTCTCTTTATTGATTTCATTGGGCATTAGTTCAGGTCTTTAGGCCCTAATCCTGCAAAGATAGTGCCAATAATGCCATTGGGACTACTTATGTATTTAAAGTTTCTCATGCATACATTTTTGCAGGGTTGGGGCCTTCATTTTTAATGATTCAAGCTTCCATTGAAGTCTGGGAGTATACCCTAGTAAACAATATTTGACCATTGATGTGTGGGGCTTAAAACTAACAGAGTGTGCGTACCTTTCAGGGTTCAGTTCTGCAATACATCACTCACAACTAATCTTTATTCACACAAATAGTGCTGTTGACATAAAGGAGACTAATAGCATAAGAAAGGACTACTTACAAGAGTTTGCTGTTGAAAACAATTTTTTCCTTGAGAAAAGTTATTCAGTAACACTGAGTTAAGTTTAGTTGCCACATCTTTATTTTTCTTTTTAGTCTCAACTGCTTTCTGACGATCTTAGGTTCCTATTTCTAGTTATATTCTTCAGAGATCTTTTAGAACAATATTTCTGTTATCTTCTTTTTCTGAGGAACATTTGAATAACAGTTCTTTTTACTCAATCTCAAAGTTTACATTGAGGGATCTTCTGTTTTCATTCACTACTAAATCAATCACTTTCCTTTATAAGATTTCCACTACTGGAATCAACATAAATTGAACTAGATTCAGAGGTGAAAAGCATTTCTGTGACCCATCCTTCCCATCTACTGAAAAAAGCCCACCACGTGAAACCTGCACTGTTTCTGCTAAATGTTCCTCTTTTCTGAGCAGCTCATGGAGCTCTGTGCAGAATGGAAGGACTCCAAACCCTGTCTGCCTCTGGGTCTGCACTCCCAAGGCAGATTCCACACATCCCAGACATACCCACAAAAGAACTGCCACCTCCAAAACATTACCCATCTCCTCCTCTTTCTCATCCTGGCATCCCAGATTCCCTAGGACCAGAGCTCCCTTTGGCATCTCTGCCTGTCTCTGTTCAGAACCACTCTCTCCAAGAAGGATACAGGTGCATCCCAGGAATGAATGGTACTCTGATTAATCATTGCTATTGTTATTTATGTAGCAACTTAGAGCATTTAACAGACAAATATAATTGATAGGCTCCTACTCTGAGCAGTTTCCAATCTGAATCTGATGTTCTATGGTGAGGGATAACAAAGAAAGAGAGAATGGGGTCTGAGGATGAGAGTTATATTAGAGAAAAGCAATGAGATCATGCTTGTTACATTTGTATCTTGTTAGCTCCAGTGTTTTATTTTAATACATTAATATATGGAAAAGTGCCTGGAATTAAAGTCATGTGGTGACAGGAAGTCTTCTGACAGGAAATCCAGCATGCATTGAAGGGTGCATACCATTAGGAGTAGTGTAAACTGAGTGCAGCTGCTCCACAGTTCCACTCCCATATTCTCTGGATTCCATGGACCACACAGAGCTGAAATCTCTCGGACAGGGAGGAATCTGTATGCTGCAGAGCTACCACTCCACTTCCAACAGTTTACAGAGCATTTCCACCCCATATTATTCTGCTTTGCCCCCCTCTGTGCTTTCATAAAATTACATCCAGCTCTCTTCTACTGCTGTGATTGCAAACTGTCTCCCAAACATCCATATGTTGACCAGCCTTGCTTTACAGCTTTCTCATGTGTAAATGCAGCTATTTTCCATTCTGGTGATTTATGTTTAAATTTCTGAAATGTGCCTTTCTAAACCCTGAGGCCCTGATCCTGCAAATACATAACATATTCATCAACTCCTGCAATGGTTTTTGAATCCAGTATTTGACAAATATTTTTAATTGTCCATTTTCAAGCTCTCTCCTCCTTCCCACGTTATTTTTTGTTATGTTTCTACCTATTTCCTCAACTTTTCCTTGTTTAGGGCCAAATTCTACTTGCAGTGGGCCTAATTCTGGTTTCCCGGATTGGCTTTAAGCCAGTGTAATGCCACAAAACCATATTCTTTTCTGTGTTCTAGCTCCTTAGTGCTGTTCCAGTGGGACAGTGAGAATTCCTCCAGCACAGGAGCGTTCTAACCTGGTGCAGAGACAGTGTTCCCAGCCCCTGTGACATCTCCCCAACAAAGCCCTGGCACAGGAGGAATGTCAAGGCTGTGACCAGAGTATACTGCATTCCAGTTATCTTCAGCTGGTTTACAGTCCCATATGGAAGTGTTAGCTGGCATAAATTTAGAGAAGCCCCAAGGCAGCTCTAACCCAGGGCAGGCAGGGCATGGGCTGGGCATAGATTCATCATGACAGCTTCTTCACAGGCTCGCTCCTCTCTCCAGCACTGAGGAGATTTCCATGAAGAAAAGAATCAGGGATATTGACTTCAATGGAGTTACTCTTTATTAACTTCAGTGCAAGCACAATCAGAATCAGGCCAAGTTACATTGGTATAAATCCAGAGTCACTCCTTTGAATTCAGACATTTCACTGGCTTAACTGAGAGCAGAATTTGACCCTGCATTCCTTTATTTGTTTAACAAGAATATTTCCTCTAGGGACTATAGCATCGTGAGGAAATCAAAAACGAAATACTTCCTTGTAGGTCTCTCAACAAGACTTTCCACTCTGAACAGGTTTCCTTATGGGTCCCTAGAGTCCTCTAAAGGTTTTATTTTTTTTACCTTCCATATTATGTTATCGTATGTAGCTACAACTTCTTTTTCATTTATCTGTTGCCCTTTCTCCCACCCAGTGAAGTGGTTGGTGGTAAATTATAAACCATTTTATATTGTTTTCTAAAATATCCAGACATCACTTGTAAAGGTCTATGCCATTGACAAGTGGTTTAAATGTTACTGACTAAAGTGCTTATTTTCTATTTTACTCGTGATTAGAAGCGGACAAGCCAATAAAACTTCTAAACAGGCCCAAGCCTGGCCCGTGTTACTCGGCTTTAGATCAGTGTGTGTAAATGTAGCTACTTCAGGGAAGAGCCAAACCTCTTAGAATATTTTGCCATTATTTCCTGGCAGTCAGAGTGACATTTCATAGCAATATATACATATTCTTTGTTTAATGTGTATGATCAGATCTTTAGGCTCAGTTTGTTTTGGCTCATAATTCAGACAAGTGTCTTAGCTCTGGAATCAAAAATCTGGCTTGCAGTAAGACCAGTACATGATTTTAAAGGAGTTAAAGATCTAAAATTATGGAAAAATTCAGAGTTATTATGCCTTTAAAAGGCATTCCACGTTCCTTTAAGTTCCAGAACTAACTACTGTATTGTAACTGGGTGACTGACCCCTTGAAGGTTACTAAGGACTGGGGATCATAAGAATGGCCATAATGGGTCAGAATGGTCCATCTAACCAAGTATCCTGCCAGGTACTTTGGAGGAAATGAACAGAATAGGCAATCATTGAGTGATCCATGCCCTGTTGTCCACTCCCAGCTTACGGCAATTGGAGGCTAGAGACACCCAGATCATCGGGTTGCACCCCTGACCATTTTGGCTAATAGCCATTGAGGGGTCAGTCAACTCCACACCGTGATGTGTCCCTTTAAGGTTCCTTAGACTTTTTGAGTGGACAAAGGCTAAAGACAGGGCAGAGGCAGGTATTGGAAGAGAGGAAGATGGCTTGGGGAACTAGTTAGTGCTTGGGAAAACCTACTTTACTATTTCTGTAAGGGCCTGGGACCAGGAACCCTTGTAGTGCAGAGCAGGGTTCTCCTTCCTCTAAGCCAACTGGGATGAGCTCTGAGAAGGAAGGCAGCACATACACTGCCTTCTGTCATAAAAAGGGGGACATCCATAGGGGAAGAAACACTACCAGCTGACCTCTCAGCCCAGAAAGGGAAGCACTAAGTAAAGGGGGGCCATCCAGGAGAAGCTGTTTTAAGATGACAGGTGTCCTGAATCAGCGGAGGCCCCAAGAAAGAAAGCTGTGGGACTCCTCAACCCAGGAGGGGAAGTACAGCACAGCTTGAAATACAGCACAGACCCCAGGAGGAGCCTAATCCTTATTGGAAGTCACTAGGGATTTAGGCTTCTAAGAGCCAGATTTTTAAAGGTATTGAAGCAGAGATAAGTGCCTAGGGAGATTTTCAAAAGCACTTTGGTGGTAATCTTCATAGGCCTAAATGCCTTTTAAAAATATGGCCTTAAATGACTGTTACTTTTGGAAGTGGCACCAAGGCCTGGTCTACACTGGAAAAGTTATCCCAGTCTGATTTGTTTCTGAAATAGTTATACCAGTACAGCACTAGCGTGGATGCAGGTATACCATTATATAGCTGCCTTACTCTTACTCAGTTTACAGCCTGTACCAGAATATAAGTGGTTTAGTACTTTTTATATCAATACAACTGCATCCATACTATGGGGGAGGAGGTAAAAAAGGGGTTTGCTGATTTAAATATAACAAAACGAAGGGAACAGGGCCCACCAGTTTCAGCCACCCATCAACCCAACATCACTCTCCCACCCTGCTTTTCTCAGCTGTACTGCATGTAAACTAAGTCTATGTGAAGACTGAGGCCCAGATCTTTAAAGGTGTTAAGGCACCTAACTTCCACTGAGGACATGGGCCTGAGTCCTTAACCGGCAAATTTGATCTGTATTTAGTTGGCCGTCAGCAGATCAAGAGAGACTTCAAGTCACTAAACACCAGGGTTATTTAAGCTGCTAAATCACAAATATTTGTTTAAAAAACCCACTGTTGGAGGGAAACCCATCAACAATGTAAGTCTGATCCTGCCAGTGTCAGCTGGATAATCACAGCCACAACTGAATAGTCTCAATGAAGTAGTCAAAAGGACTACTGGAGTGACAGCCCTATTAATGTGAGTATGGCATTGCAAGGTTAGGTCATAACACCATTTCTAGAGTTACGCTGATGCACAAACTCGGAAATAAAATTCTTTAATTTCAGCCCTATTCTAAGCATAGATGAAAACATTTTTTTGCCAAATACAAGACAGACAAAGATTGTCAGTGAAAGACCCTCTAAGCCCCCCAGTTCCATCACAAAGAGTTCTTCCCCCCAGAATTCTCTCTTGTGGGATTTAATGCAGAAGAGGACTCCAGATCCTAAAGTTGTACCTATAATAGGATCAGCTGCTTTCTGAGCATCCCCTTGTGGTTAGAGGTCACTTAGCAGTACCCTGCCTCTGTTGTCCCCTTTTCAGGGCTTACGAAGTCCATTCAAAGTCCTCTCCTGGGGGTCCGATTTATTGAGTCCTCAGGTACATACTGGCCCTCAAGGCTCTAATCCTAATTAAGTGTCTCTCTCCAGATAGTCCAAAAATAACAAAGCCTTTCGAACAGAACACACTTACACAGTCTTTATCCCACTTTCAAGTTGGTGCTACCCCTCCTCCCTGAGGGACTGACTTTCTGCTTTCTTGCGCTTCCTACCTGGAGTTTGCCCTTCTCCCCAGCTTTCTCAGCTGGTGACTTCCCCCCGCTAACTCTGGGCCCTAGAGCAGCCTCTTTCTGTTCCCTAAAGTGTTTACAGACATTTTGCTGTGATCTTCCAGGCTTTCTGCTTTCCGTGTAACTTCCTTCTCTTTTTCTCCTGGAATCACCTGATTCCTCTCCAGTGGGATTCATTCTGTGATCAGGGTTGGCTTAGCTCCAGGCTCTTCAGCCCGTCGGCCGAGCTACCCTGTGACAGTATCTTTTAAAGGGACCCCATAAAGAGAATTATTTCACCGATACCCATTACAAATTAGTGGGTATTTCAGTTACTGCTTTCCCAATGCCCCCCACACCCTTACTTCAGCTCATTCTCTGCAGCAATCCAAGCTGGTCTTGAGAGAGGACACACATCATTCGAACCATCCAAAATAAAGCTCACTGACCTTCAAATGAAACATTACTCAGATTCCTTTCTACCTCTCTGTTGTTTCTATAGGTGGAAATTAAAGATCCCAGGGCTCTATTCAAAAGGGGTAGGGGATATTCCCCGTGTCTTGACCATACTCCCTCACTCAATAAACAGGTTCAGATATCCCTGACTGCGTGTGAGCTATTGTTGAATGCCTGATAGCTGCTCTATTTATCTATGCAATTACTGCATTACCAGAATCGAACTCATTATCTTGTAAAGTGACTTGCATATAAAACGTGCTCTATAAGTCTACATTCTAAGTCTAATAAAGCAAAAAATACCAAAGACATCATAAAATAAGAAGCAGACAAAGCTATTATTAACATGGTTATAGTTTTATGGCCTTCAGGAAAAACTCCATCTGATTCAGAAGTGACTTGAACTCCGTACTCGTGAACTTCAGTGAAATAGCTAGCATTGGCACATTCCTTTCCTTATGTGATTTATTCTGTTTTATAATATACATGTTTGTTGTGATCATGCCAGACTTTAAGTACCCTCACTATTAAGAAAATTAATATGGCAAAAAGAAGAGAAAACTCAAAACCTCCACTGTAGGCTTTTGAGAAAACCATGGGTAAATAACTTTAGATACCTACAAATATATTATGTCTAGAAATAAGTCGTCATAGGTCACATCCTGCAAAGTGTTCACGTCCTTCACAGAGGTGTTGAGGGTCATCTGGTGGGGTTCTCATCTCTTATTATAGTCAATGGATACCAAATGCTCTCAGTACCTCGCAGCATCAGGCCATCTGTCACCTCCCATTGAATCCATAGTTAAAGATAGCTTTTGCTTTTATATGGAAGGATAATCCATCAACAAAGCAACAATCATAATCATTAATAATGGTTTCCAGAACAAATGTGGAAAGACTAATTCAAGATATTTTGGGGAGAGAGAGAAGGCCGGCAGAGGTGGGCATGAAGGACATCAACTTACAATGATATCTTTCCTTTTTATTACTTTGTTTTTCTGTCTTCCTTCTATCCAGCCACAAGAACACAGTATGGTTCACAAAAAACATGTCTACTATATATTTTTCCTATTTAATTTAATAATATGAATAATTTGTTTGTTTAATACTTATATGATCTCCAAAAAGTGATCATAAATGCATTATAGGGGCAACTAGGTAAAGGGAATGTTGTCCACTACCACTTCGGTGGTGTGGCAGAATAGCACATATATTTTTCATGATGTCAAATAGTTAGGTAAACAAGGTAGAAAAATACAAACAGGCAGCCAAGATTTTTGAAAAGTTGCCCAGAAATACAGAAAGATGCTGTAAATTGATTTACCTTCTAGCTAGCAAGATTTATTGAGGATAGAAGTTCAGATATAATAGGATTTTGAACTGCAAATATTCCCCTGTAAGTTTACTTAATAAAATAATGACTGTTTCTACTTCATGTATTCTTTTGATGCACGACCCCCTACATATTTCAGGGCCCAATCCTGCCTTCCAGAAGTTAATTGCATAACTTATGAGAGTAGTGCCTTCAGAAAAGTACCCTTATTCAGAACAGTACGTAAGCACATTTCTTAAGTGTTCCAATGATGTCAGTAGGAACCAGAGGTGCGCCACACCTCTGAAAATTAAACTGCTTATTTAGGTGCATAAACCCCAATGTAGGTGTCTAAATGTAGTTTTACAATTGTGGCTTTACTTACCAAGCACATTAAAGTGTGCTCTCACTATTAAGAAGATTTCAAGATATAATGAATTACATTTGATCATTTTGAACTAAAAGTAGGAAAATTTAAGATGAAGATTTTCTTGGTACAATAATTGTTAAAAACATTGTATGTGTACTGCATTAAGAATGTGTTTTGATGTCAAGAAGCTGTATGAGCCTTCTTTCTCTTCACTGAAAATTGTTTTTCATAAGATTGCAGTGAGGCTTACCAATAATGTATATTCAGAAAATAATTGGAAGGGAAGGAAGGGAAATTATTAATCTGTTTAAATACTACAGTCATTTTATTAGTGTAGAGTTTGTTAGTGCTTAGAGTAATGGAGTAATAGTCAAGCTAAGATTTCCAAGCCTTACTGGTTATTTGGACAGTTTTTGGGAGTCCAGCTCAAGACACTTTATAAAGGAGCTAAGTGCCCTTTCTCTGAAAATGAGGATCTTTCAAGGTGTTTCAAATTGACCATCCAAAAATTGAGGCACCCATAATCACTCATGATTCTTGAAGGCTTTGACCAAAACCAAATCCTAAATCCTATTCCCAACTTTGCAACTGTATTGAGGTGTAGCTTTAACCTCTGTGCCTCACTTCACCCCCTTGTAAAAAAGGGGGTAAAAATCCCTATCTCATATGGATATTATAATGTTTGTAAAGTCATTTGAGATCCTTGGATGAAAGGTAATATATATGTGCAAAGCCTAATTACAGTATATATTATTATTATTTATCAAGAGCAGAATATATATGCAACTCTATACAAACACAGAAGATGACACAGGAATCAAATCAGCAAGCAGCTCTGGGTAGAATCCAAAAAGCATCTTAGGCACCTAAACCTAGATTTAAGAACCAAAATCTGTTTCTAGGCACTTAAGTCCCCCAGTGTAACACACAAAACTGCTGTTTGCCATAGGTGCCTAAATTCACTCAGTGCCTACAAGGTTTGGTGAAAGAGTGAGTGGAGCAGGAGGACTTCACGAGGGTGTTCTGCCCACCAAGTGTGTGCCCTAAGGTCTGTGGACTACAGAGTTATTCCTACTCTTTCATTATTTATCCACAGTGGAACAGTTTCAACAGGAGAGACTGAGAGACCCCCATCAGACTATCCCAGAGCTCAGTGATTGGAGCAACTTCCTAGAATGTGTGGAAGACCCCCCTGTTCAAATCCTTTCTCCCCCTCTGGCAAAGAGGGGGGAATTGAACCTCAGTTTCCCATATCCCTGGTGAGTGCTCTGGCCTAAAAGTTATAAGGTGCGCACCACCACTTCTTCCCCCAGCTGTTTTGTGTGGAATGTGCAGGCCCTTAACTCATTCCTGCAAGAAGCTATGTAGGCACCTAAGCCAGGAGGAGGGCTCTTGCTTGTGTATCACTAGCAGAGTTAGGTGCCTATCTATGAGAAACGGGCAGGGATTAGTACATTGACATCTCCCATTGGCTAGTTTAGGCAGGGAGCCGCCTACCATACAGGCTTTGTGGAGCACAATCTAAGGCGCCTATCTCTCCCCATTCATTGGACAGGGAGTCTAGGCCTTAACTTGGCTTTGTGGGTAGCAGTGGTGTTCCTGTGATTTTTCTAGGTGCCTAAAAGTTAGGCACTATGATTGCTCAACATTGCAATTCCTAAGTCCCATCATGGGTTTCACCCCAAGTGTCTTCTGGGAAGTGCTAAGTGCCTCCAACTCCCACTGACAATGGAGGTACCTAGCACTTTGAAGAGATGCTCAATACCATGTGGAGGGGAGACCCTGTCTCAGAAGATCTTACGGTCTAGGACCCTGAGCCTGCAAACTGCTCTGTTCAAGTGGAGCATTGTACTCATATAAAGCCTCATTGAATTAATTAGCCTAGAGATTCTTACTTATATGAGCAATCCTGACTCATGAGTAGTCCCTTTGTCTTCACTGGGACTTCTTGCATGTGTAAGGGTTATTGCTATGAACTCCAGACTTCAGTGGAAGTTCTATCCATGATGGCTTGCTAGATCCAGTCCTACAAACAAGATAGAATATACATATGAGACAGTCCAAAGTTCAAATGGTGCAATTTTCAAAAAAAATATGTATACTTGAAGGGTAAATGTTTTTATATTATTATGCATATTGTTGTTTGTGTTGATTTCTATTTCCTTCTCAACTCTTGATTATTTAGCACTGGTTTTACTATTTCATTTTTACCACTAAGGGGTCTTATAGGCACATTTTAGAATGGAGATGGCAAAAGTGGTGGGTTTTTTTTACTTTTTCTCCTAAATCTGGGTGAAGATAAACAAAACCTACTTTAAAATAATGGATATAAAAATATATAATGCAGCTACTTGTCTCAACCTGATGTTGATTGTATTGGTAAATTCAGCTGAATTAGTTGTAAAATATGTTTAATGATAGGCATGCTGTTAACTCTCATGGAGAATATGGAGAATATAAGGGTCTAGGGTTATTTAGTGCAAATTGGAGAGGTCAAGTGAGGACGTTAGCTCAAGGACGCACTGCGCCATCTGCTGGTAATAGTTATTTAATTTCCAAAGAGGATATTTCAAATTGTAAGTACAGTTCATTAAAAACACCAGACTGTAAGAGTTAGATAGTTTTTATTGTTGACGTCATCATCTGCAATTCTCATTACTCAAACAGGATAATTTATTACTTTATATGTCGCAAAAATTATTATCCTTATTATTATCCTTCAGAGGGTACTCGGCAAATGGAGTAAAGCACTAGGACCCAGACGCCCACTGTAAATCGTGTGTCTGATTTCTCATTGCCATATTTCTGTGCACCGAGCAAGTATTTTCTATGATATATTTTATGGAATGGAACTAAAGTTTTTAAAATAATGTTTTCAACCGGTTAATAGTGATGCAAACAGTATTTAACTTATCTTAAATACTGTGTTCTTTCTATTACCCATCATCATTTGCCAAACTTGCTCAATTAGTGCATTTTTAGCATATTTCCTTGCTAAAAGGGTTTTTATAGTTCTTCAGAAATAGTAGTTTGTTTGAATAGCCAGGATGGAGGCTTGGGCTTTGAAGGTTCCATCTTTTTTTTTTAATGTTTTTATGGTGTACTTAATACAGTGGTTCGTCTTGTTTATTTTCATTGTAGATCTCCTAGAGGGGGAGACCTATAGACCCCATCAATGGAAAAGGTGAGCATTTTTTTTAGTATGTTTTAATTTGAAAAAGTGTAAAGACTTAAAAAAACATATATTTAAAATATGTTTAATATATATTACAAATAATACGAGGGCCTGATCTGGCAAACACGTATCCACCTGAATACCTTTATTCAGGTAAGTAGCCCCATTGACTTCAAAGGGGCTATTGGTCTGAGTAAAGTTAGTCAAGTGTGTAGTTTTGGAAGGATGGAACCCTTAGGTTGGTAAAACTGAAATAATGAAACAAACAAATTTGCTTTTTGTTATCTGTGCTGCTTGTTTACTTTTTGCCTTTCTTTCAGTTTAGGCAAAGAAAAGAGACTAGTGAGTTTCACTTTTGTTCATAGTCATTTTCTAATCAATTTCATTCTCAGATTTTCATATAGTATGCTTCAGTGTTTAGGTTGAGAACATCATAGGCAAATATATACCTATGATGTTCTCAACTTAAACATCATATATATATATATATATATATAAAGTGAAAAAAACACACTAACATTTCTAGTTAATTTTTAAAACCTTTTAACCTCTGAATTTTGGCCCAGATTTGACTGGAAAGTATCTTTTAAAACGCTTGTGATTCCCTTGTTAAGATACAGAGCACTGTTGGTCTGACAACGTTTGACTTCTAAAGTTTCTTGTTTACTGGAGTAAAAGTTACAAGACCTCTAAGGATGGACAGGTTTGACAAAAAGTATATAACCTGAATGAGATCAACCAGTCTCCCTGACTTTAGGGATGAGTTTGGTTTTTTTACGGGTTTTATTCTGCCAGCTCTAGAAAACTGTTTTCTCCTCTCTTCACCCCCCGCCTCCCCGGCATAAAAAACAACAGCAACAGCAAGAACCAGGGAAAAACGGTTCTACACTCAATCGCTTATTGTGCTGCCTGACTGTTACAGTGTGGTCATGGTTATCTGATCTTTCTTGAAATGAAATAATGCCCTTCCCCCACTCCAGCTCCTGACATCGATCAGATAATAACTAGAACTGAACATTTGTGTCAGCAGAGCTTGGGGAGCAACTAGTTGTTTGTCACTCAGGAATGTAACCAGATGAGCACTCTTATATGGATTACATTCGCTGTTACTAAAGCGCATAAAGGTCGTAATCCAATTTATACACATTACAGTAAGTATTAACTTTATTTGCTATTTTAAGTCTGCGAGTTGCACCGTGTGTTTGTAAGAGGCTTAATACGGGTTCTGATGCAATCCAACAGACTACCAAAACACAAAATGTAAGCACGTTTAAAGCCCCCACGTCTCTGAGAAACTGACAACTACTAGTAAATTTCAATCATTAGGCACTTAGGAGACACTTTTAAGTAACTGCTGCAGACAGATCCTCGTTCAGTCCTAAGGATTACTCATTTGGAAAGACTCCTTACAGTTATCTCTGTGTTTCATTAGGATACTTTTGTTAAAAAAAAATCACTCCTCGGTTTTGAACCCTCCTGCATTAGTTTTGTCCCCAGACACGCTTTGTAAATGCGGCTCCAGATTATTGTATGCCGTTTTCTGTGACATTTGAAAAAGCCTTGACCAAAGGTGCGGGTTTGCTTTTCTTAATTTCCTTTCTTCTCGCTCCTTGTAAAAACCCAAGATCCCTCTCCGATTCCCAGACAAACTCAAGCCGCTCTCTTTTTCGGCGTGCAGTGCCCCCTCCTCGTCCCCTGCTTTACTGCTGGGGGCTAGGGCCCTAGACATTGGTTACATTCCAGCACTTTTAATCCGGTTTTCATTGTCAGACCGGAGTCGTTTCCTCGGGGTTGGGTGGGGGTTTTTTTCCCTCCCCCCTCCTTCCCCGCAGTAACCTGTTACTTTAAGCAACGCCTTGGGGTTGTGATGGCAATGATCAGCCTGGGCGGGCGGCCGGAGGGGTGAGTGGTTTAGTTTCTGTGTTTGATTGGCTCTTTCCACCTCTCTCCCCACGCTCCCCTCCCTCCTTTGCACAGTGTTATGTCTGTCTCGGTGTCAGGCTCGAGGTGCAGGGCGCATGCTCTGGTCTCTCAGACCCAGCCGCTGCTGGAGCTGCTGCTGCTGGGGGCTCCGTTTAATAAGAGAGAGCGAGAAAGAGACAGGGGGGAAGAAAGGCAGAGAATGTCCGCCATCTACCCTCCTCTCCTGCGCCCGCTCGCAGCCCCCGCCGCGTCTTCATGAATTAGAGCCGGGGGGTGGGCTGGGGGACAAACGTGCATACCCCAGCAAAGCCCAGGGCCCCCAGGCATGGCCAGTTCGGTAAGTACATGCAACCCCCTCCCTCCCCTCCCTCTCCTCTCCTCCTCCTCCTCCACCCTGCGCTGCCCAGACACCGTTTAGTGCTTCCAATTAGAGAAAGGTTGGTGCGTGGGGGATTTTTTTTTTTTTTTTTTTGTAAGCGTGTGGCTTTTCCCTCTCGCTCTGCCTCCCTCCCCTCCTCTCTTCGCAATTGCATGAAGCGCACACGCACGCACCCAGCGAGAGCGAGCCGCGGTGGAGGCGAATAATAACCCAGCCATATTTCTGCAGCCGCAGCCCGGGGAGCCGTGAGTACAGTAGAGGGGACTCTCGACGCAGGAGGCGCCGCTTAGGATGGTGCGTTCTCTCCGGCGCGGCTCTGACAGCCAGCGGCCCCCCACTCACTTCAGCCCCTCCGCATGCCTGTGTGAGCGCACGGCCAGCTGGTAGCGGCCCCCCACCTCGACCCCCTCGGTGTATGCTGGGCTCTGCACCGCCGCCCTGTCAGCCGCGGGCGTTTTCATTTGTGCACGGGGTGGGCTGGTTGGATTTTTTACCCCCCCCCCCGCACATCTCACCTGGGTTTGGTTTTACGTGGGGGGGGGGGTTTAACCGGTTGTCCATCCGCATTTAAACGCCTTGGAGTTGAGTCCCTGGCCGCGGAGATGCGGTTTCAGGAGCAAGAGGAGACTTCTCGCTATCAGGAAGCGTTCCGGGCTCCCTTCCTTCCCCCCTCTGCCTTGCCTGGGAAAGCCTGCCGTGCTCGTGTCCGCCTGTGCCCATGGCATCTGCCCGGGGTTGCGGTTGTGTCTGCATTCCGCCACAAGCCGAGCCGAGCGGCTTCCCCGCGGGGTGAATGCGCCTTGAAGTGTCTGGGGTGGCCCCCCCCCGCCCCGCTCTGGCTCTCTTCTTTGTGTATTTTTGTTATTCGCGCTGCCCCTCAACGTGAGCGCGATCCTTCGCCTTCCTGTTCATTGCGGCCTCGGCCTCTCTCCCTCTCCAGTGTGCTGTTCAGGTGAAGCTGGAGCTGGGGCACCGAGCCCAGGTTAGGAAGAAACCCACCGTGGAGGGCTTTACCCACGACTGGATGGTGTTTGTCAGAGGACCGGAGCACAGCAACATCCAGCACTTCGTGGAGAAAGTCGTCTTCCACTTGCATGAAAGCTTCCCCAGGCCGAAAAGAGGTAGGGCTCCCATGCACAAGGGGCTTGAGAAATATGGATTTCATGGGTTTGCGCCGGGGGAGAGAGAAGCCCTCGCCTTTCAAGTCTTGCTTTACATGCATGCTCTGAGCGCTGGCAGGCGGCGGCGGCGGGTGCTGCTGCAGAGAACGACAGCCGGGCTTCTCCTCGGCTTCTGGCGTCTCGGAAATCGTTGCATGCAAAGGACCATCAGGTGTACTGTGTTTTTTCTCTTTCCAAACGAGAACTCCTTCAGCCCTCTGGCTGAACTGGGAGTTCAGCAGCGGATGCATTTGTTGCATGTTCAGGTGGGGAAACAAAAGCAGCATTTGTGCTTTCTCTCACCGTCAAGGGATTGGCATCTGGGCACTTTTTTTAATCAATGTGATTTATTTCTGCCTTTTCCGTTGTCTTGCAATGACTCTATAATCAGTTGCTGCCGCAATGATCTTTAATCTCTGCCGCCTGTGACTGTGCATTGGGCAAAGCTTGCGTTAGATCTTGTCTTCCCGAGCATCCTCCTGCCTTATTTTACTATTGAATGGTTTCAGAATCTCTCATCCCTTTACCCTGTAAATGGATAGTACAGAGTAGAATGTTTGTGCTACATGTTGCATCCTGTTTCTAGACCTGCATGTCTCTTGAGTGTAGTAACTACATGGGCTGAAGGAAGGTATCTGTATGAGTTTTGTTATGGGTATGACTTTTTAGTATAGATTTGACTTCTGTTTTTACTGGTTATGCCACCTTGTTGGGTTTTTGTTTTGTTCTTGAGTTTGCATAATAATCAGGACCCACCTTTCTTATTTTCTAAATACTATAGGACTTTTTTTTTTAAGGGGGAGATCCTATTTGATTTCTGTTAATGGACATGGAGAAATCTTTTGTTTTTCAGTTTTGATTCCTTTGCCCTCAAAGCTGCTGTCTGATTGTTTTAGTTGGATTAGTGGAGGTAACAGTACAAATATAATAAGGTACTTTGTTTGTGTGCAGGTTTATTTATCTAAGTAGACACAATGGTTAGTAGTTATCTTCTATTTGATCTGTAATCTTTATTGGCATCTAGAACTCCTGCAGTTCCTTAGAACAACATCATCATAAATCCATTCTGCTTAGAGCTATGTAGGAATTATTGAACATACAGGGAGTGAATAAATAGAGGAAGCAATCAGTGTTGAGTTTGGAGGTAGCAAAGCTCTTGTTTTGTTAAACATGTAGACTTGTGTTAATGCTTTTCACTTATCAAAGATCAAGCTATGAATTTCTTCTTTTCACACTGAGTTTGTGTGACAGGGAGTCAATAGGAAATAGTATTTAGATTGCTGGGGTTCTTTTCCAGGATACAAACTAACAGTTGCCTTTCATCCATCATAAAATCTAATTTATATTCACATCCCTAAAACCGTCATGCAGTTCACTATGTCAAGTCTTAACTATTGTACAAGACTGAGTATGGTTTTCACTGATTTTCATCATCTGCTATTCTTTCAGCAAAATAATTCCCTATGAGAAAATGGGTTTTTTTTCTCCACAGTTCCCCATCTTCTTTCTTGTATTTATTACTGACAGATATGCACAAAAGAGCATTTATTTAAAGAAATAGTCACTTGCATAGGAAACTTGGTGAAGGAATGAGAACCGTGTAAGGAATCTAAACAGTTCAGGTAACTTTGTCTAAATACCATGAACAGATTGTTATACCAAAATCAATGGTATAAAGTACTTAGAGCTATATCTGTGCCATAGTGCCATCTATGCCTTCATTCTCCATGCTAATAATGACTTTCTGTCCAGCCTGAGGGAACGTGACTCTGTAGCCCAGACATAGGGATTGTTGCTAGGTGTGGTGTGGAGCTAGTTTAACGGTAATGTATTTGTAGAGCTCCGCAAATGAAAGCGGCATGGTTGTTATGTTGGGTGTGCTGGGCTGCTGAGTTACGTTATGCAGCTATTTAAACCATTGTTTTAAAGTGTTTATTTTGGATTTTTATTTGTCTGTGTTTTCCATGATGTGACAATTGCTGGGAAAAGTGCCAGTGTATATAGCCCAGGAGAGGACTTGTCATATTGTAATTACACATGACTCAGATTGTAAGAGACCATTCTCTGTTTACTGGGAACAGTTAGTTTAAAGTTCAGTCTATGCTGAACATGGATCTCACTTGGGGGATCATTTTGATACATCAAAAATCTCCTACTCATTTCAGACCTTATAAGTCACGGTGTGGAAGATTAGTGTCATGCTGTTCAGACTACTTTAAGTTTGTTTGTGTGACCCAATATTTACTTTGTTAAAAACCTTAGCAAAGAGTCTTCTTATGTGTCCTTTGTGACTTAGTGGATGGAAAAGCATTGTTTCAATTTTTGTGATCTATAATGATGGCTAAACTTCTTTGCCAAACGTTATTTTGCCCTTTTGACCTTATATATTAATAACTTGATTTAACCAAAGATAATCTTTACTATGATATTCAAAATGTTTCATTGTATTGATTGGCTTCCAATCAGATGTCATGCACTTTGCAACTTTAAAGACAGTGATAATCATTTACTGATTATTTTGTGTAACTAGACCATGGCAGAATATTTTTCTCTTTGTATACTTTTGATGGGTATCCTGGATGTATGTATGTTTGTGGGGGCTTTTAAGCATTTTTACATTTTTTTTTTAAATTGATTGATTTAACTTTTTCTGGTTTAACTTGTCTTTTAAGAGTCAGACTATGTTTAATGACACTAGACACTGAGATTAAAAAGGTTAAGGCTCTATGATCATTAAAACACAAATGTCAAAATATCAACATAAATATTCTTAAATCAAACTACACTCTTAAGCAATATTTTTCTTTCTTTGCTCTATATTTCAACTATTGTTGATGGGGGGGGTGGAGGAGGGAAATGTTTCGTGTGTGTGTAGTGGAATGATGTTAGTTGATATTTACAAATAAAACACCTAATTGTTCCAAGCCTAAACATAATATATCAAACAGAAACATTTGATGGCTTGTCACACAAATTGAGTGCTGGGATTAAGAGGAGGGGAGTAAGAGTACAGCACAAATCCAAGCAACATGTAATTACATTGGCTTGTTATAACATTGTTAGTTTTTGATAGGTGATGTTAATGAATCCTGAAGAAAACGGTTGCTTTAAAAGGTATGATGGTAGCTAGTACCAAAGATTAAACTCATTAAAACTATTTGCAGAGTTATCATATTTTTTTGAGAATAATAATTGGACATCCTATCATAGGTTTCATTTGGCTCATAATGTGTTGTTACTACTAGCTCATTTTTACTTATTGCAGTTTAATTTGGAGCACTAACAAAAGGGATATCTTTATAAAGAAAACTATTTTCTAAAATTAAAGTCGCTCTACTGAAAAGGGCATGTTTACATGAACATCTTACGATAGGGTAAACTATCAAACTCTGTATACAACTCTATTACTGCATATTGCTTTTTGACCCTTTGACCTCATTGGTGATATTACAATTAGTAAGGGTTGGCCAACTTACAAAAATGAAGGTGTGTGCAGGTTGTATGTACTTAAACTACATTCTTTTAATGGGAGCTGCATGTACAAATAGAGGGGTGTGTGTATCCTGAACTTATACTAGTTTAATGTAAAGATCTAGCTATGAACATAATGTAGTCATGTTGGTTGGCTTGGTTTTAACATTCCATGGGGTCACTAGCTTACTTCATATCTTCTGTCTCTCAATTTCCGCCCTTTAGCCTTGACTTATTGGCTGCTCTCTCTCTCTCTTTCACTTTCACTGCTATTGGGGTGAGAATGCCTTTTCTTCAGTTGCTGCCATTTATAACCCCCCCACACCTGAAAGGAGTGCCCTCACCATTTTTAGTCAAATCTCCCTTTAAAACCTAACTTGGTAGTAACTTTTCTTCCTTGGTTATTGATGTTATGATTGAATAATACTTTATTGTACAATGTATTACGCTGTCACTTTCAATGATTTTGTCTCCATACTGCTTTCTGTTTAATAGCTTGATCCCACCCCTTTACTCATATGAGTAGTCTCACTGAAAACTGGAACTACTTGTATGATTAAGGATGGTAAACTCAAGTCCAGACTTAGTGTTTTGGGATACAGTTTTCAGGAAAGAGGCTTTTAAAATAGTGTCATTATTACTTCAATGTAAATCCATGTAATAATGCTAATAAATACAATTATTTGTTCTTGGATCATTTATACTTCAAGAATTTACCTTTTGAACCTATCTTGAAATAATTTGGAGCTACCATGTAATGTGCAAAACTTACTGACTTCTCACAAAACACACAATGCTTCTTTCTTCATGTAAATGGGAAGATGTTTGTTAAATTGAAGGCACAGCATTTAAAAGAATGTCAATGGAATTTAATGTTGTCACAGGCTGTTTCCTTTTGGTATATAAATAGCAAGATTACTTATAAAGGAGAAGCTGTTGATCTTTTGATCATATTAGATATATGGCTTTATTTCTATGACACCAAATGATTTATGAAGACTAATATTTTTTTCTCTTGAATCATTGGTTCATTTACATGGCAGTTGGTCATTTTACTATTCTTGGTTTGAGGTACTTCAGTTGGCTAAGAGAAAAGATATATGGAGTGCTTCAGCTATGTTCTATAAAAGTACAGTTTAGAAACAGCGTATTAGTAGCATAAATCTAATGGTCTTGTATGTTAATGACAATTGGGTAGCACAGGTCCATTGTAACAGAAAATCCGTTATTTTTCAGGCAATGCCCTTTTATCTTATAGCTAGGATTTTTTTATTAACTAATAGAGGGTTTTTGTTTTGTCACAGAGAAACTATATTAACTGATTTTTTTTTTCCTTTTGGTTGAGGGTGAGAGAGACACATTCTTGTTCTGTTGATTGTGTGGAGTATGAGCCTTCTTGCATGTGGGAATATTTCATATTGTGAATGATAGCTGTTCACTTTGCTGTGTATGAAAAGATGAAAGCAACACTAACTTAAAATATATGAAAGTATTAATTATAGGAAGATGATTGAAAGAGGTGGTGGTCTACATATATGCGGGATCTGCTTAAAATGTGGTGAACTTACTGCCTGCCCATAGTTGTGATAACACAGAAGTAGTGCGGTGCACTGTAAATAATCCATCTAGAACATTTGTTTTCCCAGCTTTGCTTGATTATGTCAAGATATCAATTTTGTTGGTGTGTAAAACTTTCGTATTGTATACTTACATAATTAGCATGAGTTCTTGAACAAAGATTCCATTGTAGTGAAAGCTTTCCTTCCATTTTATGCCATGTTTTTCCTGTTTTATTTCCCCAGCTCCGATAAGCAGCTGTTTAAATGAACAGTCACCTTAAGAGAGTCACTGTGACTGATCATGAGGAGGTTTTATGTTCTGATTGTTTTTTCTTACTCACAACTAAATTCTACAGTCCTTATTTCATATTTGGGCAAAAATCCCATTGATTTTAAAGGGAGCATTGCCTCAGTAAAGACTACAGTATTTGACCCACAATGAAATAAAGATCTTTCAGAATCAGAATTGGAAATGTGGGACTAAAAACTAATCTTGGAGATGTAGGGCATGCTGGGTGTTTCTTATGGAACTGGCTGCTGTGCATGTCTGCACAAACATAGTAGCTGACTTCAGTTCAGTTCAACATGTCTCGGTATGTGGTGAGACATGCTGCACAACTGAAATCTAGTCTGGCCCTAACCCCCCTGTCTGCAATAATGTGGCTGTAGATTTTCTGTCCCAAATTACATTAGATTTGTTCCTCAATTTATATGCGAGTTAAACAAGAAACCCCTGGAGGCAGTATGTTTTTGGGTAAAGCTAAATGTCAGATTGATCATCATACAGTACTTTAAAAAATATAACTACTGTTATCCGTGTTACTAATACTACCTTGGATTAGTAAAATTAAAACTTTTTTTTCCACAAATTTCAGTTCATGTTACTTGATTTTTTTTTTTTTTTGCCCTTCACTTAATACGCACGAGGGAAATGCACTGGTTTAGCGTCGCTTGTGCTTGGATTCCTTTGCTCTCAGAAACTTCATTGGTTTATCTAAATCAATTTCTAAATATGGTCGGATCAGTGCAATTTCAGTGTGTGGAACACACCTTCCTTATATGCTATCCTAAGCAATATTTATGTTGCAGTCAGTTAAAAGAAATGTTTAAAATCAAACAAAACTGGCTACACTGTTGTTTTAGTCTTTTATCAAAGCACATCTAATACTACATTTGCAACACTCTTGAATGATCTGGGTTTTGGCCTTTTAAAAATGTTTGAATTTTTAAATCCTTAAATTCAATATTCTAAAACATTCACCATAAATATGTATAAAATAGAAAAATAGTCAAAATAACAGTGGAGTAAATGCAATGCTGTTGAAAATGCAGAAATTGGTTCTTGTTACTAGCTGTGTTTTTTGGGGGCAAGGGAGCTCATGTAATTTATACTATGAACTATTTGGGTTTCTTTGCCCCTCCCACTTACTCCCTGAGCTGCCTACCTGCATGTATTGGCTACCATGCAGAGTAATGCTGTATTATGGAGTTTGGCTGGCTGTTGTGTTTTCCAGAAATGTTAAAATTTGAAATTTAGAGGCACGGTGTCTTCTCCATTCCTCCCCCTCCCATCCCAATCCCTTATTATTTTCATTGTTTTTTATCTTTTGGGGATTAAAAAATCCGGGATCTGCTCCTGCTCCCTTTAAAATTAGTGGCAGAACACCTGTTCATTTAAAGGAGCAAATTCCTAGTGACCTGAGTAACTTGACTGAGAATAGGAATAGATCCTTATTTGCTGTACTAGTACATGGAATCTGGCTTCTATTTACCTTGTGTACTACTACAAGCAGAGAATTGACCGTTAGTTTCTTTAGTATGTAGCAGGGCTCCTTCTACTTGTAACTGTAAATTGTTGCTTCATCTCTTCACCTTATAACTGAACTGAACCCATCAAATGTGTTAGAGATTTTTGTAATTTTTGAAGGAGAGATTTCTTTTTGCCTCGCTCTTCTAATATGAGATGCTGGTAAAACATCAGGTTTCTTGTCCTCAAGGCAGATATTACCCTTCTATCAGCACAACAGTTACAGAATCAGCAATGGAATTGGCCACCAATGCCTTTCAATTACAGTTCGAAAGGACCAGCTCTAGTGCCAGGAAGGCAATTCAGTTTGTGTCTCACCAGAAAATATTGAGGTTAAAAATCATTAACACACTACCACTTTCATGACATAACTGCATAATGTTCAGAGTACAAAAGTGTCTAATGTGTCTTGTAATGTCATCTAACATATCGAAAGAGTGTATCATAGTCTTTTGGAAATTTATAATGTAGTTTCATAGAATACTGCATTAAATTTACCCTATTTCTTACTTATAGTCAATTATAATTACATCTTTTTTATGATGTATTTTTAAATCAACAGCGGACAACTATTTTTGTGAAGAGCCATTTTCAGTTCTTTGGCATTATCATTTCAGGCTACGTTTTCATATTCCACAGCAATGTCCAAGTTTTCCTTAAGTACACAGTTCATTAAGCTTTTAGCTGCAGGATTGAATATTGTGTTTCTTTGCTGCTGGTACAAACTGAAATGGAACATCAATCAATAAACTATACCTGATCAGAATGTATATTCTATGCGTCAGGTAACACAGAAGTTTCCATCCAGCAGAAATAACTGGTGCCTTTGGCAACAACAGACTGACTCGATAACAACAGATTTATGTTAAAGGTACATGAACTGTGGAACTTAAACTGAAATAAAGAAACTTAAATATAAGACTTAATGTGCCCCTTGTTCTTAGATTGGCTTAAGATGTCTCAATTACTAATTTTGTCTGCAGTTCCTCAGTGCAAGTCATATTAAAGATTAAGTTCTGGTTGTAATATTGCGGAGTGTGGCTTGCGTGAGCTTTTGGCATGATTTCCTTGTGCTGTGTCTTTTTTTTTTCTCCACATAGAATGTTCCATTGAGATTAGATGTTTGTTCAAAGAGATTGGACACCAGGATATGGCATATTCTGCTCTACAGTTAATCTGATGTCAGTCAAAATTGCTGGTGATAAATCCCAGTTCAGTATAGATACACAGCTGACTTTTCTTAAAAAGTTGGCTGACGGCACTTTTTATCATGTAAGTTTTGGGGACAGCTTGCTTATTCATTTCATACCAAGTAACTCAAGTGGAAATGGGTTGTACCGGCTGACTAGAATTTCTCTGTGCATACAGTATTTCTGGTCTCTCTTAAAAAATCATCTTGAAAGCTGATTTAAAAAGAAATATTTTGAAAGCTGGAGGGAAAATGAACTGAACTTGAAGTGGTGGTATGATACATGAGACAGTGGGCATACTACACTTCATTTGCTTTAAAGGGGTGCAGAATACTCGGGTTCATCACATGTGAGTTTGACTTCTTTAAGCTTGTGAAAACACTTCATCAGAATTGTAAAAATCCTTTGAGAGTGAAATTCTTCAGTCTTCATGCATGAGGATTGATTATATCATTAATGTTGTGGTGTTTGTTCGTTTGTTTGGTTTTTTTGCCTGCGTGGTTCTCCAGCCTTAGGGAAAAAATACTAGATGTAAAAAAGAAATGTCACAATGCAGAAGCTGACTAATGCAGTATATAACTAGGTAGTCGGAACTTAAAATAATGTCTTGTGTGGCATTTAGTTTCTCTTCTCTGCATCAGCTCATTTCAGTCTTTAAATATTGGTCAGTGTTATCACTTGGGTAATCAGTTCACAGGCACAATGATGTGCAAGAAGTTTTTTTTTTTTTTTTTCCCCTCCCTCCAGGTGTTGGGACAAGGCTAGAAAAAAGCGCATGCTGTCTCTCATCTTAGTGGAATTCCTGGACAAAGTCTGACAGGAGTTAAACTTGTACCTCTAACAAGAAAGAAATTGCTCAATAGTCATAGCAAATTAAAATGTCTTGGACATGACTGAGTGGATGGAGAAAACACAAACTTGTATGCAAAGTGTGAATTCAAAATGTGTTAGTGAGGTGCAAAATTTTAACTATATGCATGTTATAAATTTAAAGAAGTTAGTACATGTTCTGTACATGTTTAGTAGATAGTGTATTTATATTTAGTTTCTATACATCATTTATATTTTCTCTCTGTAATTCAGAGAGATGCAAAACACAAATGAAAATATAATATAGGTGGTTTTTAAGTCTTGGCATTTTACATGCTGACCACACTTAAAAAAAAGTGGTTCTAGTTTGTAAAACAGTAATTGGGTTCTTGTTGAACATATTGTAAAACCATTTCCTAATATATTCATGTTGTAATTGTGGCTGTGTTTTGCTATACTATGCATTGTGACTAAATAAAGGACGAGGAGGCAGAGGATGACAATGTGGTTTATATGATTACTTGAATTTGTGTGGGGGTGTCAATTTGACAAGTTTTGTCATATTTCAGTCACAATTCTACATGTGTCATAAAGGTTAGAGACGTAGTATTGAAAGAGTATTGAAAATTCTGGGCCTTGATTGATTTTTTTTTATTTGATTTAATGTAATGTAATGCCAAAAAAGCATTTAACTTGATTTGGTGACCTAATTTTTTTTAATGTGTTATACAGTAGGCTTATATTTACTACCAATTAGTAATTTCAGTAATGTTTGTAATATGATGTAACTCCCCCATGGAGTGTTAATACTTAACTATTTTCATACTTGCCAACAAAGGGCTGCGTCTTACTATTGATCTTAATTGAATTCCCCACTGATTTAGATATGTTCCCTTTAATTTCCTAGTGAAATCTGGGTGGTTCTGTTTTAAAATCAATAGCATGCTGTGGCCCTAAATGTCTTCTAGCTTCCACAATTTCAGGTAAGTGCTTGACAGGTATATAATGAAAACTATTTTGAGCCATTGGAGCATATGAATTGACTTTTTTTTTTTTCCATAGTCTCTAATTTTATATAAGCAAGCAAAACTTTATACAGTGTGAGGCTGATTTAAAGCCTCAGCTATAAGGATAGAACAGGAAGACAAGTGTGTTGATTTTCAAATTATTATGAGGGTAGACACATAAGGGAGAAAACACCAGCTTTATTACATGCAAAAAGTGCAAAACTGAACAAAAACATCTTTGTTGCATAGTAGTGGATAGATTTTTGCCATTCATTGTTAAGATACTGAGCAGCTTGTATTGAGCCTAAATACATGGTATGAGTCTGCTGATACAAGGGTTGGCACAAAAATCTTAGTTCAGTCACTGAGGCAGTTAACTATTATGCTCTTGTTTTGAGCAGAAGTCGTAGGGGCACATTGTGTGTGTGTATATGAGAAAGAAGGGCTGAAAGACAAGGTGATCTGCGTTTGTAGACTTCTAAAGGAAATCAAGTCCTCTTTCTGTGCTTGTGGGAAGATGTTACTTTAGCTCTCGTATGCTAACTCAGGAGGGCAAATGATCCAAAAAGAATAATCTTGAAATTGATTAGGGAGAAAAACTACTTGACACTGTGGGTTGGAGGCCAGCAAATAGGTGTTTTCCTTGAGTGCATGGGAAACAGGACCAGCTCAGAATTTAAAGAAAGCATTCATTACTCCAAGGGAAAAAAAGACGCCTCCTTTAAGCTCTCTATCTCCATAGAGTTGTGTTTTTAGAAATTTGAAGTAATTATTTTTAAAACCATGCAGACTCATTGAAGTAATTTTGAGATTTGTTATTGCACCTGATTTTTAAAGGAATCTTCAAATGTTTTATCCCAGATTGATGCAAATTAAAAATAGATATTGTACTGAAGCACTTAGTAAGGCCCTTTACTGACTGCTTTCATCATAAATGAAGCAGTAACATATATAGAAAACCCTTGTCAGTTCTGTAATATTTGTTGCTCTTCATTTCTTTCCTGTAAAGTATTTAAAACTCCTACATAATCTTTGCTGTACACCCCATGTCACTCTTACAGCATTGTTGTTTTCAGTGGGTGACTTTGTTTGGCCAGTACTTATACCTTCTTTAAGTATGCACAGCAGTGACTAGAAGTGATTTACTGTTGAGTGTTGGTACTGGGCAATGTGTACTTGTACAAAAGAGAGAGTATATTGAAGCAAAGACAGTGACATTAGAGGGCCTTTGTTTAATCCGGTTTTTAAAAACCAGACTTTTATGAAACCTAACATCAGAATTATTTCTAAAATGTTTTCTTTCCCATTTGTGTAGAAAATGGGGAAAGTAGTTTATTTTTTAAGGAATAACATGCCCCTGCGGTGTTGGCAAGCCTGCTTGTGGGAGAACCAGAAAATGAAGTGTATTAGAAACTAACTAAGAGGAAAGTAACAAGTCTTGTTTTCTGTATCAGAGCTGAACCCCTGATTCAAAGATAAATAGTGAAGTGCAAAGTAGAGTTAACATTTTTATTAAGCTAAAAGAATTTTTGCTAGTAGCACAGATAAGTGTTAAATTTTTCACAGTCCCCTTCCCTTCTCCTTCCCCCCCCAGTATCTAATTGAGAGTCTTCCTTTGCACACTCAAGTTGGAGGTCTTCTATGATGTTGAGAATCTGTATAAGGGGTATGTCAGGATGCCACACTCTATGCATGATCTCCCTACTGATCCCATGTGGATTTTGTTTAAAAGTTAGTACAGCTTGATGACTCGCACTCATCACCACCAATCAACACCACCTTGATTGGGGCTCTAGGGCACTAGGCAGTGAAAAAAGAGTCTTTGGCAGCATGTGTCTCTTAGAACTGTTATCTGCAAATGGGCTGGGGTGGAAGTGGGAGAAGTGGCTGCAGATACATACAAACAAAACAATTTCTCAGATCCTGGAAGCCAAATCTTGCAAGGGAGCCTTGGTTGTTGCGCTTTGTGCTTGAAAACTTAAAATGTAGGAATGCAGATTCAAGCTTTGCCTATCTTGAATCTAGTACTAGAAATAATACACTTGGTCCATGCCATTTACTTCATAACAAATTACAGATAGCCTTTGGTGATCTCAAAATAGCTAGTGATAGGAATTTAAAACAATTTACAATTTGTCTAGTAATAACTGTTTCATTCCTGGAAGGCATGTCTATACCTTTGAATGCAAACATTACTTGTCACTTGTGAGCCAGAAAGGCTTGTTTTCTTTCTTTGTTTTTTTTTTTTTTTTAAATTAAAAAAGCAATATTATTTTGAAATAGCATTTCCAGCAAGTTTACAAGCAGCTAACATTCAAAATATTGAATTGTCTTGTTTATATGTTAAGGTTCACTACCCACTATAATTAATAAGCTGTTTTTAAAGCTGAGCTGGGGTTTGTCAGACACTCCTGTTTTTCCTATGTCATAAAACTACCTGCAAGCTTCAAAGTTGTTTATAAGCATTTTTGGTAGCTGAAGTGTAAGAGAATCACTTTGGCTGGTTGTTAAGCTTATTCTTACTCTCTTCTTTTTAACCATTCTTTTTTTCAGTGAGTGTAGAGAATGATACACTCCTGTTTATATTTCGCAAGACTTCAGGAGTGAGATTTCTAGGCCCACTGAAGTCAATGGGAGTTCTACCAGGTTTTCAAAATGGATTCAGGAGTTCATCCCAGTTCTGCAAATGCAGAGTCTGATCCTACATATGCTTAGCACTGTGACTACTCGCAGTAAGAAGAACAATGCCCTGAAGCATGTGTTACCAGGATTGGGATAACAGATAATACACTGAAAGGAATAACCAGTTTTACATCCTGTTGTTTATCCCAAGTACAATGTTTTTGGTTTTTGTCCTATTCCTTAATCTAGAAACAATTTTTTTCATGTAGTTTTCAGTTTGAGTAGGGCCCTTCTTTGGTTTGGCATATGCAGATAAAATATATTTTAAAATTTATTCTCTCATAAATTTTGGGAATGATTCTGTCATGCGAGTGGGAATCATGGATGTCAATGGTACTAGAACTAGCCCTTTTTCCAACAAATTTCCTTTGGCATGGAGCTGCTGGCCTATTTTAGCCTCCAATATTTATTTACCATTATTAATTTTTACAAAATCATTACAAAACCTATTTTTAATATTAGCTGTATGTAGTTTCTTTATCCGTTGTATAGTAAAATTTTGTATGCATAAAATATTTTGTGTCTAAAGTACCATAAAAAACACACCATCCTATGCTCTTAGATGCCTTTGACAATCTTGAGTAAATACACTAAACAGACTGGTCAGTTACTCCAGATCAAATAAAGTAATCCAACAACATAAATAAAACAAAGTAAACAACCTCCCTGTCACCAGTGCTACCCACTCCCAACACCCTTCTCCTAATGGGCAAGAAAGAATATATTGTTAGTTTTGTTATCCATCACTAGTTCTATACAAAATTACAGTATAAATGAGAGCATCTTTATTAAAACATGGGGCTGATTCTGCTCTTATACCAGTGTAAACTTAGAATAAGTCCACGGAAGTTTGGGCTAAATACTGTGATGCTGAACCTGGAGCCACACAAGCAAACGCCTTAATGGAGCTCTATGTGCACATATGGTCTCAGTCCTGCAAATGTTTTCCAGCGGCGGTCTGTTAGTAATAAAGCTACAAACCTTCAGATTTGGGTGCTGACCTGGAGGCACCCAAATTTGAAAGTATCAACTAGTCTTTTAAGTATGTAAATGGATTCCTATAAAAAAGAAGGGAGGCAGGGGGATCCACCCACAGTATAGAATAGCAGTGCTTTTGCAATGTTCTATGTTGGTGCAAACAAAAATTTGCAGTAGTACTGAATTGTGATCTGGCTTCCCTTTTGTGCTAGCTTATTGTAGCTATGATATATAAATGGCAGTGCTTTAGGAAACCTAAAGAGCTTGCATTAAAATTTATAACCGTGATTGTTACACTTTATTATGTATTACAAGCCTTTTTGGGGGTAAATGTCTGGTCATTGCATGCTGGAAAAAGTTTGGTTTTCACATATGGCACTCTTCTCTGGGCAAAGTAAATGACTCTGGAGACCATAACATGAGAATAAAAATTAATACTTGACAAAAATTAGATGGTCAAATAGACTGGCTATGGAATAATTTTGTGTTCATTATCCATTCCATTGGCTAGCAATTAAATAGAAATGATCTCATTTCTGTGGAACAGTGCTGCATTAGACCACTTCCTTGAGTTTTGGTATTTTAGTTAAAGGTAGAGTTAAACAGCTGCTAATTCCGTAACAAAAGAAATAGTTTAACTTTTTAATAGGTTTGTATACTATTTCTAGTTTTCAGAGAGGTGTTTCTTTCCATGTTAGTATTTGAACTGCAAGTCTGCTGGAATTCTAATACCATCATCTATATGTGGATATTTTAACTTGGAATGCAGAGGTACAAAACTGTTCGTTCTTTAGTATATTTCAGACATTACTTATCTCAAATTATATCTGAACTTGTGCTTAATTTTTGTAAATAACTTAAATCTGGGAAGTTGTCAATTTGTATGTCTAGTCAACTGGTTACTTTAAGTCTTGTTTGAGTTGTTTCCTTTATGGCCTATATTGCAGCCTAGATAAAACACTAATTCTTTGATTGAAAACTAAATTAGTCCTTGTTCCTTTAAATGTAATCTTTTCCTGTGGGTGTGCCCACAATACACAATTAAAATCTTAAAATCAAATTATATATTAAACGTATCTATTTTAGCACAATATTATTGTTTTCATGCCTATTGTAGTAAGTTTAGAACAACAAAAGACTTTATTTTTTGGCTTGAACAAGACGTGATTTTGGAATCTCCTGCTGTGATTAGATCAGTGTGTTTGCCTCAAGGCTTCAGTCATTTAATCTAACCTCAGACTCTACTTAAAATTTTTGGCATATTCTTTGTTTGAAAATAGTATTATTTATAAACGAAGACTGGCATTTGTATCCTTGCATAAAAAACATTAAAGCAAATTAGTGGTGTTTAAGACAGTCATGCAATCAGGCAGTGAAGATATGTTTTCAGAGGCTTGTTTTCTTTCAAACAACAAAAACTCAGTCATTTTCTCTAACGTATTTTTATTAATTTAAAATAATTGGTCTCTAAATTTCAATGATAAACCAGTTCCACCCATAAAGTTAATATGAGAGCACAAAGACTCATTGCAAATTAAAGTCACAATGAGTACTATAAGACTTTCCAGACATAGCCAGCTGTACAATTATTATAGGTTTTGTAACTCTTTTCTAGTCTAGGTCAAGAATGGTAGACTCCAGATAAAGCATGTAAAAGCCTAGCTAATCCTTAGATGAGTTTCTTCAAAAGTTCCACAAGAGAATAAAATCAGTAAAAAGTATGGATTAAATGTTACTGTTTCCATTTACAAAAACCTCAAAATGAATGACAGAAGTGAATCCCCAGGTTTTGCCCGTTCAAAAAAAAAATAATTAAGGATTCTGCTATGGGGGCATTAATCTTAGGAAGTTAGCATTAGCTTTATTTGGCAGCTGTATTAGCAGTTCGGGGTGTGTGTGTGTGTTTGGGGGGAACAAATGGTGGGCAAGTATTTGAACTCGTACTTTTGGAATAAATAGAATATTAACAACAATGTGAACACAACTATTAAACTGGATTATAAATTGATAGCACATCCAACTTTTTATTTAGCAGAGGGGGTAATTTGCAAGAAGTTTGGGAAAGGAAGAAAGACCGAACCAGAATGTGTACTGTGTGGGGTGTGTTTTTTTTTTTTTTTTTAATTAACTGAAAACTAGCAGGGTTTTAAAGGCTTTTGGATTTCTCTTTAATCCTTTAAACTAACATGGGTTATGCTACTTTGATAACATCTGTCTTGATTGGCAGGGCGGATTTCTCTTCTATGGAGAGTAGATAATTATGCCTCAATTTGTTCAAATATGTATCTTTCATGAATACATGGACACTTAGGGAAAAGCATTTTTAGTGTTTATATAGAAGGATTAAAATGTTGGCCACCTGCTTTTATCTCTGAAATGCATTATACACCTATCAGACATTGTGGTAGCATTGCTGAAGTAATCTTTTTGTTTCCTTTACATAAGATAAGAATGTAAGAGCATAAAGCTGGCCATACTGGGCCAGATTAGTGGACGATCTAGCCCAGTATCCTGTCTTCCAACAGCAGGAAAGACCACCAGAAATCTGGGAAGATAATGATTAAAATATAAATCCTTGTGGTTACCTGCTACATCTGACTTTCACAGTATTTATTTTTGAAGACATTAGGTTATTTGTTTTTTGTTACAAGTAGCAACTAAGAGGACAATAACTGGAAGACTAGAGAGGGGAGGCAATCTTTTTTCCTTTAATGGTATATTTTCTTTATGCGCTTCACATGAGTCTGTATATTGTTTCAATATTTCTCTCTGTGTATCTATATCTATACAGAATCTTTCGGTCTTTCATACAAATTTGGAAGAGAGGGATACTTAAGTAGAAAATGGGCTTCCAAACAATGACAGAGAGATTTAGAAGCAGGTGGACTACCTCAACCACTTTTACTCCCAATCTTTGAAATTGACTACATTTCAAATTGACTGTCATTTTAATTTTTTCTCAAGTTCCTGGTGGTAGTAATTTCTCTGTTCTTGTATTTTGTTTTATTTCTTATCTCTATGTTCTAAAATTACCTTTTATTTAATAGTAATGACATAAGGTAACAAATTTGTAGAAGTTGGATAAAAGCAGTAATTTACTATAGCTGATATTTATGTATCTAAGCAGCTAGAGAACAATTCAGCCCTATTAAGATGCAGCAAGGTAAACTGGTCTAGTAAAATAGAGAACTTTTTCCATAAAAGCAAACTTGAATTTTTTTATCTGAACAAAGTGAGACAAAAGTAGGGGGAAAATACGATGTATTGATTTTAACATTGTGAGCAAAAGAAAAGCCAAATTACTTTTGCTTCAAACATAATTGCCCCAGTGTCAAGATTGTGGTTTATTTCTGTTTGTATGTGTAGGAATTAGAATGTTTTATCTTCCCTGTGTCTGTTGAAGTTCTTTAGCAGTGCCCCAAGACAAGTATTGGAGGATGGCTTTGAAGCCCTGCAGGCAAGCTGGGATATCAAAGGGCTACAGGAATTCAGCAGTAATTGTTTTATGGCTTGCCAGAAATCAGACCTATTTGTATAGGTAGCACACAAAATAGCTGTGATTTGACAATTTGGTGCCATTTATATCCGCCATAAAAGAGAAAAGAAAAAGTTAAAGGGTATTTTGGAAACAGGAACTAAGCTGTAAATGCAAATTGCTTCATCGTTTTCTCAAAGGAACAAAAAGGAAGCAGGGTTTAGGACGTTTTTTTATTGAAGCTAAGTTAACAAGGACCCTGTCTGCTCTAAGGATATTTAATACTGTACTCACACTGTGAAAATTACACATTTGTTTGTTCCTTTAGAACAAAATTATCATAGCCCAAAATGGACTAATAACTAAAATAATCTATATTGAAAGTCAGAACGGGAAATACCTGCTGCTATGTTGGTATCTGTGGTAGATGATCTGAATGTCCTCCCTTCTAGTGACTTTTGAATTGGAATTTTGCATTTGTCAGAATTCCAACAAGATGCCTTTCAGGTGATTGCAAAGAGTTTAATAATTGTTGTGGGTTATTGTCTACTTTATATTGGTGACTAACTTGTGATTAAACTTCCACATTTACAAGTTTATGGAATATTTTTGCAACGATTCAGGTAAGGGACTCATTCTAGCCATCTTGAAAATGCATTGGTTCTCCACACTGCAGTTTGTAGGTGTTGTATTGCACTTTGTAGGTCCTCTTGAGTGCTCTACTAAGCCCATGGTGACCATAACTCATTTGAATTTGCCATGCTTTTCAGCTAGTTGTGCTGGATATTCCGAACATGAAAAATGGGTTGTGTGATCATGCTAGCGCCAGGAATGAATTAGTGGAGAAGTGGTCTCTGGGATGCTAGATGAGGTGGCTCATGGCAATAGCAGCAATGCTTACATTCGCTTCATCAAAAAATGATTCTAGAGAAAGAATTGAAATGGCTGTGGCATGAGTCACAGAAAGGAAAAGCCATTGGCAGATCTGGTTATGTGTTAGAAGTGGGGGTGGAACAATCGGGTGTTGCAAGTGTGGAAAACTGCTACTGTCAGCAGGGATGTTGATTAAATCAATCCATGATGGAAAGTTTTGGATTATTTATTTACATTACACAAGTACCTAGATGCCCAAGTTTAGGACCTCATTGTGCTAAATAGTGTACATACTATACATCTAATAATAATAGTCCCTGCTCCAAAGACAAAATAGACTAGGCAGAGGGCAGGAGACAGGATGTATTATGCCAACTTTATACAGGCAGATCTGAAATGCAGAGAAGTGACTTGCCTAAGGTTCCACAACAACTCTGTGGAAAAGCCAGAAACTGAACCCTGATCTCCTGATTGCTAATCCAGTGCCTTAGCCATAAGATCATTTTTTCTTTCCAGTCTAAACTTTTCCTCCTTAAATTTGAATGCGCACAGGTTTTTTTAATAGATTAGAGAGTTTTGTCTTCTCTGCCTTCACTAATATCTTGCTGACCATCTAATGGGTATTATTGAGATCAGTCTGAGCTCTAAGGTTGGGATTTTTCAAAGGGGCATTGTGACAAACAGCCAGTTTCTCCCGAGTGGGTCTCACACTTTTGCCTCTCTTAGTGGGCCAGGGCATCGCCGGTTACCCCATCTTCCCAGGGAGGGGGGTAGGGACCTGGGCCTGCCCACTCCTCTGGGTCCCAGCCCAGGGGCCCTCTGAGTAGCAGCTATGTGCTGCTGGCACCTTACTGGCAGCTGCAGGCTTTTCCCCTGGGCTACTTTCCCCCCTCTATCTTTCTGCCTTCTTGAGCCCAGTACCTTCCTCAGGACCCCACCTCTCTCCCACACCGCTGTACTCCGTGCTGTTCTTCACAAACTCCTACTCACCACACGCTTACTCCTTCAACTCCCACCCTGCTTCTCAGGCGTAGAGGGTTTTTATCAGGCACCTGGGTGGGGCCTTAAATGGTGTCATCTGACCCTAATTACCCTTTGGCTAGTCTACAGGGAATAAAGCATGGCGCATTCTAGCACTTAATAGTGCCCTTCTAGAACTTTGCCAGTGCCCTCTGCCCACAGCATAATGGAGTTGAGTGTCCAGCTCCTATTGACTTAAGTAGGAGTTGAACACCCAATTCCTTTTAGGCTTCTTTGAAAATCTCTGCTTAAAACACAACTAAACGCCTGATCCAAACATCAAAGATCCAGTCAAGGAAACTTGTTTTGTTGTGGCTTCATCTCATGAGATTCTAACATCTACAGCTTCATAATCTCTCATGTTGTGACAATTTACCTCACGTGGAAACAGTCTCAGAGAGTATATTGTCTATTTATCCCAAACTATTTGTTAATTTATTGATTTGGTTGTATTCTACATCACTGTTTCAGTACTTCATATTTGGAAGAATGTGAATTCTTGGAGGTCTGATAATGGAGCTTATAAAAACAGATCAGATGATTATGCTAGACCATTCATGGTATACAAAAGGGGAGGCTGTTTGTCCTGTCCATCTATTATCAAAAAATGACTAAAACCCTCTTACCAACAGACTCTGGCTTTTAGCAAGCCACTAATACAAGATGTCAGTCTTATTTATTAAGAGTCCAATCCTGGAACAACATGCACAAACCTAGCCAATGGCTGTACTAAAAAAATGCCCATGAATTGGAGGGGCAAGGTCCCCAGTCGCAATTTAGCTAGTGTGGAACCATTCCAGGGTTTTACTGCAGATTCTGGAAAAGAGTAGCAAACTTGACCTTACAAGTCCCATCCCTGCATACGGTCACATGCCTGCCACTCTTGTGTTCCGACCACAGTCTCTTCTTCTCTTTTCCCACTGCATTCCTGCATAGAAAGCTATTGAGAAGATTGCCTCTACAGAGGACCCATGGTGGGCTTTCCAGTTAGTAGCCCTCTTGTCCTCCTACCGTCAATACAGCAGAAACGTGGCATTTTTGTTGCATCTTGAACTCCACTTATCTGTGAAGGATTTAGTCTTCGTTTGTTAGCATGCACTATCCTTAACTTGCACACAAGATGTAGTTCTGAAGGGTGCAGTCAGTGTTTCAGTTTTTATTTTTAGTATTGTTTTAATAATCCTTTAGGCCAAAATGTAAATCTTTTTCCTTGCTAGATATCTTGTTTATGCCATTTTGTTAAAAATGTTGCGATAGCTCTGGTAAAATGCCTCTATTTATTTCCTGTGTGAGATTTACAGCAAAATAAAATTCCATTGCTTTTAAACATTTATAAAGGGAGTCTGCAAGCTACAAAAATGAATCCAGATTGTGGGCTTACACACCAAACCATGTCTGCTAGTCTTGTTAGAATAACAAGTTCTGTGATTTCTCTGATTTAACTAAAAACATTTTAAAACTGATTTTGCAGAGACTGGGTTGATTTTTCAACAATAATCATCTCTTTAAATTAACACTTGGGGTCAGAAGACCCAGTTGAACAAGTTTATAGCACTCTCATCAGACAGCTTTACTTTTACTTCCCGTGCATTTAGATGAGGATAATTGATCTCTAGCGCTGTCCAGCTCTAGCAATCTCCATGAATACTGGGTTCCCACATGCATTTTATACTGTTATTAGAAGAATCTATCACACACTGAGGATTTTAGTGGAGTTTCACACTGGCGTGGTTAACGACTATGGGCCTGATTCTCTAATCCTTATTTGCACAGAATAACAGTGACTCATGCCAGACTCTGATTTAACTTCAGTGGGACTACACTCTTGGATAAGTGGTATTCAGCATGAGTAAGGGTTGCAGGATCTGGCCTCGTGTTTGAGTTTCAAAAAACCTCAATAATATTAACTATAACATTAAAAAAATCACATGGGACATTTGAGCAAGCATTTTCATAGTATGAAATCAAAGATTTTCAACGTTTGTTTATTAAAATAGTGTGCGCGTCTGTGATGAGGAAAGGGAAGTCCTCTAACATTAACTTGTTAATAAAACGTTGTTCTTATCACTTGAAACAAATAGCCATTAGCAAACGTGTTGCCGTGTGTACAATGGGAACTAAGTGTAATATTTTCCAATGCATTGCATTTGATTTCAAGATAATGAGATAAACGTTTTTCTGAAATTGGCTGCTGAATGTTCTCTTTGCACCATAGATTGAAAAAGGTTGGCAGCTGTTTCAGCTTCAGCTGCCTCACTTAATTTCTCTTCTGCGTTGTACAAATCATAGGAATATAAGTCTTTTTGACTGCCAGCTAGGCTACTAGAACAAGGCATGTGGCAGCACTCCCGGAAACTTGATTGTCTAACTAAATGATGATTTAAAGGGAAACGGTTTAGAGTGATTGGCCCAAAACCTGACCTACTTTTTTGTGTGTGTGTGTAATTCTCTGTTTGTTTTTCTTTTTCCAAACACATCCTATAGCACTCCTTGATTTAACCCCTTTTTCTGTAAGGGTGTTTAAAAAGCAAAACAAAAAAACCTTGCCTTTAGCCCAGCACTTGCAATGGCTCGTAGTCGTGCTTGTAAGTCCATTGAGGGGCAAAATTCTGGTAATGCGATGATTTGGGGAGGAAAAAAAAAAAAGGCTTTCAAATGAGGTTATCTAAACCAGAATAAAAACTATTGGAAAAATAGGTAAACGCAGTCTTTCTTTGTACTGTACTTGTTCAAACTTTGTATTTCCACTACTATCATAAGCAGAGGCTCTCTCTTCTTATACCACAGACATTGGCTGCTGTAGTGACATACATGAATCTTTTAATGTGCTTCTTACATTGGTGAACAGTGATACAGTTAGTTTAGAGATTTCACTTAGCGCGGCGGGCCACTGATAGCTATGGTCACAAACTGTATCACTTTCTGAAGTGCTGTTGAGCATATTGCAGTCTGTCTGACCAGGAAATCAAATGCATGTCTGCCTTTGACATTGGAATTTGTATAAGATAAGAGAGACCATGATAGAACTAATTTTTCTATACAGTCTTAGCATATTCTTACATTTGAATGTGGTCATACAAGTAAAGTGGAACTTAACTCAATTCTGAGTCAAGCTGTGGTAGGTTTTTTGTTTTTGTTAAATCTTTAAACACTTTCTTCAAAAGTCTGCCTCAAAGGTTAAACATAAGAGGCTAACACTGACTCATGCCACTTCAGATGTTTTCCTGCCAGAAGTATCTAAACAGAGCTCCACTAGTTCTTTTTACAGAGGAATTAATTCAGACTAAGGCTAAATTGGCTGTTTGCTTTCCTATAAAAGTTCTCAACTTGGGAACAGTTCTCTTTTCATAAAATGAAATAAAAATATTTACATTTATCTTCAATTGTGAAATCTTTATTGCTAGTTTAGTTTAGCATTTGCTGCTTTTTGCTTCTTAACTTCTACAATAATTCCATATTTGGTGGGATTTAGGGAGATCCATATCTTGAAAAGCCACTTATTTCTAAGTTCTTCCTCAGTAAGGAAAAGGTCCTATACCAGCACACTCTGCCAAATGTAAGCTATTGTTTAAAACAATTTTTTAGCTAGTATGGTGGGTAAGGAAAATCACCATAAGTGAAGAGAGTATAAACAGATGCAGTGTTGTTTTCCTGAGTCTGCGGACAGATGATTCCAGTGTCTCTGGTGCTGCTTAGAGACCTGCCAGGCAGCAGCATAGTTAAATTAACAAGACTGACAAGTTTCACAGTTGTTGTTCAAAGTCCTTCTGGGAACCAGTGACTCTGTCCAGAAACATGTCAGTTTCATACTGCCAAAGAACAAAACTATGAACAGCAGTTGAGGTAGGCATGGGAATTATTCACAGCAGAGAAAGAATTAAACAGAAAGCTGGGGGAGAGGGAGAGAGAGCACTCCTTTCTCTCACAACAGCCGGAAGACTGGAGGAAAAAGAGAGCTGCGTCTCCATCTTCCCAGCAGCTGGAATGAGAGAGCTTCAGATTTATCAGACATACTAGTGAGAGTCTGATCCAAAAGATGGAGCTTTAAGCAGGCTCCCAAGATGGCACCAGATACGAAATCCCAGCAGCTAGGAAGTTGAGCTGCTCACTGGGATGTTGTTCCTGGACCTCACTAATGTGGAGGCCCTCCTAACACACATTTACTTCCATGCCAGGAGGTTTAGTTCTTTGGCTAGTGGTTGTCAAAAACACTTTTCAAGTCCTGGCTGTTTCTATAGGTACTGAATGTAATATCTGGCATGTTTTGCCAGTGAAAAGTAAAACTAACAGTGGGTAAAAATATTTTGGCCGTGCCAATTCATTTGACCAAAAGGTGCAGTAGTTTGCTATTCTAGTATGTTTTTTCCATCTATCAATTCAGAGAAAATGGGTATGTCTACACAGCAAAAAAACCCCAACAAAACCCTGCTGTTGGCCCGTGCCAGCCAACCTGGGCTCGCAGGGTTCTGGCTGGGGGCTGTTTCATTGCAGTGTAGACTTCTGGGCTCCGGCCCATGCTATTGTTAATGTGTGATAGTGGCAGAAGGTTTGTTGACAGCCTCCTTTAAGAGGGCTTTCATTCAAAGCAAAGTGTATGATACCACCTATGTAAAACTATTGCTCTCGACCGCCCCATGGTTTACTGTATCTGTTAGGATATCTTTCAGAGTTTCTTTGATTCCTATCATGCATGTATCCCCATTAGCGGAATCCATTTGTAATGTAGCAATTTACACCACCACCCTCTTAGAGAATTATGGGGAACCCTCTTTTTGCTAAAACATAGTGTAGTATTGACAGTGGATCAGTTAAGCCAATCACTCCAAAATGGAAGAGTTGTAATACCAGTAACAAATGCCACTTTACAGAACACAAAGACAAACTATGGAACCCAAGATTCAAATGTAAATGAGGGAGACACAGTGAAGATGGACAGGTTTACAGAATTAAGATAATGGTGATTTGGGTAGTTCATATACACCTTTCAGCCATTAGATTTTAATGTTTTATTTCTCACAAGTCTTGCAGCAGCAGTGAACTTTTAGGAGAGATTTGACTGGGGTGAGAGAGGTTCCATTTTTCTCCCGCTTCCACCCTTGACCAGTGTCGTTATACTGTTTACAGTTTTTGAAATACGGACGCAAAACATTATCTTTCTTCCAGCCTTCTGGAACGTTCCCAGTATTCCAAGCTTATTGAAAATCGGCAGTAGTAGTCCAGAGAGCAATTCCTTTAAAATTTTAGATGTGGGTTATCCAAACCTGCTGATTTTAAAGATGTCTAGCTGTTGTTTAACATTCTCTTTAGTTACTTTTGGAATGGAAACTTTTTAAATATATCATATACTACCTCTTTATTTCACAAAAAAAGCCAGCACAGAAATATTTATTGAACTCTTCTCCATTACCACCTGCTCATAAACCAATACCATTGTTAGCATTCTTTTCGTTCCTAATACAGTATTTAAACTCCTTATTGTTCTTTAACTATGTTGGCCATAAATGTGTCCTTTTTGTATTCTTTATCAATTTTGTACAATTCATAGCTTCTAATAGGGTTTCATTACTATCAACTTTACCTGTCTTCCATTTATTATATTTGTGTTTATAGCTGCTTTCACTTTCCTTCTAAGCCAAATTGGGTTTTTAGCCAGTGTGGTGGCCTTTCTCAATTGTTCCCAATTATCATTCACACTTTTTGCTTATATTCTTTGACAGTGACCCATAGCAGATCTTCAAGGGGAGTGTACAGAACTGGGCAATTATGCAATGATCCACTCCCAGCTGATAGGCAGAGATTTAGGATTGCTCCGAGCATGGGTTGCAACTCTGACCATTTTGACTAATAGCCATTGATGGACCTAGCTTCCATTAACTTATCCAGTTCCTTTTTTTGAACCCAGTTATACATTTGGCCATCTCGGCATCCTGTGGCAATGAGTTCCACAGGTTAGTTTTGCGTTATATGAAAAAGTATTTGTGTTTAACGTGCTGCCTATCAATTTCATTGGGTGACCCTTGGCTTTTGTATTGTGTAAAAGGTAAATAACACTTTTCTATTATTTTTTTTTCCACACCATGCATGGTTTTATAGACTTCTATCATCTCTTACCTTCTAATTGCCTTTTTTTCTAAACTGAGCAGCCCTAATATTTTTATTCTCTCTCATATGAAAGCTGGACCATATCTTGATCATCTTTGTTGCCCTTCTCTGCAACTTTTCCAGTTCCACTGTATCCTTTTTGAGATGGGGTGACCAGAACTAGACACAATATTCAAGTGGTGGGTGAGCAGTGGATTTATGTTGTGGCATCATGATACTTTCTGTCATTGTCTTTTCTGTTCCTTATCTAATAATACCTAACATTCCATTATCCTTTGTGACTGCTGCCACACACTGAGCATAAGTTTCCAGAGAGCTATCCACAGTGACTTCAAGTGCTTCCTTGAGTGGTAACAGGTAATTTAGAATCCATGATTTTTATATATATATATATATAGTTGGGACTATTTTTTTCCCAATGTACATTACTTAGCACTTATCAACATTGAATTTCATCTGCCATTTTGTTGCCAAGTCACCCAGTTCTCTGAAGTTCCTCTGTAACTCTTCACAGTCAGCTTTGGACTTAATTATCTTGAGTAATTTCATATGGTCTCCAAACTTTGCCACTTCACTACTCTCACCCCCCCCTTTCCAGATCATTAATGAATACGATGGACAGCATGGGTCCCAGTACAGATTCTTGGGGGAGACCCTGCTGTTCACCTCTTTCCATTGTGAAAACTAGCCATTTATTCCTACCTTTGTTTCTGATTTGTCAACCAGTCACTGGTCTATGAGAGGACCTTCCCTCTTAGCCTATGGCTACTTTTTGTTTCCTTAAGAGATTTGTGAGGGACCTTGTCAAAGGTTTTGGAAATCCAAGCGTTCTGTATCAATCTAATCACTTTTATCCATATGCTTGTTGATTCCCTTAGAGCATTCTAATAGATTAGTGAGGCATGTTTTCTCTTCACAGAAGCCATGTTGACACTGTCCCACCAAATCATGTTATCAAGGTGTCTGAGAATTCTGGTGTGGTCCCCCCCCCCTTTTTTTTTACTATAGTTTCTATCAGTTTGCCTGCTACTGAAGTTAGGCTCACCAGCCTATAATTGCCGGGATCTTCTCTGGAGTCCTTTTTGTAACTCGACATTCTATTAGCTATTTCTAGTCATGTGGTAGGGAGGATAATTTCAGTGATAGATTACATACAACAGTTAGTGGTTCTGCACTTTGATATTTGATTTCCTTCAGAACTTTTGGGTGAAAACCATCATGTTCTGGTGATTTATTCCTGTTAAGTTAATCTATTTGTTCTAAAATCTTTTCTATTGACTCATCAATTTAGGATGTTACTTCAGATTTGTCACCCCAAAAGAGTAGCTCTAATGTGAGTCTCTCTCCTTCATCCTCTGCAGTGAAGATGAATGCAAAGAATTCATTTATCTTCTCTGCAATGGCCTTGTCTACCTTGAGTGCTGCTTTAATACCTTTTATCGTCCTGTAGCCCCACTGCCAGTTTGGCAGCCTTCCTGCTTCTTATCTACTTAGTTTATTTTTACTGCTTAGTTTTTGTAAATTTAGCAAGTTGCTTCTCAAATTCTTTCTTGACTTGCTTTATATCTTTGCTTTTTATTTGCCAGAGTTTCTGCTCCTTTCTATTTTCCTCCTTAGGGTTTGACTTCCAAATTTTAAAGGATGCCTTTTTGCTTCTAACCGCCTCCAATATTTGTTGTTTAGCAAGAATAGTGTTATTCTTTTGATCTTCTTACTGTCTTTTCTTGATTTGGGGTATAAATTTAGTGTGAACCTCTGTTAGGTGTTTTTTATTAGTCGCTATGCTGCTTGCGGGCATTTTACCCTTGACTGCTCTTTTTAATTTCCATCTAACTAGCATCCTCATGCTTGTATAGTTTCCCTTTTTAAAGTTAAATGTTACTGTGGGGTGACTTGCTTTTCGTATTTTCCCTCCTACAAGGATGCTAAATTTAATTATACTACTTAGTGCTCCACTTAAGACTAAATCACAAATTGCCTCTCCTCTTATAGGTTCCAGAACTAGCTGCTACAAGAAACTGTTATTTACAGTGTCGAGAAATTCTCTCTGCATCTATCTTGAGGTATCATGTACCCAGTCAATCTGAGGATAGTTGAAATGCCCCATTATTATTGGGTTTTTCTGGTTTTGTAGCCTCGCTAACTTCCTTTAGTATTAAGCAATCACTGACTCCATCCTGGTCAGGTGGTTAGTAATATATTCCTACTGCTATATTCTTCTTACTCAGGCATGGAATGTGGTATGGTTTGATTCACTTAAGATTTTCAACTTCTGTGCCTGTGGTTTTTTTAACATGTTTATCACAACTGGCAACAAGGGCTAATATGATCTTTGGATGTATAAGTGGGCATATGGAGTAGAAATAGGGAGGTTCTGTTATCTCTTTATTTTGCACTGGTACTACTGCTGCTGAAATACTGTCTATTTCTGGTGTCCACTATTCAAGGATTTTAGAAAAATTGGAGAGGGTTCAGAGAAGAGCTACAGCAATGAGAAAAGGATTGGAAAACATTGTTTATAGAGAGTGACTCAAAAATAACTGACTCTGTATAATTTAACAAAGAAGAGGTTAAGGGGTGACTTGATCCCAGTCTCTAAGCCTATGGAGAACAGAAATTTGATGATAGAGGGCCGTTTGATCTAGCAGACAAATGTATAACAAGATACAATGACTGAAAGTTTGTTAGACAACTTCAGAATAGAAATCAATTGCAGGTTTTTAACATTGCGGGTCGCTAGCCATGGAACAACTTATGAAGTGTTACGGTGAATTCTACATCACTGAAAATTCATAAGTAAAAAGAGAGACTCTAATTCAAACAGGAATTAATTCAGGGAAATCCACTGGAAGTCGGTAGGAAAGTCCTGTGTATACCTAGCAAGTCAGACAAGATAATCACAGTGGTTCCTTCTGGCCTGATAATCTATGAAGGGTGATTTAACAGTTAAGTGGAAGTACCAAGTCAGTATGTGACTGTGATGTTTCCATATACAGTTCACTTTCCCTTAGAAGTGTGAGGGTATTTATCAAGAGCAGAAAGCCAGTATGGGGGTGGATGAGGAAGGTAGTAGGTGGAAACTCTGCAATAGAGCTGCGTGTCTTGGGGAGAATGGGGGGGGGTTAGGGTTAATGTTTTTCCTTATTTTAATAAAGCTCCTTGTTCTGTGTTTGGAGACACTGCCCCATCTGTGATTCTTTGTCATAAGGTGCAAATAAGGATATGTGACACGGATAGGGTAAAATAAGATACAAGAGACTCTCACTGTGAAGTCTAAGGGGTAAATAAAATGGTTGTAAGAAAACAGCAATGCTGTATGCAATACCAAACAAGCAGATGCGGAGTATGCAGTATTCCCTAGAGCAATTACAATTTCTGTATGGAAATGTGAACTGTAAGACTGTCCTTCAAGAGTATGAAAAAAATTAGCCCACCACAATTTGAATTGCTGTAAATGTTCTTGCCTGGAAGTTCTCTCTGATATTCATTCTGTGTTTTAGAGTTAGGAGACAGTTTTTTCACTCACCTGGGAATGGCCTAATAGCTAAGGCACTGCAGTAGAACACAGAAGACCTTGATTCTATTCCCAGCTCTATCATTGGCTTGGCCTGCTACCTTGGGCACTGCCTTATTTTCCCTGCCTATAAAATAAGGATGCTGATTTCCTTAGTAAGGTGCTTTGTGACATGGGAATGCAAAGCACCGTGTAAAAGGCTATGTTATGGTAGAATTATTACTCTTCATATACAGAATAGATGATGATGTATAGGTTCTGGCCTTAAACTCTGACGCTCTATGAATTGTTTCAGGACTGGTGTACACTAAACTCAGGAGATGTTTCTGACTTGTACATTCCCAAACACATTCCCAGCATTAAATATCTTTTTAGGTTGTGGAAAACACTGCTTTAGTCCCTGTGTATAACTATTACCATGTCCTTAGATCTGGTTTCCCCCCCAGCCTAGTTTACAACATGGTTCCAATTTGTAGTGTAGATTTAACCTTAATCATTAAACTTGGTTAAAAATATATATAACATTTAGCTAGCCAAACATTGTTAGAGACAAATGAGCCAGAGGAATTATCATACTTGATCAGATTTGTGGTTTACCTAGTCCAATACCCTCTTTTAGACAACAGATAATCCATCTGCTTCAAAGGAAGGTGCAAGAAATCCTGCAGTAGGTAGTTATGGGGTAACCTGTCCCCAGAGAGCCCTTGACAGCCAGTAGTTAAAGACTGGCTTAAACCCGGAAAGCATGTTGAGTTTATCTCTTTTCTAAACAGGGTGTATAAAATAATTTTTTTAAAATAAAGACATACCTTAATGTTTTGGGGTTGGTTTGTTTTTTTTAATTATCATCTCTCCCCTAATTTTCAATTATTTTCTTCACATTTTATAGTAATAAATTGCTGAAGTGGATTTTTGGTACTTATTTCTTTAGCTTCCTAATTGTGAGTAGAATTTTGGCTTTTTCATAGAGGTGTGTTTTTTTTTTTTTTTTCCTACTAAGAAGTTTTGTACTAAAAATGCTCATCTGTGCTGTAAAAAAATCAAGTCCTGGACCTCAATGACATCCTGACTGTGATAAGCACACAAACTCAAACATAAAATAGATAGCCAAGAAGCTCATGCAATACAGGGTGAATAAAAATTGATAAGAAAAAAAATTCAGATTTTAAAATATAAATACTTTTTCTTTTTAAAAATAAATGTATTTGACATTATGACCAACTATATTAAGACCAAAACTTACTATAATCTATTAAAATCATTTATATTAAAGCAGCACATGTTTGTTCCTGAAGTCTTAAAGACAAAATACTGGTGGAAGTCACTGGCTAAGCACCTGGAACCAGCATGTGTTGAGTGCTAACTCAGCTTTTGACAGCAGCATCCCCTTCTGCAGCTGCAGTTTATTCAACAAGTTCAGCTCAATGAATAATTCATTCGTAACTGAGAAACTGATTGGGAGTGGAAAAAAGCAGGAAAGCTTGGTTTCCTCTTCCATTCTATGAAGAAAAATGAAGGCTAAGATGATGAGATCTGCTAGTTCTAAAATCATGAAGTACATGGTGACTGGTTGTCAGTTCAGTTCACTAATTATAGATACTTTGTTTTTCAATCAATTTTAAATGTAAAACATTTTGATGAATGGTTTTATATTCAGCACATTTAAGTAATTTTATTTAAATAGTTTAAAATGCAGTTTTTGTGCATTTTAATTGAATTCCGGTGTACAGTCAAGTGCACCTTGACACAAATTAAAAAAAAATTGAGAAAATATGAAAGATCAGCCACTGTTTTCTAACGTAAAAATTAAGAAACTGAATAACTGTGACTTATAGTATATGATTGCTCAAATGTGTTTGGTTAAAAAGATTATATCTGACTGCAAATCAACATGTTTTAATTGTTGCCAGACAATGAGAACCATCTTTTCTTTAACTGAAAAGTACAAATGCAAAACAAAATTTTTCTGTGGTTTAACTGAAGGTTTCCTGCTTGCTGATTTGACTCAATCCACCCTGGTACTATATATACAATTTAACGTTACCCTCTAAGACCTTGAACTTCCACAAGTGAAGAGCGCTGAAATGTCTTGACATCATCAGGGTTTGAAATCAGTGGGACTTGTTCTTCTAAGAGTAGGTCGGCACATGAAACAGGGGATGTGATTCCCTGCTTCAGGAGACGTATTCGTATTAGCTCTGATCAAGCTAGTATGCTAAAAATATAGTGTAGCTGGAGCTGTGTGATCAGCCAGAGGGGCTAGCCACCCCCAGGATGCACCCATTTGAGGTTCAGGCCTGTACTTGGGGCACCTAGCCTCTCCCGACGCTCGTGCCATTGCAGCTACGGCCAGTTTTTAATGCAAGCACGTCTCTTCGAGTTCAGAATCACACTCCCAACTCAAAGCATAAACATAACCTAAGGGCTTGTCTATGTAGTGGGGCAATGCATGCTATAGGGTGTGATTTCTAAAGCATATTAACTGAGCCATGTAGATCCTGCTGGCATACATTAAAAGTTCCCTAGGGTGCTTTAATGTAGTTCTGTTTAGTGTGCACCATTACGGTGGACCAGTGCATTAGTGTGCTTTAGAAATCACACCCCATAGAGCAGGTTGTCTCATGTAGATAAGACGTAAGTGTCTTGGATGCTTTTGAAAATCCCACCCTTAGGTGTTAAATATAGACTTAGAAGCCTAACGTAAGGCTCCTATTTTTTGAAAAACTCGCTCTTTTGTATAGAAAAGTTCACAATAACTTGGTTAATGTATTGAAAGTCTAAATATTTTTTCATTGTTAACCCAGTAATTTTGTTCCAAAGAATCAAAGATTTTTATGCCACTGAGAGAGAAATGATTTTATAAAAATAAAATTTTAGTGTTTAATGCTACAGATGCTTGAGCACCTGAATGGTCCCCTTGAAGTCACATGAGTGAAGTTAGATACCTGCTTAAGTGTTTGCGGAATCAGGGTGTTCATTTTGGGGGTTTTGTGTATAGCAGTTTTATACAAATTCAAATTCAATATTCTACCAGTAGGGTATTGAAAAAAGAACACCATTCAAGTTTATAAAGAACTAAACTGTAAATTTGAAGTTTTAATAGCACACATTTTCAGAGTAGGTTTTACTGATTTAAATCGATTTGTTTTTAACAAAGTGATTTTTAAATCAATCCACCCTACTTCCAAAGCTTTGTTTTATTTTTTAGTGTTTCCTATTATAACTGCTAGGTAGTGCATTGTTGTGTACGTGCAAGGCAGTTTATTTTGTAAAATTTCTCTATATGCAAATTTTGGTTAACAGTTTTCCCTTTTCCTCAAAATGGGAAAAAATATATTGGTTACCTACAATATAATATGTAACTTTTGAGCACAAGACAGGTTCATCCATTCTCTCAGGCTTTTCCCAAGAGGGCTAATTGTTAAGCTACTTAGCCTTTTTTTATATTATTGGGTTAGTTGTTATAATGTTCTAACTTTAAAGAAAACAAAAACCAGAACCTATTAATATGTGATAAGTGCATTTTTAATAAAATTAACAAACTATGGACTCCATGAAAGATACCATGCCGAGATAATACAGGTAACCCTTCTGTTAACCTTGGTTTGTGGTATAGATGACAGAACTGGGTAGCAATAAAATTAATTTATTTTAAATGTAGTTGCTGACATACCGATGCACATACTGTGACTTAAATCAACATAAACGGGACGCTTGAAGCTGTTACATTCCTATACATGAATTATATTTTGTTTTGAAATTTAACACATGGTTAGCAAGTGGAGAAATGCACAGAAAGAGACATCACATTTTGTCAGTCGGAGCAACATGGAGTTGTGTTAAACTTTCCAATCATATTGTCTCTGGGATTAGCTTTCAAACTGAGGCCTGACTCAACGGTTCTTGCAGATAGAGAAGTACAATAGAACTGGCCTTGGGAAAACAACATTTAATTAATTCCAGTGCCACAGTAAGTGCTGTATACTCATGGTATTCCTGAACCCCTATTTTGTGTGTGGTGTATGTGTGAGAGAGAGAGAGAGAGAGAGAGAGAGAGAGAGAGAGAGAGAGTGAATCTGAGCTCTCTGCAAAATGAGCGTCCCCCGGGAAGGCTTTCTCAAGGGCTAAGCTTGCAGGTCTGTGTTCTGTCTCTTGGGGACTGTGGGAGAGTTATGATCCATGAGAAGGGGAGCTTCTGAACACAGCAGTGTGGAAGTGCTCTCTTCCTTTCTGCATCCCTATGTAGAGTATAAGGTTCTCAGAATTTTTTTTTCTTTTTTTACTGTCTTTGGTACTATGCTGAAGGTCTGCATGGAGTTAAATCTGGGGTGATCTTTTCTGCTATAATTAATTACATAGAACAGTCACTCTACATATCTTTTCATTTCTTGGCAGGTAGCTTACTTCTGAGAGAGAACTAGTTACGGTACTTCTGCAGGAGCCAAAGCAGGGCAGTGAGGTTAAGTCCTTTTAAACAGACACATACCAGAAGGCTATTTTTCTGCCCCGCTTCCCTATCCCCCAGTGTAATTTGGCACAGGGAAGAGGGGTGTTATTCTTTAGAACTTGTATGGCGTATTTTATCCACGGACCTTAGAGCACTTTACTATGGTAGGTAACTGTTCTTCCCATTGTACTGAAATGAAGATTAACTAAATTGAACAAGGCCCTACAGCAAGTGTGTGGCAAAGCCAGGACTAGAATTCAGGTGTGCTAACTCTCACTCCTGTGTTCTAACTACTAGACCTCATTGCATCCTTCAAACAAACACATAGGCACACTTACCTCTGTATATTGTGTTTACAGAATATTTTATGTAAGTGCTAGCGTGGATTCTTCGCTGTAAGTTGATATACTTATTCACAGATACCCCAAACATCAAATCACATACGAGTGGTTCTCAACCTTTTGGGGCTTAGGACCCATTCAATTGCCTGTCATGACCTGAGCAATAAGCTGTGCGAGGGCGTGGGGGAAGAGGGAATGGGCTTGGGGGATGAGAGGCAGAGTGGGGAGGATCAGGTCCTGCTTCCGAGGGAGTGGAATGCTCTATGGGAAAGGGGAAGGGTCGTGCCCTCCTGTGGAGGGGTGTAGGAGGCCATGGGAAGGCGGTTGCAGAGTGTACCCTGCTGTCAACCTACAGTAGTGGCTTGTGCATCTCTAGTCCCATGAGACTGACTGAGCTTGGCTTCCTACTTCAGACGTCGCAGCACCTTTCAGGTTTGGCTCTGAAATGACAAAGGGGCAGCTGGGCCGAATCTGAGCGGCATTGCAACCCCGTGCACCTGGAGCAGGGAGCTGAGCTCAGCCAGCCTTGTGGGACAGGAGCCATCACAAGACCTTTTGTAATGTTTTAGGAACCCAATTTTGGGTCACGATCCACAGGTGGAGAAACCCTGTCGAACACAACTGAATATATCCAATCTCTTTCACTTGGAATGCTCTCGTTCCTAAATTAGCCAGATTACTCAAAACAAAGTATCCTTGGAAGTAAGACAGGACCTTTTTGTCCAATAAACTGCACCAATTTGGATTGCTGAGGCTTATGGATTATGCTTTCTTTAAGAGGGAGATGGACAGGTCATTCAGATATTTGGTACCATAACTAGTGACTTGAATTGTTTCGTCCATCAAACTATGCTGTGGTACTAGAATATATTGTGAGAAGGTTCTTTGGAATTTCTGCACATCGTTTCAGAAGGATACATGTTTGATTGTTATACCTGTGTTGCGACAGCTGCTTATGGTGATTTAATCATCTCATTGCATTGTGTTCCCCCTGTGTTGGTTGTATTAATCTATTGTCTAACATCTTCGTACTTGGATTGTAAATTAGATTTTGGGACAGTGACCGTCTTTTGTTATATTTTGTACCGCACTTTGTGAAAAGGGGCTAAGGTTTCCAGGTACTACGGTTGTACAAATAATAATTTATGATTATTTGAATAACTGTTGGGATATCGTAGCTTGCTGGTCCTTCATTTGTTATAGCTGGCTTTTTGTTGATCTAGCATCCTTATCTTTCATGTAGTACTTACATCCAAAAGCCCAGAGCCCTTCATGAATTTTACTAACTGATTGCAAAAATGCTGCATGGAATTAATTTAATTGCTAAGATGTTGAACTGACTTTTGGATGTAAACACATTGTTTCACAGCAAACGTCAAGACTTTACAAATTTAAGACAAGTAGTAAAGATGTGTACTGTGTTAAATTAAAGTTCAGATGGAAGTTAGATAGGCAAACTTCAATTACTGGCATTGAAATTTTGCCCAGGACAAACAGAATAACATCCCTATTCTTTCAAAATGTGCCAGTCACACAGTTCACCTTAAAATAATTATATGGTACTGACACCATCACCATGAGTTGATGAGATGTTAATAGCAAACAGAGGGACGTATAGAGGTATTCATGGGCTACGGGCTGGTTTCATTTAGAAGCACTAAGATACTATTTGTTTTGGTTTCCTTCACAAGTAGTTATTCATTTCAGTGTTAAAACTACTGCAAGATTTTAGTTTTGATAGTTTTGGGGGTTTTTTAAAAAATACTATGCCAACCGTTCTGTAAGATACCAAGAGAATTCTGTTACCTGGCAAGCCTTTCTCTTGTAAGAGAAGACATCTAACAAAACTTTTCTGTCTCCACTTGCACAGTTCCTGGGCTTGACCTAAGAAAGTCTTGAGAAACTTAATTAGCAGGTTAAATACCCTTGAAGGTTTTCAACGCCCCTGTCTAACCAAATGTGAGACCAGTAATTCAACTTCAGAAGTACAGTGTATATTGTTTTAACCTCCATGGATGATCTTGATAGTCATCCAGCTCTTCATATTATTAAACTTGTGTAAGGCAGTTAAGGGAAAAGGAAATGTTGCGCGGGGGAGGGGGGAGGTGT
>ML675612.1:38953069-38968069 GCA_007922155.1 Mesoclemmys tuberculata | reverse complement strand
AAATAATTCTCCTTTTGTTAATTTTGTTTGTTTTGAAGACTTGCAAGAGATGGATCCCTAAAAAAATAACATTTTTATATTCCAAAATGGTGACACAGGTGATGGAGCTTGGTTTTGTTCCAAGAAGACAGAGTTTACTGAGCTGCTTGCTTTCTTTGTAGTGGTTTCTGAAAGATGAAGAGGTCTTCTTTATTCCTTTAGATTTTCAAGTTAATGACCTTGTGGGATAACTTAGGTTAAAATACATAAAGTAAGAGAAGCTTCTGGAAGACTCTCCTGTCCTGTCCTTGATCCCTGATCTCTAAGCCAATTGGAACAGATTTTCTGGGAGCTAAATCCTGGTTTCATTTAAGTCTGTATTCCATCAGTGGCTATTAGCCAAGATGGTTAGAGAGACAGCCCCATGCTCTTGGTTTTTCCAAGCTTTGGACTGCCAGGAGCTGAAACTCAATGACAGAGGATGGCTCACTTGATAAGTGCCTGTTCTGTTCATTTCCTCATTTGGCACGGGCCACGGTTGAAAGACAGGGTATTGGGCTAGATGGTACCATTGGTTTGATCCTGTATGGCGGCTGTTATGTTTATGGTAAAACTTCGACTGTCTTCTATGAGACTACGTTTTAGTCTCAAATAAGAGCGAATCTTCTAGTTTAAGGAGAGAGCTGATTTGTCAAACACAAATACGTTCTGTTTCTTTGTTTTCACCCACCTTCCACCAAGCCCCTTAACATTCAATACAAGAAATGTAAGTATAACCTCTGTTGAATATATGAATTTGACAATACGCTCTTCAGTTATATGATGACCAAATATGCACACATTCATCTTGGGCAAGTCATTCTGCTTCTTGATGGCTCTGTTTTCTTTCCTGCTGTGTGTCTATCTTGATTATAATAAGCTCTTTGTGGCAGGGACTGTCTTTTACTATATGTTCTGTGCACTACATAGCACAATAGGGCCTGATCTTGATTGGATCCTCTAGGTCAGGGGTCGGCAAACCGTGGCTCCCGAGCCGCATGTGGCTTTTCAGCCGCGGCTATGCGGCTCTTCAGCCGCGTCGAGCCGCATCCCCGGAGCCACAAGCGGCTCTTCAGCCGCGTCGAGCCGCATCCCCGGAGCCACAAGCGGCTCTTCAGCCGCGTCCCTGGAGCCGCAAGCGGCTCTTCAGCCGCAGTAAGGCACAGCTCCCCTAGTGAGTAGGGGACCAGATTAAAAATTCCTCCCCTAGTGTGAGCCCCCACTCTGCAGCTCCGCCACCGAAATTGACCAGACGACTCAATTTCTCGGCGGAGACTGCACCCAGCGCTTCCAGGTCCGCCGCCGAAATTGACCAGGACGAGTCAATTTCACGGCGGAGACTGGTCTGAAGTGCTGGCTGCTGGGGTGCAGTGTGTTCGGTGCTCAGTGCTCCATTCATCCGATCCTAGCCCGGCCCCTCTGTCAAATTTTAGAACGCACTGTGGCGCATTGTGGCCCCGGGAGTCAAAAAGTTTGCCCACCCCTGCTCTAGGTATTCCCATAATAAAAGTAGTTTTTCTTTTCCAACCTATGTTAGCAGCTGGCATTTTGTCATAAGATAAATCTCTTAATACTTTCTTCCCAAAATTGTGTAATTCCTGGACACGGCCATCATATGTGCAATTATGTTCCACTTTCCCTCAACCCCTCCAACAGAGTGCCTTTCTAGTAGCAAAAATATGATGGATCTTAACTGGAGTCAAATGCCATCTATACAGTAACTTATAAAAATTTTCTTCATGAACTACACAAATTGAAAATCTATACCCCTTTCCCATATACGTAGAGACTCACTCATCCAAATCAGTTTCTTAGACCATATCCCTCTCCTCTTTTCATCTGTTTTTTTTTTTTCCTCATCAACATCTTTTCAATAAAAGTCAACTGCTCAAATGTGGTTAAAGGTCTAGATAGTCATTTTGTATCCAGATTTCACAATAAAAATGTTTGACTTGTAAATATTGAAAATACGGGATCTTTATATTACATATCTTTTGATACGATTTCAAATCAAGACCCAGGAATAGCTGTTCACAACGAATAGTCACTTAGATGTTTCCTAGCAATAAATTACTGATTATTAATTCAAGTAGCTAAGGCGGAGGGCCTTCATCACAAGAATTTTAAAAATTGTCCAAAGCTGCTCAGATGGTCTAAGATGGTCTGGATGATTGACTTTATTTTTGGTGAAAAATTGTCCAAAGCTGCTCAGATTGTCCAATTGTCCAAAGCTGCTCAGATGGTCTAAGATGGTCTCGTGATTGACTTTATTTTTGGTGACTAAATTTCTTTTTAACCCAACAGTTTCTATATATAACTATATTAGAGCTCCAGCCTTGTTCGAGTTTTACGCAGTGTTTGGATGGCCTGTTAACCGAATTGATCACATTGTTTTAATTGTGATGCCTAACAAAGGTTCAGAAAACCTGACCCATGAGGAAAGGTTAAAGAAACAGGGCATTTTTAGTCTTTAGAAAGAAAGAATGTGGAGGAACCGGATAACAGTCTTCAAATATGGCAAGGGCTTTTATAAAGAGGATGGTAATCAATATTCTCCATGTCAACTGAAGTTAGGACAAATAGTAATGAGCTTAATATGGAGCAAGGAAGATTTAGATTACATATTAGGAAACCCTTTTTACAACAATAAGAGTAGTTAAGCACTGGAACAGACTTCCAAGAGAGGTGATACAATCCACTCATTTAAGGATTTTAAGAATGGATTGGACAAACACCTGTCAGGAATGGTGTAGATTTCCTTGGTCCTGCCTCAGCACAGAAGGCTGGACTTGATGACTTCTTGAGGTCCCTTCTGGTCCTACATTTCTATGATTCTATAATAAGACAAATTAGGAAACCTGTGAAAGAAAGAATAGAATCAAATGAAATAAAAATTTTAAATGAGCCAAACTGTGCCATAGAATCTTTATGGATAGTAATTCCATGCTTGAATAATAAGAATATAGCAGTAGGGATATCTACTGACCACCTGACCAAGATGGTGATAGTGACTGAAATGCTCAGGGAGCTCAAAGCACAGTTGGAGTTGCAGCTAGCGAGGGATGTGAAGGGGAACAAGAAGGGTTTCTACAGGTATGTTAGCAACAAGAGGAAGACTAGGGAAAGTGTGGGCCCCTTACAGAATGGGGGAGGCAACCTAGTGACAGAGGATGTGGAGAAAGCTGAGGTACTCAATGCCTTTTTTTGCCTCTGTCTTCACAGACAAGGTCAGCTCCCAGACTACTACGCTGGGCAGCTCAGAATGGGGAGGAGGTGAACATCCTGCAGTGCTGAAGGAACAGGTCCAAGACTATTTAGAAAGATTGGACACAAACAAGTCCATGGGGCCAGATGCAATGCACCCAAGGGTGCTGAGGGAGTTAGCTGATGTGATTTCAGAGCCATTGGCTATTATCTTTGAAAGCTCGTGGCAACTGGGGTAGGTTCCTGATGACTGGAAAAAAGCAAATATAGTGCCCATCTTCAAGAAAGAGGATCCAGGGAACTACAGGCCGGTCAGCCTCACCTCAGTCTGTGGAAAAATCATGGAGCAGGTCCTCAAGCATCCATTTTAAGGCACTTGGAAGAGAGGAAGGTGATCAGGAACAGTCAACATAGATTCACCAAGGGCAAGTCATGCCTGACCAACCTGATTGCTTTCTATGAAGATGTGACTGGCTCTGTGGATGTGGGGAAAGCGGTGGACGTGATATACCTTGACTGTAGCAAAGCTTTTGATACAGTCTCCCACAGTATTCTTATCAGCAAGTTAAAGAAGTATGGATTGGATGAATGGACTATAAAATGGATAGAGAACTGGCTAGAGCATAGGGCTCAACAAGTAGTGATCAATGCTCCACGTCTAGCTGGCAGACGGTCACAAGTGGAGTGCCCCAGGGGTCGGTCCTGGGGCTGGTTTTGTTCAACATCTTTATTAATGATCTGGAGGATGAGGCAGATTGCACCCTCAGCAAGTTAGTAGATGATACTAAGCTAGGGGGAGTGGTAGATACCCTGGAAGATAGGGATAGGATACAGAAGGGCCTAAACAAACTGGAGGATTGGGCCAAAAGAAATCTGATGAGGTTCAGCAAGGACAAGTGCAGAATCCTGCACTTAGGACAGAAGAATCCCATGCACAGCTACAGACTGGGGAGCGATGAGCTAGGCAGCAGTTCTGCAGAAAAGGATCTGGGGGTTACAGTGGATAAGAAGCTGGATACGAGTCAGCAGTGTGCCCTGCTTGCCAAGAAGGCTAATGGCATATTGGGCTGCATTAGTAAGAGCATTGCCAGCAGATTGCAGGAAGTGATTATTCCCCTCTATTCAGCATTGGTGAGGCTGCATTTGGAGTATTGTGTCCAGTTTTGGGCCCCTCACTACAAAAAGGATGTGGACAAGTTAGAGAGAATCCAGCGGAGGGCAAGAAAAATGATAAGGGGGCTGGAGCACAAGAGTTAGGAGGAGAGGTTGAAAGAACTAGGCCTGTTTAGCGTGCAGAAGAGAAGAATGAGGGGATTTGATAGCAGCCTTTAACTACCTGAAAGGGGGTTCCAGGGAGGATGGAGCTAGGCTCTTTTCAGTGGTGGCAGATGACTGAACAAGGAGCAATGGTCTCAAGTTGCAGTGAGTGAGGTCTAGATTAGACATTAGAAAAAAGTTTTTCACTAGGAGAGTGGTGAAGCATTGGACTGGATTACCTAGGGAGGTGGCGGAATCTCCATCTTTAGAGGTTTTTAAGCTGCAGCTCGACAAATCTCTCGCCGGGATGATTTAGCTGAGGTTTGTCTGCTTTGAGCAGGGTGTTGGACTAGATGACCTCCTGAGGTCCCTTCCAACTCTAATAATCTATGACTCTATGATTAGAGAGGCTATAAAAATTTTTAAAAAATCAATAATAAAGGGGGATTTCAACAAGTCCCATATTGACTGGGTACATGGCACCTCAGGATGGGATGCAGAGATAAAGTTTCTTGGCACCTTAAATGACTGCTTCTTGGAACAGCTAGTCGTGGAACCCACAAGAGGAAAGGCAATTCTTGATTTAGACCTAGGTGGAACACAGGATCTGGTCCTAGTAGTGAATATACCTGAACTGCTTGGAAATAGTGACTATAGCATAATAAAATTTAACATCCCTGGGCAAGGGGCGGGAGGACGCTAAAGCAGCCTACCATGGTAGCATTTAATTTCAGAAAGGGGAACTACACAAAAATGAGGCAGTTAGTTAACAGAAATTAAAAGGTACAGTGCCAAAAGTGAAATTCCTGCAAGCTGCATGGAAACTTTTTAAGGACACCATAATAGAGGGTCAATTTAAATATATACCCCAAATTAAAAAAAACATAGTAATAGGACCAAAAAAAGTTTTACTGTGGCTAAACAATGAAGTAAAAGAAACAGAGGCAAAAAAGTATTCTTTAAAAAGTGGAAGTTAAATCCTATTGAGGGAAATAGAAAGGAGCATAAACTCTGGAAAATGAAGTGTAAAAATATAATTAGGAAGGCCAAAAAAAGAGTTTTGAAGAACAGCTAGCCAAAGACTCAAAATGTAACAGCAAAAATGTTAAGTACATCAAAAACAGGAAGTCTGTTAAATAACCAGTGGGGCCACTGGATGTTTTGAGATGCTAAAGGAGCACTTATGGAAGATAAGATCACTCTGGAGAAATTAAATAAATTCTTTACATTGGTCTTCCTGGCTGAGGATGTGAGGGAGATTTCCCAAACCTGAATCATTATTTTCAGATGGGAAATTTAAGAACTGTCCCAGATTGAGGTATCATTAGAGGAAGTTTTAGAACAAAATGATAAATTAAACAATAATGAGTCACCAGGACCAGATGGTATCCACCCAAGAGTTCTGAAGGAATTCAAATGTGAAATTGCGGAACAACTCACTGGAGTATGTAAGCTATCATTTAAATCAGCTATTGCACCAGGTGACTGGAGGATAGCTATTGTGACACTAATTTTTAAAAAAGGCTCAAGAGATGATCCCAGCAATTACAGGCTGATAAACATAACTTCAGTGCTAGGCAAATTGGTTGAAACTATAATAAAGTACAGAAATATCAGACACCTAGATGAATATGATTTGTTGTGGAAAAGTCAAGATGATTTTTGTAAAGGGAAATCATGCCTCACCAGTCTACTAGAGTTCTTTGAGGCGGCCAACAAGCATGTAGACAAGGGTGATCCGGTGGATATAGTGTAGTTAGATTTTTCAGAAAGCCTTTGACAAAGTCCTTCAAGCAAAGTAAGTGGTCATAGGATAAAAGGGAGGGTTTCTTTTCTGGATCAGTAACTAGCTAAAATGTAGTAAACAAAGGGTAGGAATAAATGGTCATTTCTTTAGAATGGAGAGAGGTAAATAGCGCTTCCCCCAGGGTTCTGTACTGGGACCATGTTAAACATATGCATAAATGATCTGGAAAAAGGGGTAAGCAGTAAGGTGGCACAACTGGCAGATGAGACAAAACATTCAAGGTAGTTAAGTCCAAAGCGGACTGCGAAGAGTTACAAAGGGATCTGTCAAAATCGGGTCACTGGGCAACAAAATGGCAGATGAAATTCAATGTTGATAAATGCAAAATAGAAAACATAATCCCAACTATATGTAGAAAATGATGGGGTCTAAATTAGCTGTTACCACTCAGGAAAGAGCTCTTGGAGTCACTGTGCATAGTTCTCTGAAAACATCCACTCAATGTGCAAGAAAAGTAAGAAAAGCTAACAATGTTGGGAATCATTAGGAAAGGGATAGATAATAAGATACAATATATCATATTTCCTCTTTGTAAGTCCATGGTACACCCACATCAGGAATTCTGCATCTGATCTCCTCATCTCAAAAAAGATACATTGGAATTGGAAAAGGTACAAAAAGGGGGCAAAAAAAATGATTAGGGGTATGGAAAAGCTTCCATCTGAGGAAAGATTATTAAGACTGGGACTTTCCATCTTGGAAAAGAGATGATTACAGGGGAACATGATAGAAGACTATAAAATCATGACTGGTATGGAGAAAGTAAATAAGGAAGTGTTATTAACTCCTCCTGATAACGCAAACTAAGGGTCACCAAATGAAATGTATAGGCAGTAGGTTTAAAACTAATAAAAGGAAGTATTTCTTCACACAACAAAGAGTCAACTCTTTGCCAGAGGATGTTGTGAAGGCCAAGACTATAACAGAGTTAAAAAAGAGCTATATAAACTTATCAAGAGCCATTAGCCGGGATAGGCAGGGATTGTTGTTTGCCAGAGGCTTGGGGTGGATCATTTGATGATTACCTGTTCTATTCACCTGGCATTGGCCACTGTTGGAAGACAGGATACTAGGCTAAATGAACCACTGTCTGACCCAGTATGGCTGTTCTTATCACTAGTCCACCCCACTCTATAGGCTTAAACAGAACTTTAGAACTCACTGTTTGTTTGTTTTTATTTTTCTGTATGAATTTTTATTGCGTATCCTGTCATGGTTTTAATTTCATGTCAGGGATAACAGCAGGGATCCACTGAAACAAAAATAATAACTTTGAGGAGACTTTCATCTTTACTGAGGCTACCCTAACTGGCCAAGAAATTTAGTATTTGTTCCATTCCTTCGACTCTTTTGTTATTTTATTCCACAGTGGAGGGTAATTTGGCTTAAAAGTGATGTATGTTTTTTCACTATTCATTCCTAAGTAGTTTAAAAGATTCCTTTACCCATTTGCATTTATGTAGCTGACAATAGTTCTGTTTTTGACACTTTTGGAAATATGCATTCCTAAAATTTGTTTTACCATCATTTATTTTGAAGCTTGAAATCTACTCAAATTCCAAAGGCAATCATTCTATAATTTTTAATGATCCTGCAACTATAGCAAGACATGGTCACCATTGTGTTCTGGTCTAGAAGCTGTTTTGATCTTCTTTATCAAGGGGCTGTTTCTCACATATTTTGCAAATGGCTCCATTACCAAAGCAAACAGGAAGTAACGGGCAACCCTTTATCGTACCTTTAGGAGGAAGGGATTGATGACCATTAACCCAAGGCAACGTTTGAGAATGAGTATACAGGTCAATATACCCATTAAAAAAAAATGATTTCCAAAGCCAAACCTTTCCAAAATCGGTTTTAGGTATTCCCCCTTCAACTGGTTTGAGGATGCGAAGGAAGAATTGTTAGAATTAACATTATAGATCAAATTCTGATTTCTTCTGATATTATCAGATAGATGCCAGCTAGCAACGAACCCAGACTGATCAGGGTGAACATACATGGGCAAGATGACGTTCAGTCTGTTTGCTACCACCTAGGCATGAATTTTAGCATCCATAGTATTTAAAGAAATAGGTCTATATGATGAGCAGTTGGTAAGATCTTTTCCTTCAGAAATGACCAGAATTTTTGCCTCTCTCCCTAAAACTGGAATTTCATTGCCATGCAAGATTCCATTTAACAACTCAGTTAAAATGGGGACCAATACTTGTTTCAGAGCTCTATAATACACCCAAAATAACCCATTGGGACCTGGGGTTTTATTGGATTTTATATTCTTTATTACAACTTCAACTTCCTCTGCAGCCATTTGCCTATGAAGAGCTGCCATATCCAGCTCTGAGAGCTGAAGTGGTTTCACACTTCTCAAATATCTATTTATGAGTTCAGGATTTGGATGTTCTGAAGTGTACAATGGATGAAAAAAGCCAAGGCATTTTCTTGGCTTCCAGAAGCTGTGCTGGATAGCACTGGTCTCCAAGTGGTCCAAAGCTGATTGTTGATAACCAGCTGCATGGTGCCAACACACAACTGGGCAGAGGAATAGGAGATGCACTGGGTGACTTCAATTCTTACTGAGGTGTCACATGATCTGGTAACTGACCTGAGGAAAGGAGAGGAGCAGATTATATGATCCCGGATGTGTAAGGAGGCTGCTGAACAGAGCTTTTTCCCTTCTCACTCCTCCACACATTCTTTGCAGAAATACTCTGAGGTCTGTATAGAGGAGATATGGTATAGACGGGATCTCTGAATGCTTCAAATGTATGTCTCACACTCCCAAAGGGGGGTGATGTAAGCACAGTGGAGCTTCTAGCCCATATAGGAATGATGGGCAAGGCAGATTAGGCTCTCTCTGGCTAGTAGTGGGATGGAGGAGGAAAGGGTGTTTGTTCTTTTACTGCCTGAAAGGAACAAAATGTCATAGATAACATTACTTCACCCATAGTGGCAAGTAGCACGTTTACATGTTACAATACATATCTGGTACCAGGGTCAAAAAAAGTCTGATAACCAATCCTTGCTCTCTTAAGGGAGCCTGTGCTTTTACTCTTCTGATGCATTACTTCCTTGCCTTTATTCAGCTGTGAAGCAAAGCTTGAAACACTCTCGTTTTACACAGTTTCTAGGCAAAGTTTGTTACGGCACTTAGAGAAACTGTGGGCTCAGTGTCATGATTGTGTGTCTGTAATTGTCAGCTTTTGGGTATTATCAAGACTGAACAAAGGGAGAAGCATTTGGAGTGGGTATGAAGTTTTCTATGGAAGAACAGAATAGTAAAATAAGAAAAGTTAGGCAGGAAAGGGGAGAGATGTTAATCCAGGAAGTGTTATGTTCTAGGCTAGTTTTCCAGTTTGCCTGAGTGCTGGGCAATTTACCAAATACCTAGGGAATAGATCGTGATTATAGATAATGGAACCCATGAGATGGCTTTTTGGGTTGAGTTTTGCTTGCCATTTTCTCTTGTTGTAACCCCAGCCCTTGGAAATTCTGGTCTTGACATACGTGGCACGCATCTTTTAAGCAGTACTGAATAGTCTGTTAATTTTTATTATATGTAGAACTGGTAGCACTGCCTATAGTTAAGGTTGCTCAACACTTCCATTTATAAGACCCTGTTTGAGTTGCTTATAATAATTTTAACTGTTCAGGCTGAAAATTTCCATACTGGTTCTCTGCCTCAGGTTGAATTTTTTTGGCAAGTTTTTCAGCAAAAAATGGTTGCACTATTTCCAAGAATGAAACTAGGGGAAAATGTCTGTTTTTCACTTTTTTTTTACTACTGTTCAGTTGAGAAGCTATAGCACCCTCTATGCTTTGGAGCGGGAATTTGGAATGTGGGAATGAGTTGCTCTGATGTCAGAAATTTGCCTTTCCCCATTCCAAATATAGGGACAGAATTTATCATCTACTTGATTTCTCCCTCTAGTTGTCGAATACATCATAAAGGAATTTTTTTTGTACACGTTCCTGCTGATTTGTGGTGCTTGATCTTTGTTTGGCTCGACAGTTTTTGTTTTGTATATGAGTGGCAGGAGCAGAACTTTAATCACAGTAGTAGACGCTTAATCACTAGCAAGTCTGGAGAATGGGGCTTGCTAATTATATTGCCTTTTAATGTGTTTGTTGAAAGACAGGAGCCAAAATATTCCCAGACTCTCTGATCAGAATATTTGTGCATCTATCTATCCGATAATACTTAAAAATAAAATAAAATAAAATAAAATGCATAAATGTAAATGGCACAATGTTCAAAATAGTTTTAGCTGTCTTCCAAATCAAGAAAGTGGAAAACTCTCCAAATGAACTAAAGGTGTATGTGTTTTTGCAGTAGCTTGACATTGTAATTTACTTTAAAAACAAAATATTTTTAAATTGAAAACTTTGTAATGACTCCTTCTCCATTGAGATGGGCACATTAGTGCAATAAGGAAAAAGGAATGTGGAACAGACAGCTTGGCTGAATAAAGGTCAAGTACAGAAATCTGTAGCTGTGGTTTTCCTTTATTCTCTGTCGATTAGGCTTGCAGGGGTTCTTGCAACAAATTTTTTGGTGGCCTCAGAGTGAGGCCACCAACTTTTGCTGGTGGCTGCTCTGACAAATTTTTCTTAAAATACTCCCAGAGCCCCCTATCCATTCCTCCGGCCCCAGCTACCTCCCCAGGCTCCCTCCCATAACTGCCGCCATCCCCTGCTGCTTCTCCTCCCTCCCTCTTCCCCCTCTCTCCTCCCCCCCCCCAATTGTCCCAAGCTCCTTTCCGTATCCTCACATCCCAGGCCCACCCCACTTGGCTGTTGACCATGGTGCCAGATAAGGCTGGCCCTGCTGCTCCGGGCTGAAGTCCAGAGACAAAACCAGGTTGAGTGGGGAGGGGTTCAAGCTCAGAGCTTGCTACTGGAACCCCGTGGCTGAAGCAAGGGGGGTGCTGAAGCCTGCTGCCGGAGACCAGAGGGGTGGCTAAAGCCTGTTGCCAGAGCCTCACAGCTGAATGGGGGGAAGGGATTGATGTCTGCAGCCCTTGGGGCCTGAAGTGGGGGCGGGAGGGGTATGCCCAGAGCTTGCCCCTGGAGCCCCGTGACTGAAGTTGGGGTGGAGCTGGAACTCACTGGCCACCTGCGGATCAAATGTTTATGCCCTGCCAAGCACAAACACTCACCCAGTGTGTCTTCAGAGGCACTGCCCAGAGCCCCCAGGAGACTGCGTGGTGCAGGGCGCTGATCCCCTGCTGGCAGCATCAACAAACGCCAAGGCAGTGCATCCAGGAGCAACGGCGGGGCCCAGTGGGGAGTGGCCTCTGCTCCCCCACTCCCTCATTTCTGGCCAGGAGGCTCTTGAATCTGCAGAAAAATCTCCTTGTGGCTGCATTTGAGAAACACTGGGCTAAAGGTGTATATATAAAGTTCTGGGTCACAAACATCCCAACAACCTCTTCTCAGGCCTTCAGACTTCGCAAAAGTAAAGCTGCTGTGTGGTTAGAGACTACGAACCACAGACTATGGAACCTAGAGGAAACATGAATTCAAATGCAAGTGAATCAAAACTGCTGCTTCCACACAAGCTTTCCTTCTGTTCTATAGACAGCCACCTAGTACTTTCTAGCTGTATATCTACATTTTAGGCAAGGTAGCAAAGCGTATTTTATAGACAGGGATGCTGAAACACAGTTTAAGTTGCTCTACCAAAGGTCACACAGCAAGTCAGTGGCACAGAAGAAAGAGAGAGAGACCCAAGTCCATTGATTTTTTTATTTTATTTTATTTTTTTTAATCTGAAATAGCTGTGGCATATGTGTACTTGAACACAGAAGATCTGTACATATGTGTATAGTGTGGCTGGATGATCAGTATTGGCCAATAGATAGTTAGACTGAAAGCATCAATTCTGAGTGCATCGACTGAAAAATGGCCTATCAATGTCAGGGGAAAAATCATTCATTTAGGAAAATAAGATCTGATAATTAACAGTATTCAATCCTTGCCATATTGAAATTAATAGAAGAACTGAGTTAAATGTGGCCAGGATTTCATTGGTGTAGCTGCATTCAGTAGGGAGTAAGATGGTAAACGTTGCCTGGCTGTTAAAAATGAGACCAACATGGTGCCACCAACTTGAGAACATGTTGACTCCCCAGCCTACCTCAGTTCTAACTAAGAATGGTCCTTGTAGTTTTCATTTCTGATGCAGGACTGTCAATGTTGCTTTGAAGCTTATCTGATGTGGCCCAGCATATACAATGAACTAAGAGTTTGGAACCATCAACTCATTAGTTGCAGTCTAAGAAAACATTTCAATCTGAGTTTTGGAGAGGAAAGTCTAGTTCCCCTCTAGTCCCTCTGCCTCACTTTTTTAGTCTTTAGAATAATGTTTGTATTATTACTCTTCCTGATAGAAGGGGAAGGTCACTCAGACCGCAAGTCTTACAAATAACGTTTCCACAATAAGTTAAAACTTAAACCTACAAATACATTTTTTGTTTGTTTTTGCCACTAAGTAACCAATCTCAATAGAGGTGATAGGAACAGAACAGCTTTATTTTATTTTTTTTTCAACTGTTGCATAAAGGGAAGTAGCAACCTTTGTTTAGTTCCTGCCAGTGTCAATTATTTTATTTAATCTGACTGAAAAATTATGGAAAGTCTATAGCATATAAAATGATATCCATTAGTGCAGTGTGCTTCAGGGTAGAGGAGGAAAGTTATTTGTCTTAGTTTTAAATTGACTTTTTGCTGCTATTTCATATTCTACTATTGATTTTTGTGATATGGCAAGTCACTGGATAGTTTTGAAAATTAAAAAACTCACTGATATGCCTGTCCTTAGAATCTACAGACAGATTTCATCTAGTGACTTTGTTTTCTGTTACACAACAGTCATTTACTTGACAATACCATAATTTTTTATATTTAATGTCAAATTTAAAATAAAAACAATGCAAACACATAACCTCTCTGTCCCTTGGCAATAATTACACTTAAAGTAGCGTCCAGCAGCATTTATACTCTGCATAGTACTGCTGTTCAAAGTGTTGGTTGAATAGTGTGAAGTGTCAAACAAACAGAAATAAAGCATTTTGTTATGGAATTGTTACAAGGCTTGATAGCAATTGACCATTTTCAAACCCAGATGGAGGGGGTTCTTGGGTGTCATTCTTGACAACTGTCAAAAGTAGATGCCTTTTTTCTCTGTAGAAAAGATTATGGGTAGAGATGGTAGAGAGTCTCAGCTGGTGTAAATCAACATAGCTCCATTGAAATCAGTGGAATACAATGCAAGTTTACATCTGCTGAGAATCTGCGTCATCGCTTTTGCTCAGAAAGCAGCAGCAGCAGATTGCCGCTGCTGTGATGAAGCCGTAGTGGCAAGCAGAATTTCCATATTGAACAGTCTGTAAGTCATCTCTCTTCTTTGTTCAGAAAACCCATTAGAAAAAATGTGCCCAGCATACCTTCTGCTGAAGGAGGCTGAAAATGGTTTGGCCTATCTATGTTTGACAACTTTTTTTAAAAAACCTATTAATAATGGGTTCTCTCCTTACTGCCTGTTGTCAGCAGTTCATTTTTTCCAGTTGACAGTCACTAAATTGCTACTAAATCTCAACTTAAAAAAAAAAAAAAAAACTTTACTCCCATCTCCTCTGGGGATGCTGCCTTAGTGGCTGATACAACTTTAAAAAATGGCTTCCTTCAATGGTTGGTTTTAGGTGAGGGATTGCGTACACACACATGCTGCTTTTAATGTATAAGAAGAACATGTTGGTGTGGTTGATTTAGGAGAGGTTTTTGTACTGCTGATATGGAACCTATAAAGTCCTGCCTAGTACCAATGACATATATCTTAGGGTATGTCTATGCTGCAATTAAAAACCCATGGCTGGCCCATGCCAGCTGACTCTGACTCGGATTAAGGGGCTGTTTAATTGTGGTGTAGACATTTAGGCTTGGGCTCTAGGTCTCTGTGAGGCGGTAGGTTCCCAGAGCTTGGGTTATAGTCCGAGCCTGAACGTCTACACTGCAATTAAACAGCCCCTTAGCCCAAGTCCAGACCAGGCTGGGTGTCTAACTGCAGTGTAAACATACTCTTGGAGCTTTGCAAGAACCATGATAAAGCCTTTATTTTGGAAGGTAATCTCTTCATTTTGGTATCGTAGATGTGTGAGCATATAGTTCCAAGTTAATAAATCCAGATGAAGAATCAGGTTCTGTGGAGGTTGTCAGAGTTGAATAATTGCATAATGAAGCTCACTGAGTGTAAAAAAAAAATCTTTCCTCGATTCTCCTCACCTGTCCATGAGGTTTTATGGGCGGTTTTGGTTTGGTTCTCAGTTGGCCTTTTTAAAATGGCCATATCTATTTATAGCTATTTATATTTAACAGTTCTAAATTCAGATAGATTGAGCTCTTGCTCTTGAGTGTTGGCTGTAGCTGCGGGGGACAGCGACTTGTTAAAACCAGTCTTTTTGTACATTTGACAGAAAGAAGATGAAGGGCTTATCCAGTAAAATGCTGGTGAAGTTGACAGGTTTGAATCTTGTGCGTTTGGAAAACAACACATGTAAACACAATATTTTGTATAAAGAATTGTGAATCACTTTGAACTTTGATACATATTATTACTTATGGCCACAAATTATTTTTGCTGTGCCAATTCCAGTTTAGAAATTGATGGTGCCGCCTGATAGAACTGCTGGAAGAAAAGGTAAGAGGACTGCAGA
>ML675612.1:38937738-38948069 GCA_007922155.1 Mesoclemmys tuberculata | reverse complement strand
ATCATATTGGTCCCTTCTGACCTATGAGTCTATGAGTCTATGTTCCTACTACATTTGGACTCTGCACCATGAGCATCTTAGTGTACAGCTACAGTACCTGAGGTATTAATGTGCTGCAAGACCACTGACTGGTGCCTTCTTCTGTATTATAAAAGGTTTGTTCTGTGATCATTTAGAACACTTATTTTGTTTTGTATTCTTTATGTATTCTTTCCTGTACAGCTTTTCATTCAAATTAATAGGATACATGCATAATTTCAGTGGGACTCTGCTAGTAAGATTAATGCACAGCAATGTAATAGAAGCTCGTAGGAGGGATGATATAGTTGCCTGTCCATCATTAGATAACACAGTGTGATTCTAGGAATGGCTTTATAAGGCCTGGTCTACACTGGCAATGGAGGTCGATGTAACGCTGCTTATGTCAACCCCCTAAAGTAAATGTCTCCATTGGCATGTAAGTTCTGTCGATTTAAAGCACGGTAAAAGTCGACGAAATAAAGCCACCTCTGCAAGTTGCGTAGCACTGAATTTGAATTCCATGGGTTGAATTTGCATCAGGGTAGGCAGAGCGCTACATGTAAGTCGATATCATTGGCCTTTGGGAGGTATCCCATAATGCCTCATTGTGAGCGCTCTGGACATTGATGTGTGATTATAGGGGAATTGGCTATAAGGACTAGGCCTAAAAATTATGCAAGGCCTAGCAAAATATAGAGATTGACCAAATTGCATAGGGAACTTACAACAGAGCAACAACTGAGCTGAAACAGTTGAGCAAGATGAAATCACAGAAATATGCTCAACCGCAGAGATGTGCTCAACCACAGTCCATTTGCCGGAGATGAGCATCCACTGAACACTGGATGCACTTGGGCAAACTTCTGCAGGAAAGCCAAAAACCATGTGAAACTGTTTGATCACAGAGTGCTGGGAAAAGTAAATAAATACTCAGAGCAGATGGCTTCAGTGGACTGCAGCCCAGCTAAAGAGGGGGGTGTCTACTCTTGAGTCTATCGAGAGGACACCAACCCTAAGAAGCTCGTGAGCTCCAGATCCCAGCGATCACCTGTCGAGGCTGTGGGTTTTGAAGCAAGGATCCAGACCAGAGGCTGAGGCAGAGTCTGGCCATGTGTATAGCATCCGGATAGTTCAGGAGTCTGCGAACTCAAGGATTCGGGGGGATTTAATTGAGATGTGCGGCTCACATCTCCCCTAGGCAATTGCTAAAAAAAAAAAAAAAACGCTTTTAGAATAAGGAGGCTAAGGATAGGTAATAGATAAGGTACCATAAATAGTAATGAATAAGTGTAAATGTTAATTGTCTAACTGATTGTAAGAAGTCTTGTCAATTGTCTTGTTGCTTGTAATCATCAATACAGCTATTCATTGTTTCAATCTGGGGTGTTCTTTCCCATCAATCTCAGAATCCTCATAAAAGAATGCGGGTGTCTTGCTGCCCATCCAATTTGGCCATTCCCTACTAAATTTTAATAGCAGCAAGTCACGCTCTGCTGTAATGTGGCTCGTAAACAGGAAATAGATCATCCCCTCAAGCCACGGAAAATTTTGTATGTCCATTTCCGGTTTAGACAGTGTGAAGAGGGCTTTTTAGCTGAACTGCTCATGGTGACTGCACGGCCCAAATACACTCCAGCTTGGAATCAACCAGAGGTCTTGGATCTCATCAGTCTGTGGGATGAAGAGTCTGTTCTTGCTCAGCTCTAAGCCAGCAAAAGAAATGTGGGTATCCAGAAGAATATATCTTGTGGCATGTTGGAGAAGGGACACAACAGGGGTGCGCAGCAGTGCCGTGTTAAGATCGAAGAGCTGAGGCAGGTTTATCAGAAAACTAGGGAAGCTTAACAGCTGTTCTGTCTACTTACCCAAATATGCTGCTTTTATGAGGAACTGCATGCAATTCTTGGTGGTGGCTCCACCACTGTGCCATCATGCAGCATCGATACCTCTGGAGAATCCCCGGCAAGGACGATTGAGGAGGCTCAGTGGAGAAGGAGAATGAGGATGAGGAGAGCAAGGTGCAGGAGAGTGGGGTAGCCATTCTTCCTGAGAGCCAGGACCCGTTTGTTACCCCAGCGCAGTTCAGCCCAAGACAGCGGGACTGATTTGAGATGCAGGGGAAGGCACATCTGGTGAGTGTATGTGGCAAGTCTTTTTTCGCGGTTATGTCCCCAATCTAGCTTCTTAAAAGAAGTTTGTTTTTGAGAGGAGGGTCTTACTGGGTGGTGGCAAACTTTGGTGGAAAGTTACCCCCAGAACAGACTATTTACGTGCATAGTGTGACAGGGTCAGGCCAGATGGCTACGTAAGGGTGCTGGAAGGCAGGTATATTAGCCCCAGGCTCAGCAAAGCCTTATTCCCTGGGTGATTCAGCTGGGGCTGCTTAGGCAATTAGGCCACCTGGGGCTGCTTAACTAATTAGGCCACCTGGGGCTGATCAGGCAATTAGGACGCCTGGGGCTAATCAAGGAGCCCCGCCCCAAACACTTAAAAGCCTCCAGTGCAAGCAGGCAGTGTGGGTTGTGGAGTGAGGAGTTTGGAGTGAGGAGGAGTGGAGGACGGTTGCGGTTGCAGGCTTGCGGTTGCAGGCTTGCAGTTGCAAAGCCTGCAGTTTGGAGTTGGCAGCTTGGAGCTGGCAGGCTGTGGCCTGCAGCCGGCGGCCTGCAGTCTACAGAGGCTTGAAGCTTCCACAGGCGTGGCCACAGCACCTGAGGCAGAACACCCAGCTGGGGAAGCTGAGAGTGGACCACAGACTACTCCCAGGGAAGGTAGTGATAGCCAGGGGCAGAGCGGGCCCCGTCCCCTCCCTAGGCCTTCCCCCAGCTGCCTGCCGGCCAAGCTGGAAGAGTGCAGGGCCCACGAGGGCGGAGTACTTCTCCCTCCCCCGCCCCCCACCTTGCCACAATAGGTATGCTCCAAGAATCCTCTGTGGATATCTCAAGGAAACTTTCATGTATGTAATCCGTTAACCTTTGCAGAGGGTTTCTGGGAAGGGCAGCCTGGTTTCTTCCATCATGGTAGGATACTTTACCCCACCACTCTGCTATTAAATGAGCAGACATCATTGCAGAACACAGCATAGCAGCGTAAGGGCCAGGCCTGTACCTCGATGCTTATAGCAAATCTTCCCTTTCTACCTGTGTTACCCTCAGGAGACTGATATCACACATGGTCACCTAGGGAAGATGGCGCAAGTTTGAAGTACCCGACCAATGCAGTCACTCTGTTTTATTTGTCTGCCATGGACAGGGTCCCTGGGTACCTCCCCAAGACTATTCTGAGTCCTGGTATTGTTGCAATGGGCATTATGGGTCGGGACTCTGGTTGCCCTGTGTTTTCTGTCGCTACAATTCACCTGCAGTGTCCTCTAATTTGTTCTGTCCACCTACTCCCAAACCGGTCTTCGGCATGGTACAGGGGAGCCCAGTGATCCCTCTCCTTGCTCAAGTGTGGATTGTGGATTTTAGTGCTAATGAAGCCTCCCTATAGCAGAAACAAGGGCCCCTTGCTTACCATGTCTGTAACGCCTGTCCAACACTTCCGAGATGTGGGATCAGAATGGAATGTGGGTCTGGTTTCACCTTGTGAACATAAAGGAGAGTACCTTTTACATGGTAACATTTCCTTTAGTACTTTGGGCAAACTAACAATGGCAACTTTGTTGCTTTGCTTATCTTACAGCAGACACCTAGGCCTTCAGGTTCTCCCCCGCCCCTTTCCAAACTCCAAGACTTTCCCAGATTAGGGGTGTGTGTGTTTGGGGGGGGGGTGTTGGATAACATGTTCAGCAAACTAATGAACGCCTCCACGGCTGCTGACACAGAGCTCAGAGCATGGAGGATGTCCTTGTCTGAAAAACTAGATGTGGACATGGAACACACAAGATCTGTGCAGGAATGTGATATGCAGCAGGAGATGTTGCATATTATGAGGGATCAGTCCAACATGCTGAGGCATCTTGTAGAGCTTCAGGAAGAGCAGCAGCAGTGAAGACTCCCTCTGCAGCCCCTCCAAAATGCTCTGCCGCCTACTGCTTTATCAGCCTCCACCCCCAAGCGGTCTAGGAGGAGACTGAGCAAAGTGCAGTACGTACTGCACTCCACACCGGTGGAGGCGAGCAAAAGGAGGCGGTGGCCTCTTTTAAGAACTGCATGCAACCACAGTTGCACTTTACAATGTTAACTTATCTTCCTTTCCCCTCACTGAAACAGGTCGCCTTCCTCTGCAGCATGGGGCATGGGTCGCTTGCTGATGGATTCCCTGCAGCTTGAGGTCTTCAAATCTCACTTTTGAGGATTTCAATAACTCAGTCATGGGTTCGGGGTTGTTATAAATGTGTATGGGTAGGGTTTTGTGGCCTGCCTTGTGCAGGAGGTCAGACTAGATGATCATATTGGTCCCTTCTGACCTATGAGTCTGAGGTCACAAATAAAACTTTGTAGCATTAAAAACCGTTTGTCTTTAGTCATTCATAGCATGGGTTGGGAGAGAAGGGGAGGGGGCACTGGAGCAAAGGTGGGGGATGGGAAATAAAGGCGTAGCACATACATACATTATTGCAGTTCATTGCAAAACTGGTTTTTCAATGCTTCCGGAAGCCGAAGTGCTCTGCGGTTGGCTCTGAGCATGCCTCTGGAATCTGATTGCTCAAAATTTGCAGCCAGCCTACCAGCCTCCATTGCCCAACGCTGAGGGAACTCCGCCTTTGTTTCACACAAATTATGGAGCATACAGCACACGGATATAACTGATGGGATAGTCTTTTCACTGATGTCAAGCCTAGTAAGCAGACTTCTCCATCTGGCTTTTAAATAGCCGAATGCACATTCCGCCACCATTCTGCACTTGCTGAACCTGTTGTTGAAACACTCCTTCTTGCTGTCCAGGTGCCTGGTATAAGGTTTCATTAGCCAAGGGAGCAAGAGGTAGCCAGGATCACTATTGGCATTTCCACATCCGCAATGTTCATTGTTTGGTCAGGGAAGAAAGTGCACACCTGCATCTTTTTTAACAGACCCGAGTCCCTAAAGATACACGTGTCATGCACCCTTCCTGACCACACTACATTGAAGTTGGTGAAATGTCCCTTGTGATCCACAAGGATCTGCAACACTTCCGGTTTATGTACTCTGTGGCAAGGTGGTCAGGTGCTAGAATAGGGATATTTGTGTCCTCTGTTGCCTCCCACAGTTTGGGAACCCCATTGCGGCAAACACGTCCGCTATGTCCTGCATGTTTTCCAAAGTCACTACTCTTCTTAGCAGAAGCTTATTAATGGCCCTGAACACTTGCATCACAGCAACTCCAATGGTGGATTTATCAACTCCGAATTGATTCGCAGTTGAGCGGTAGCAGTCTGTGGTTGACAAGCTTCCCAAAAGCCTTTGCGGCTAATTGCACTGTGGGATAGCTAGCCACAGTGCACTGCTTTGAATGTTGACCTAAGTGTGGCGAGTGTGGATGCAAGAGTGCGGCACAAGGAGCGTGGTGTGATCATGCTCATGCGACTTATAAAATTCAGCAGGTGAAAGACGATTTAAAGTAAATCTACTTCAGTCTGCAGTGTAGACATATCCTGTAACTATCAGATTATTTTAAAACAAATATTACGGGCAAAATAACTGAGACGATATAATTTAAATTCTGAATTTCCTTTTTTTATTAGCTTGCCCTTGTATTTTATTGTGACTTATATAAAGGTTTAGCAGAAATTTCTAATATAATTTTGACGGATAATATCCATCTTTATTTTGAAGAATTTGTTATTGTCATCTAGTTAAATTTTGACCATTTTGTGGGAATTCATGGGGGGGCAGAGTCAGACAATTATTTAATGAGCATAGACATTAAGAAAAAAAATTAAAGCATTATACCTATTAAAACACAACATCACATGTCAAAAATATATAAATTAAATTTCAAACTATAATAAGTTGTCAAGCAGCATTGTTCTTATTTCGCCTATCTGTAAGTGTGTGTGTGGTGAAATTGACGTTTATTGACATTTACAGATAAAAATCTAATGCTTCCAAGCACACTTCCATAATGGATGAGAGTACTTATATAATGGATGTTCAGACATCTAGGCACAGTAAAAGTAGCTGACTAGATTTACCCTTCTCTTTAGGGGTTTGTCAGTGCTTTCAACTTACTTCTGTTGGATGAGAGGCCTCTGTGTGGGAGGAGGTTCTAAAACTGCTTCCATCTTTTTACAAGCTCTGGTTTCATGATTATGCATCATAGGCACTATTCCTTTTGGCCGCGGCTGGAGGTATTTCTGTTTAGGGTTTCTCTCTGGTGCTTCTTAAGTGGATGGGGGTTGAGCTGTGTAATGCACTTTCTCTTCTCTTGGATGCAGGGTGCTGTTTCCACAACACTACCAGTTGTGGAGGTGTGGAGTGCTTAACAATTTTGAATATCAATGCTTGAATATCAGGCCACTTATTTAGACATCTGTTTTTAAAAAAATATTGGGCATTGTCTTCAGAAGTGCTTTCTGTGTAATCTGGGATTTTTATACTTTAAATCAAGAAGAAAGAGAAATCATTCTTCATTGGTACATTAGAGGTTTTTCACCATGTGTATGTAGGGGATGTTGGTTCACTTTAAGTGTGAGTGCTCCGTATTGACTACTACTAGTTAGGTGAAGTGACAAAATTCTTACCTTAATTATAAATCACTACCTCCTCGCTAGCTGTTCAAAGTCCAGAATTCCCTAATTTCTCTTATGCAGTCTTAATGTGCTAAATTTGCTCTAATTTGAGAGAGGACCAATTCACAAAATAGACACACATTTTCTGAAATATTAGGGCTAGCGTCCTGTAGACCTAGGGTTTTGACTCAGACCATTTAGTTATCACTTTAGTGTCTCATAATGCTCAGGAGTCTAGATTAGTTTGACCAGGAGGTTACTTTTCCTGGTGGAGTATCCCACCTTGAGGGGAAAGTGTCTTTTCCTTTAAAGGGACACTGATATGAAAATCTATTCTATTTAAAAAAACAAATAATTTAAATTTCCTGTAGGTACTACACCCACCACGGTGCCCCTCTTTTAAATTTTGTTAGTGTTTTCCTAATTTTTACCTTCTCTCCTTTTATTGTCGTATAAAAGATACATAAAAACAGGGGTAAGGGTGAAAATGACTATACAGTAAACTGTCAAAACAGAGCTTTTATTACCCTTTCATCTGTTTTAGTTATAGTAATTTTTCGTCTTTTTGGAACATTGGTAGGCAAAAAGTTTTTCAAATATTGAAATCAAAATAAAGCATGCAGAAAAACGTGGTTTAAGAACAAAACTAGAATAATTTTCAATTAATGTATAGAATGTCAAGAATGCTGCTTCTGGTATTAATTTTTCTTTTGGTATGCAATATGTACCAGAACTATCCAGGTCATTCACAAGACATCCTTCTTATATCACAAGAGGTATTAATATACTAATATGTTTTAGTTTATACTACTGTAGGTTTGATCGGATTTCTTTGTCTGGCACTTGTCTGCATTTTTCCACAGTAGTACTTGAGAATGTATCTGAGCTGCTACCTTAAGCCCTTTTTTGCTTCACTTTTAAGGCAGCTCTTGTTTTTTTGGGTGACTTATTTAAAACTTTAGTTCATAACTGGGCTGATCATAGATGTAATGCACTATTGAAGCGAACATTTTAAAACTGAAGTTCAATAACTGTGTTTCAGCAGGTTCTGCAGGATGGTGGTGGTGAGTGACATAATTTGTTACAACTTGTAGGCTGGCTATACACCAGCTAGTATGAGCTCTGTTACATAATAGGGAACAGAGGTCTAAAAAGAAATGCCGGCTGAGAAGACTTTCAAAGGAGAGCTGAAAGCAATACTGTAGAGGAAATTAAATCATTGGGCAAGGAAGTGGAATTGGGCTGATTGCAGTCATTAATGTCCCTGTAATGAGGGGCATATAAGGAATGTTGTTCAGCAACTAGTGTGGTGCCAATTAAATAACATAAATGTGGAATTTCAAACAAACCACTAGCACTTGTACCTGAAGGGAAGTTTGAGGAGGGGGGTTCTTGTGAGGTAGGAATTAATTGTCAGATTCTAAAGAAATCAAAATGGTCTAACCATCTCCCTGTAAGAACGGTTTATACAATGAAGCCTGTAATAGAAATTCTGCAGTAAATCTAGAGAAGTATGTTTTTGAAGAGTATCTGAGAATTGTTTAAATTGAAGTTGAAAGGAATTGTTTAAGTTGAAAGGATTTTTGGGCAAGATGACTGTGTAGTGATTCTGCTGTGTATAATACTAAATCACTCCCTGTAAATATTATTGTATTGTTCTGCGGGCATGGCTATGAGAATAGAAATTATTCATCCTGTCGTGTAATTCCAATTCCTGCATTTAATTCTGAAGCATATGATCTAAACAGTGACTGTCATAAATGCCAATTCTTGGTTTTGCTACTTGTCCCTAGTTTACTTAATTGTGTTCACACAAACTCTCAAGTCATTATCAAAAGACTGTGTGATGGGGGGAACAATTGATCTTTTTTTTTTTTAATGGTAGATGTAAAACTTGAGCCATGTAACATTTCAGAAAAAAATATTGTGCTGATTCTTCACCTTTTGAACCAAATATTTTTATGTTGTCATTCTGAGAGCTAAACACAACCATACATTAAAACTGAACTGTTAGACTTACATGGCAAACTGGAATAAACTCTGTTTAGATTTAAAGGTTTTCCTTTCAAGCCTAAAATTTAAGACTTCTCTTCCTCCATGTCCCCCTCTTTCATTTTGAAATTAAAATAAAGGCATGTTAATGAAACACTTCAATCTTCAGTATAAAAGGTAGAGAATTAATGAACCTTCCCTATATCTAAAGTTCAAATTCTAAAAATAGCATTAGATTGAGATGACAAGTTTGTTTTGGTTTTTTTTTTTTTTCTTTCTATTTTTGGTAATGTTGGAGATAATTTCCAAAAGTTAAAAAAGAGGGTAGGCAAAAGGGAATCCTGTTAGCCACATACTCTGTGCTATTTATTATCTGTTCGTTTCTTAAGTTGGCAGAACCATTTTGTTTCTAACATTGTTCTCAACAGGAGAGGAGAAATTTGAGTGTTGTGTAGACTTGTTAAAATGTATATTTAAGGAATCCACTCAGTGCTAAGAAATATCTTTGGCTGCTTCATGACCCCTAATGGCTTGGTGGAGAAATTCTGTCTCACCATGCCTGCTGTAGGAATCTCTGTGACTAAGCTTGGGGTGAGGTAGGAGGATTTGACCCATAATGAAAAGATAAGATGATTAGTTGTTTTCTCATAAGCATTTTAGATTTTAAATGGACTGAATTCTCTTTTTGTGATCTGTTTGTTGCGCAGGGGCCGGGGGGGGGGAGATAATGAGGGGAGGAAGAGAGAGAAACTATGTGGCAACATCACTGACTTGTTCTTAAAGGCTGTTTACTGATTGTGGTAAATGTACTGCAGGAGTATCAGTGCAGGACATAAAACAATGGAGTGAGCTCTAAATTGCTTTAGATAAAGCAGTTTCTTTTTTAGACTAAAATAACATTTTATTTCTCCAGTGGGAATTTTTTGCAAGAGGAAGGATTTCAGGATCTTTGTAAATGTTGCTAAACTTCTCAGCAAAGTATGTTTTTTGCCTCTTCAAGATATCTTGAAACTTAAACCCCAGAGGTGGTTGACACTTTTTGATTACATTTTTTTTTCTGCTGAAACCAATTTAATCAGATGTTTTGAGAGAAAATGTCATTATTGACAAATGATTAAATTAAATGTTTGTTTAATTTCCAATGAAATTTTTGTTTTGCCTTTCAAAAGCCAAAACATTTTATCTCTTTCCACTTTTTCCTGTCTTTGCCACTGAATGCACAAGATGGGTTTCCCCCCCTTTTTCCACTGTCACTTTTTTTCAGAGCTTCCCCAAGTTTGGACAAGCTCGTGGGAGAAAAGTAAGAAGTGGGTGTATCTCCTTTTTTTTTTGTGTGTGTGGAAAAAATTAATGAAAACTTAAATTCTATATAGAGCCCTGCAAAATAGAATCAATTTCATTATTTTTGCTAAGCTAGTTTTCCATTTTGACCCTCTCTCTTAAAGGCAATATTGGAGCTACCTAATACTGTGTAATAAGAAAAGCAAAACAAACAAAAAAAATCTCTCCAAAAGACTAGTTGGATTTCATATTTCTGTGTATTTCTCTATAATCCCTTATTACACTTGAGCACACAGCCTGCAATAACAGGTTTTTCAGTGAAATCTGTCACAGTGGAGAAAGACTCATAGGTCAGAAGGGACCAATATGATCATCTAGTCTGACC
>ML675612.1:38692193-38937338 GCA_007922155.1 Mesoclemmys tuberculata | reverse complement strand
TGGGACACCAGAACTGAACACAATATTCCAGGTGGGGTCTCACCAGCAAAGGGATCCATTGTCTCAGAAACCTTCAATGTCTAAAACTCAATAGGAGAATAGAAAAGAAATAAAAATGCATCTGTTGGGATGAGTTCTTTTTCTAGTATCCCAGATATGTTTTCCCCATATATCAACATTTCAGTTCCCCAGTCTCCTGTGGTACTGCTCTATCTGACTGCTATCCTTTTTACTGTGTCCATGTGTCAGTCTGCTCTGCAAAGAAACTTGGAACAGTTCACATCTGTCAGTCACAGCGCTCCTAAAGGGAAATCCCACCTTCTCCTGCTTCTTGCCAGAACTTAACTTTCATAATTGACCTGAGTGGTAATTTAGTGTCCCCTCCCCATGGACGTAATTTTAACTCTGTTTCCTCTGCCTTCTTTCTAATAGGAAATGATCATGTTTGGGTGTTCCTTACTTTGATTTTTAACTCTTTTGCTGGTTCTTAGACTTCATCAGCCTCAAGAACCATATATGATTCCTGTCTGCCACCTGGTGAGTCCCTATTAGCAGTTGCATTATGACAGAGAAGCCAAAGAAGGACATTTCAAAACAGAAACACTTAGAGTAGAGTGCAGCAGCCTTGAGTTCTGTACTGAGAACTAAAATAATGATCAAGGAAAGAAGTTTCATGAAGTTTTGTGAAAAAATGTTTCCGTTCTAGGGTGCTGGTGGTAATTGTGTCCCCAAAATTCAGAAATTTCACTTGCAAAAATTTTCCTAGTGGCTATTTTTTTTCCGTTTTGCTTGCTACAATAATAAGATATTAGGCAGTAGCAGCAATAGCAAAGCCAACTTTCTCCACAGCAGTGGGTTAGATGGAGGAGGTTAGATGGGATGGGTTAGACTTACTGTCTATCGGGGTAAGAAATATTCTATTTGTGCGAGATCCCATTGCTTCCAAAATTGAAATACCCTTCCTTTTCCTCTTTCCTTGCTTCTGTATTTACTGCATTACCCACGGCCACATTTGCACGCTTGTTTTAAAATGAAAGGAATTTAAGAAAATATCCAAAATTGTAGCTCTTGTGCTGCAGCTCTTTCTGAATTAATCATCATGTAAAGCATCTCTAACCATGCAGTACTCAGAACAGTTAGCTGTGATCAAAGTTTGTTTTGAATGCCAGTTTTGCTTTCTGTGGTTTTTTCTTCAAAAATTGAAATGTAGTAAGATTTGCCTTTTGTTTTCCAGGTTTACTTAAAATTTGTTGTAGATTTAATCCTTTTATTGTTCCTACAATGTTTTAGTAAAATATGCTCTGTATGTGTGTATGGTATACACGTGGTTTTCTATATCTATACATGCACTGACGTTAAGTTAAAGATACCTAACTCAGTTTTAAAGGTGTGTAGATGGATTTGTGACATCAGAGCTAACACAGCTGCCCATCACACAGCCTGCTTCAGTTCATTTGCATACAGCTATGTTTAAAGTGCTGTTAAAGTGGCTTCCCTTCATTAAAATAAGGCTGGGAAGCGGGAGGACATGGCAACACCTGAAGGTTACTCCCGCAACCATGGAACCTTGCTGATGTTCTTCTTAATTATGTTTTTTCTTTACCCTCTGATGACTTCCGATGGTACACTGTGGTGGGGATTTCTTTTTGTCATTGCTTTTGTTATTGGAGGTCTCTTGTTTTCTTTCAACTGACTTCAGAAACTCTTAGAACTGGTCTGATTTGCTATCCAAGACGACGACAAAGCAATCTAACTTCTAAATGTAACAAAGAAGAAAAAGCAAGGGACTGTTACCAGATTTTTATCCTTGATAGCATTATTGGGAATTAATTTCTAGATAAGCATAAATGCAGCTCCGGGAGAGTGACTCCCTCAGTGAGGAAGGTTAGTATTTTTTGGTTTTAAGAAGGGATAATTAAAAAAACCTGCCAACTCAAATCCTGGGAAGAAAAGAGGGAAGGTGATTGATAGATGTTGAGTCATGAGTATTGATCAGCCTCACTAAAACAGAGGCCATTAATCCAGTGTTTGTGGCCTAAAATAAGGCTCTGATGCTGCTACCCTTATTCACTTTCAAGTTTTAGAGGTTTCTTTTTTTAAGGTTAAATGAGATTAATATAATAACTTGTGGGATAGCCTTCAAAACCTTGCTGGTTCAGTCCTTTTTTTTCTCCCACGGTGATTTCTCTTTAGAAATCTATTAGAGCGACTGATTTATGACCAGTTGAAAGGATCCTGAGTTGAACTTGACTTGCTTTCTAGGTTCTGAATTCATACTACATCTCTAATATTGTAGTAGTTTTGATATTACTTCTTCAGAGAGGCCTGCATGTCTATAGTATTCTGATTTTCTTTTATGTCCCCTTTCCCATGAAATTTTGTGAATTTCTGCGCAAGATTTTAGCAAGTTGCTTAACCATATGGCTAACTTTAAGCATGGGAGCAGTCACTGTACCTTGTTGAACCTGGGCTTAAATTACTTATGCCTTATATAACTTCCCTTCCTTTCCCCTCCCCACTTAAACTGTAGGTTTTGCAACAGTATGTGTGTCACAGTTCTTTGATCTTTTCCTTTTTTGTTGTACCTCTTGCCATTGAGGTAATGTAGTCTCTGTGTAACATTGCATCCCCTTCCATATCTAGTTGTACGGTGTATTTGCTTGGTATAATATGTTTTGGATTGTCCTTAACCAATACCACCCCTTATTTCACATTCATGAGGTCACAATAATTAAACATAGTCTTCTGATACCGTAGATGTAAAGTGACATTTTTTCTTTAGCTGGCAGTGAAATGTTTGATGTATTGGTATCAAAGAAATGTGTTTTATACCAGACAGTTTGTATGAACTACATTAATGTCAGTTTGCATGTCTGCAAACGTAATTACATTAAAAAATGTGTTTTATGTTCAAATACACATCTCCCAGTAGTTATATATATTACAGCTAAAAGATCTTCCTCTCTTGACAACCACAGGTCTTAACATTCCCATCTGTTTTTCCTCTATCAGAAGGTATCTGTGAATTTGCAAAAGGTGGAAGAGTGTGTTCCTCTTAACTGCACAAATCCCCAAGAGCCATTTTATGGATTCTGAGCCATCTTTGCTGATGGTTTCCCCAGAGCCTACTCTGTTGTTTGGCAGCACAACTCTTAAAGGAGCCCAGCTACTGTTGGCCACCTACTTTTGGGTGCGTGCACACCCCTTCCTTTTTGAGGTGGGTAGAAGTCATGGAGAATAGAGTAGCTGCCTCCCAGCTTGTCCATTCCCCCTGAATATGCACAGATCCCCCAAACATATGTGATTCCTGTGGAAAAGCAATTGTGGGCTTGAGGTGGGATGTGGTGGAGGCAGGCGGGGCATGGAGTGATGCCTCTTAGATTCAACTGCCCTCTTCCAAATGACCAGTATTTTTGCTCCTTTGATCCACTCACCAGAAAGGACGATGCACCTCTCTGTATGTTTAAAAAACTCAAATACTGCTGTTCAGTTCCACATTTATTTTAATGCTTATAACTAAGGTTAAGATTTTGTCAGTTATTTTTAGCAAAAGTCAGGGACAAGTCACAGGCAATAAACAAAAATTCATGGAAGCCCATGACCTGTCCCTGACTTTTACGAGAAATAACTATGACAAAATGGGGCTGACCGAGGGAAGACTAAAGCCCACTGAGAGCTATTGGGGCCTCCACCACCTGCAGCAGCTTGGAGCTCTGCCCCATACACCCTGCCACCTAAAGCAAAAAGTGTCAGGAATCTGAGACCTCTGAGGCATCACCTTGTCTTTACTTATAACTAAAGTCATTTCTTCAGCTAAAATGTGTACATAAAATGCAAGGCAGATGAAGATTAATGAAATCTCATGGCATAAACCATAGTGACTTTATAATCTTAGAGTGATTATAATGTTACCTCTGTCAAATAAATGCAGTTGGTTAGAATTGATTGTAGGTAAGAATCTCTTCATATTTTTCACCGTAACAAGTCATCTGAAGGAAGCTGAAATTTTATGATTTAACTGCAAATAGCTAAAATATGTCTGACCATTCTAAAAATTAATTATTTTGGGAGTATACCTACATGTAGTTTATGTTCCTTTCATTGTGATGATTCCAGACCTTTTGATAAAATCCATCCGTATAACAGCAGCTAAACGTAGTAGCAGATAGTTTTACCCTGGATCACTTTTCTCTTTGATCCTTAACTTTGCATAGTGCCTTTTTATCCTGGTGATTGGATGTTTTATAAATACATAGGAACAGATAAATGTAGCTTTCAAGTTAATTTTACTTTAAAGAAAGAGGTTGGATCAACGTAGCATGGAAAGTAAACACCAGTGTGAGCAGGCGAAATGAAAAACTGGTACAGTATTTGTTCACCAACATATAAACATTGTGTAGATTAGGGGACTAGCCAGTTCATTTCCCATCTGTGGCTCCTCTACTTGATTTGTAAATCAGGTTCCTTCAGCCAGGCCAGAGATGTGATAGAATTAATCCTACCAGTAGATGTAGAATGTAAAATGAAAAACTCTTGTGACTTTAGCTAATCAGCTCCTTTAATAGTAGTAATGTGTTTGGTTATATCTTAGCAAGCCCTTTAACTAACTATTGTATTGACTGCATCAGAGAGTGAGTTTCACTCCCCACCAACACAACAAAAACAGGAGGGGATATTTAGGGTAGTCAGGGGTTCCAGTGGGGGTGAAGAGTAAAATGCCATTTTTAGAAAAAATTGAGATGAAAACACTCCTTTGCGTGGAGGGCAGGCTCCTTTAAAAACACAACATCAAAGCCTTGTTTATCATGTGGTGTTCTATAAGAAACTAGAAGTCAAGGGATTGGTGTGGTGGGATTCAAAACTAACTAGTGATATGCTATCTGTCATGAATGGTGATCGTTTCATTTGGAACTAGAGGAGCTACCACAAGTAGCAATGCATCTGTGAAGGCTGGTAAGCAGATTCATTTGTTTACCTGAGAAGACTGCCTGGTAACTGTTGTTTTCTAACATCGATAATACGTGCTCATGTTCTGTCTCACACGTTTATTCCCCACGTTTCTTACCCCCCAGTTTTAATGTAATCTTTTGTTACCTCGTTCATTGACAATCGGAAGTAAAGCTCCATTGAAGGCATAAAGGATAGGAAGGTAGTTTAGAAAGGAAACTTTAAGGAGCAACTACAATAATCGGGGGAAAAACAATTAATATTAAACAGAGGTGGTGGAACTCAGGCAAGGAACTTCTACTCTAAAGGTCTAAAACTTCTACATCCTTGCTGCTCTGCTTGTCTCTCTTTGCAGGTGAGCTATCCGGCCTTCTACCTCTCAGTTTTGGAAATAGTACACTTCTGTGATGACTTTTGCAAGTGAACAGCATCCAAATTCTGTCTGATGCATGATCATGTAATAGCAAGTAAAAAAATACGAGTGAAGAGTTTTTTCTAAGTAAACTCACTGGAAATTTAACATTTTGGATTAAGCCTTTTAAATGTTTTTCATAAAAATATAAAATAGGATGGGTATGCAGTGTATGTAAATTGAAAATGTTTCTCTCCTTTCTAAAACCCTTCAGTTTTAAAATCTGGGAGATAAAATGATGCTGGTCAATTGTGTATATTAGAGGGAGAGGGAGCGTTTTTAATGGAGTGATGAAGTTGCCCTTAATTTAAAGAGATGGCATTGTCATTAAGAGCAAGTTACATTTTTGCAGCATATTGTCCTATATTGAAAAGAAAAGGCCTTCAAATATAGATGTACTGTGCGAGTCTGTCTCTTGGTCTCTCTGACAAAGTTACAGATAAAACTCTTGTCCATGACCACAGGATGATTTCTAATCCCACAAAATTTCTGTGGCTACGCCACACAAAATTAGGTGACTGAATAAGGTTAGGGGAGCTGAGTGGGAAAAGGGTGAGCATTTCATTCAATCGAAGGCCAAACATAGCTTGTCATACAAGATATGGATTTATGAAATAGTAAGATAAGAAGGAACAGTAAGATAGTAGACTGGTTCTGAATTGTGTGCACAGTATCTATTTTGATTATTCAACTAAAAATTGTTTTTCCCTTCAGACTCAGATATAACAATACAGATACCATCCATAAGAGCACAACCATCTGCTTGCCCAGAAACTGATTAAAGAGACACCCAGCAATTCACAACAGAATACCAGAGGTTTGCCTTGGTTACTTTGTAAGTGGCCACAAGGAATTTTTCAGAAGTGAATTTTGGAGGTTAGCATTTAAACTGGAATAATAGAGGCATGTGAGAGCTATTGAGTAGTAGTCTGAAAGCTTTTACTGTTGCTTTAAAAAGACTAAAAATCCTGCAAAAATGATTTTGAAATGAAATGTACCAAAACTAATTTAGAGAGAGAGAGAAGCATGTGTTTTTAGTGACCTTGGGACTAAACAGGCTTGCTTTAGGGATTTGACAGGAATGGTTTGCAGACCAGAGAAATAAAAAGCATGTGTAGTAAGGATACAATTACATTTGATAGCTGGAATGAAAACAAGAGTTTTAGCTTTCATTTGAAACTTCTGTACATTTTTAACAACAAAAATTGTATTTGTCATTTGTTTGCCAAACTTGCAAATGTTTAATGTCCAGTCACCTCTTCTTCCCCCATCTCCTCCCTTGATTTATGATAAGGAAAGGTTATCCTCTTAGGAAGTGATGTGAAAATACCTACTGTAGTGACAGAACAGACAACAATGTAATAGCTAAATAGCACATCGCCTCTCTGTTGGTACTCGTAGCCTGATAGAGGTCTTGCTTTGTTTAGGTCCAAACTGTTTTTATTGGTTGCATCAGTTGGCATTTTCTTCTGTTGGGAAAGCTTGTTAACTTTCCATAAAGAATTGCCTACCAAGTGAAGGAAACGGGCTATTCATTCATAGGACCTCGTTCACAATAATTTACATAGACAAAACTAAAACCAAAAGTTAAAAGAAATTAATATTACAGAAAGCAATGTTCTGAGACGTCTCAGTATCCGGTGTGTGTAACGTCTAGCCTAGGTTGACTGGGATTCTGTCCTCAGCTATGTTTCTTATTTGGCATGTGACTCCAGCTAACCACTTTTTCTTCCTGTCTGTTTCCCCACTGATTTAAAAATATGTATGGTTTTGTAAAGTGCTTTTGAACTAGTTGCAAGAAAGGTGCTGTCAGGACAAATTAATTCCAATTCCAACAAGAGAGGGTTTTGACCAAACACAATTGTAGACTCTGTTCTCTTTTACAAATATAGGGCCTGATTCTGAGTGGTGCTGAGGACCCACAATTTGCTTTGAGCTCAATGATAGTATTCAGATCCTATATTGTATTTTCTTGTATGTACATGAGAGAGAAAGGGAAGAGAGAGAGAGAGGGGGGGGGAATGTTGGAATAATTTTGTTAGGTCTTTATGCAGGTGGCTAGATGTAGCAGATGGCTGTAAGTGCAGATATTGTAGTTTTGGTAACATATAGTATACAACACTTCTGTCGAAAACCAGTGCACAGTTTGTTTTCAGTTCAGAGTTGAGGACAGTGTGGCAATGTAGTTTAATTAACACAACTACCATCTTCAGTAGTACCATGATGTACAGGAAGACAGAATACTCTAGAAAATGCTTTATAAAAAAATAAGGGTAAGAGATAAAATTAGCAGCCTTAGTATTAATACTGTATTGTGTTCTTGATTTATGTTCTGATTCTAAATTATTATCAGGTGATGATGTTCTTGGAAAAGTACATAGGTTGGAGAATACTTGTTCGACTTTTATGAGCAGTGGTGTTGTAATGGTACATGAAAGCAGTCAATCAGCTTATAAAGACTAAGGGTTTGTGAGACGCATGCTCAAGACTCCCAGAATTGTGCGTTGCTGTGTTACCTCCTCTGTTCCTCAGCAAGTGAGAGTTTTGCTGTTTCTAAGCTGTATATAAGCTGTCTGACACACCAGCCTGTCTGCCTTACTGGCACATTTTTCAGGACTCTGCTAGTTCAAACCTTGCCTTGCAGGTAGCAATCAGTGAACCACAACTCCTGACTTCCCCTGAGATATCTCACGGCAACATCCAGTCCATCTCACTGTGACATTCACAGAAATGATCAAGTTCGCTGGCTCCAAAGAGATGGAACACAGCCAAGCCTGTTGGTTTAGCTGAGGACTCTCACTCCACTTTAATACATGGCATTGAGATGGTATTGTAATAGAACAAGGATAATTTTATTACCAAAGAACAAATGTTTAAGTAATTCTGAGCAAGAATAAAAAAGAAGGTATGATTACAAACACAAGACCCCATGTTTTCTACTGACTAAAACTTAATTTTAGCAAGTCACAATCTTTGCCTAAGCAATTTTTCCCTTTTTTCCAGTTTTTCTTTTTTTTCAAGTTTCCAGCAGTCCTTGCCTTTCAGGTCAAGAAGGTCCAGCTTTCTTAGGCTCAAAAGGTGCTGTACCCTATCAATCATTCAGTGGTGGATAACTAAAAAGTCTTTTTTGCTCCCTTTTCTTTACTCAGAGACCATTGTCTCTTCCTCAAGAGCCAGAAAGGCTTCCTGGGGTGCATGTTCTGTCCCCCAGCTGCATAGTTAATCAGTATTCTCCTCTGCTTGTTTAGTGTGATGGCTTTGTTTACCTTACATGTAAATATACTTCCATCATCCTCTGCCAATCACACAGGTACATATACAATTCTTTGTCTGTGGGAGGTTGTATTTCATCCTGTGTCCCCCTCATACACTTTTAAAGAACATTTTCAGCACAGATCCATATCTATTTGTACCCAACCTGTATGTACCTCCCAATGATTTTTCAGGACCAGTGTTAACCTTTGACCTAACATAACACCTTTTGAGATATATATTATGACCGCAGTTTGTTGGGTCAATGAGTGTGTCAGCCCTGATGTGAGTTACAGTATGGGGGTGCCCTCTGCTAATTGGCCTTGAGGGGCTGCCAGTGTCACACCTCTCCTCTTACACTGCTTCAGGAGGGTCAGCCCTTGTCTAAACTCCAGGCAGTGGGTCAGAACATGCTTTCCTTGACAGGGCATCTGCCACTGTATTTTCTTTCCCCTAATATGTACAATTTCCATGTCATATTCTTGGAATGTCCTGTTCCAGTACAAGTGTTGGAATTAGTATCCCTGGTTCTGTGTAACCCGAACTAATGAAAAATGGTCAGTTCCCAAATTTTCTGTTAAAAAGATAGGGCCTTAACTGTTTGCCCATGCACTTACGTAAGGCTTTCTTTCTGTGACAAACTAATTCTGTTTGGGTGTCCATTTTTTAGCTCAAGAAAGCAATAGGTACTTTTTGTTACTTTCCCCTGACTGCATTAAAACTTCACCTAAACTAATGTCTACTTCATCTGTATGTAGTTCAAATGTTCTGTAGAAGTTTGGACTGGCTAGGACAGGCTTTTCTGACAAGATTTTCTTTACTGTATCAAACCCCTCTTGACTTTCGTCCAGATAACTTGGGTTTGGTCTTCTAATGTAAATTTGTAACAGCAGACACAGTCACTGAACTCGCACAAAAATCAGCAGAAATAGTTAATGAAGCCTGTGAAAGATTGGACTTGATGTTTTTTGTCTGAGGCACAGGCCAGTTAATAATAGCTTCTACTTTTAAGAGATCAGGAGAGATTTGGCCTTCCCCTTGCCCAATGTCTGAAATAAGAAGCCTTTGCTGCTCCTGTTTTACATTTAGATGCCTTTACAGTAAACCCTGAATCTGAGTTTTGACAGTACAATTCACAAGTGTCTTGTGATGTAATCCATAGTTATTGAATATTGCAATACCGTCTACATAAGCTTGTGTAGAGTCTTGTAATATGCCTAACACTTTGGTGAGAAGCCCCTGAAAAATGGGTCCTGGTTTAATTAATCCAAAAGATATCAAAGTCCCATATCAGTTATAAAAGTGGACGTCTTCTGTGCATCATTGTCCAAAGGACTCTGCAAATACCCTTTTACTAGATCAGTTGTGCGAAGATATTTTGCTTTGCTCAAAGTATTTAACGTCTTGAATTTTGCACACTGGGCATGCATCAGGAACTGCGACAGCATTTCTATAATCAGTACACAACCTTAATCTTATCTTTCCTAGGAACCAACACCAGGGGTGAGGCCCAAGAGGTGTTAGACTCTTCAGTTAACCCCATATCCAGCATTCTCTGTAATTTCTTCATGAATTTGCTCCTGCACTTCTTCAGTGGTTTGGTATGCCCTGCGAAGTCATGCTTGGTATCCCACAGAATCAATCCTGTGGACCATTTTGTGAGTCATCCCTGGTATCTTAGAAAATACCTGCTTGTGGCTTTGTAGCACAGCCAAGATCTCTGCCCTCTTAGTTTGCATTAGCTCTTTGCATATCTCAGTGGTTTCAGGTGGTCATCATGGCATTCAGCCACCAAATGAATGAGGTGTGCCACTATTATTCTGAATTAAGTAAATCCTTTACGTCGTATCAGAAAAATGCAGAACATGTTGCAGAATGCCCCTCAATTGATGTATCGTAAAGTTTTTTAAAAGCCTTCCATTGGGTAAGGAGAGTAGTAGTGAAAGAAGTACCAGAAATGCACAGACGACAATAATGATGCTTAGTGTGTGGATGGGCACAAATAACAAGACCAGGAGGAGAAAGCCATCTTCTGTAATGTATCCATCCAACCACTTACTATAATATACCGTCAACTATGTTCATAAGTCTCGGGTGTTATGATAAGAGTGCCTGACTCTGCCACTCACGGGGTTGAGTTCTAACAGAGCCCCTCAAATGAAGTAGTGTTGCATTTAGTTGGATGGGTTACCTTATCCTTAACAGTGACAACCTTTAACAGATTTACATCGTTTCTCTACAGCGCTTGTTGTTTTATACTAATTTAATAATGGCAAAAAAAAGTTCATGCAGTGTTAAGGCTGTATAATTACATTTACTGGCTCTTTGTGGTTGCAAGTTAGAGCCAAGAGCAGCATTAACTCAGCCATGAGTTATGACATAAAACAGGTTATAAAACAAATAGTAAGTTATTAACTAGAAAAACAGGATAGAAAGTGCTACATACATAGAAGGCAGCCAAATGAACATTCCCTTTTTGTATTTCCACACTGCAGGCTATATAAATGTGCAAATTTGAAGTTTTATTAACACAGGTATTTTTGCATCCTGTTTTTCCTTAAAGAAATGAGAAAACTGTTTCATACTATGACTTAAATATTCCCAATTAGCTTTGAATTTCATGTTTTATTAAAGAGAACGGGCTAAATGAGGGGTGAGTTCCCACTTTTGCTTTTGTTGAAGTTCTCTCCTATCTTTGAGGATAATTGGAGTTTTCTTTTCCTTTGTTTTTTGAGGAGATGTATTTCAGTAGGACACTTAGTCTTTCAGCTGCAGGGTCGGTATCTGTCAGATTGGGTAGAGATTTGTGCATTGATGTTGCAAAGAGGAAGAGTTCCATTTAAGTCACATAAGAACATGAGAATGGCCTTACTGGGTTAGACCAATGGTCCATCTAGTCCAGTATTCTGCCTTCTGATAATGGTCTGTGCCAGATGCTTCAGGGGGAATGAACAGAACAGGTTAATTTGTTGACTGGTGTAGTCCCAGCTTCTGGCAGTGAGAGGTTTAGGTATATCTAGAGGGCAGGGTTGTGTCCCTGACCTTTTTGGCTAATAGTCATTGATAGAGCCGTCCTCCATGAGCTTATCCAATTCTTTTTCAAACCCAGTTATAGTTTTGGTCTTCATAACATCACCTGGCAATGAGTTCGACAGGTTGACTACATTGTGTGAAGAAGTACTTCCTTTTGTTCATTTTAAACTTGCTGCCTATTAAATAATGGGGATGACCCCCTGGTTCTTGTGTTATAGGAAGGGGTAAATAATGCTTTCCTATTCACTTTCTGCAACCATTCATGATTTTATAGATCTGTATCATATCCCTCCCTTAATCATCTCTTGCCCAAGATGAGCAGTCCCTGTCTTTTTAATCTCTCTTCATATAGAAGCTGTTCTATACCCCTGATCACTTTTGTTGCCCTCCCGTGTACTTTTTCCCAGTTCTACAGTATCTTTTTTGAGATAGGGTGATGAGAACTGCATGAAGTATTCAAGGTGTGGGTGTCTCACGGATTTATTCATTATATTTTCTGTTTTATCTATCCTTTTCCTAATGTTTCCTAACATTCTGTTTGCTTTTTTGGCTGCTGCTGCTGCACATTGTGTGGATGTTTTCAGAGAACTAGTCAAAATGACCTCAAGATCTTTCTTGAGTGGTGACAGCTCATTTAGAACCTATCATTTTGTATGTGTAGTTGGGATTATGTTTTCCAATATGAATTACTTTGCATTTATCAACCTTGAATTTCATTTGCCATTTGTTGTCTTGTCATCCAGTTGTGTGATATCCCTTCGTAACTCTTCACACTCCGCTTCGGATTTAACTATCTTGAACAATTTAGTATTGTCAGCAAACTTCACCCCCTCACCGTTCACCCCTTTTTGAGATAATTTATTAATATGTTGAACAGCACAGGTCCCCACTACAGGGCCTTGGAGGGACCCCTCTATTTACCTCTCTCCACTGTGAATGCATCATTTTTCTTAGGCTTTTTTCCAATATCATATAATTTCATAGAATCATAGGGTTTGATGGAATTGCTAGGGTCATCTAGTCTAACTCCGTAACAAATACTGCATCTTAGTGTGTCTTAATCATCCAAGACAGTCTCCTTTTGAAAACCTACAGTGAAGGAGCTTCCACAACTTCCCTATGCAGTTCGTTACACTGTCCTACAGTTCTTACAGTTAGGAAGTTTTTCCTGAGATTTAGTCTAAATCTGCTATCCTGTCGATTGAACCCATTGCATCTTGTCTTGCCCTCTGTAGAAACAGAGAACAACTCTTCTCTATCTTTTTTTATACCCAGTTCCTTCAGCCTTGGCTCCTATGGCTTGCATTCCATCCCTTTGATCATCTTTGTCACTCACCTCCAGATCCTTTCCAGTTGCTGTATATCCTTTCAAAACTCTGGTGACCAAAATTGGACATGGTACTCCAGCTGAGGCCTAACCAGTACCAAATACCCTCCCGTGACTGGCATGCTATTCCTCTGTTAATGCAACATAAAATTGTGGTTGCTTTTTTTGCAGCATTGCATTGCTGACTCGTGTTGAGGTTGTGATCCACTGCGACTCCCAGATCCTTCTCGGCAGTGCTGCTGCCAAGCCAGTTATTCCCCATTCTGTGTTTGTGCATTTGGTTTTTCTTCCTTAACTGTAGGACCTTACATTTGTCTTTGTTGAATGTTGTATTGTGTATAGCCTAGTTCTCCAATTTATCAAGAGTTTTTAGTTCTGTCCCCCAAAGTGTTGGTAACCCTCCCTTGCTTTGTGTCATCTGCAAATTTGATCAGTATGCTCTCTATTCCTATGTCCAGGTCATTAATAAAAAGGTTAAACAACACCAGGCCCAGAACAGATTCTGGTGGAACCCCCACTTGAGACTTTCCTCCAATCTGACATCATTCCATTAACAGTTTACTCTTTTGTTTGTGGTTATTTAACCAATTATGTATCCACTTAATGGTAGTTCCACCGAGCCCATATTTTTCCAGTTTACTTATCAGAATGTCGTGTGGGACTGTGTCAAAAGCCTTGCTGAAGTCCAGGAATATTATATCCACTGCATTTCCCCATATCACCTAACTAGTTACCCTGTCAAAAGTAGGAAATCAAGCTGGTTTGGCATGATTTGTTAGTAAATCCATGTTGGCTGCTAGTGATTACCTCTTCATCCCCCAGGTATTCACAAATGGAATGTTTTTTACATGGTTCTAGTAGCTTCTAGTATCAGTCAGGCTGACAGGTCTATAGTTCCCCAGCTCTTTCATTTTTCCTTTTTCAAGATGGGCATTATGTTACCCCTTTTCCAGTCTTCCCATACCATTTCTTTAATCGGGAGGGAGAAAAAAGGCACCTGGGGGGTAGGGGTTAATGTGTTATAGATTGTTGTAATAAGCCATAAATCAAGTGTCTGTTCAGTCCATGCTTTTTAATGTCTAGCAAAGTGATGAATTTAAGCTCCCAGGTTTATCTTTTGAAGTTGCTGTGCAGATTTCCTTTGAGGATGAAGACTGAGTGGTCACATAAAATGATCACTTTGTGAAAAGTATTCATCCAAAGGAATTATGGTGTTTTGTCTTTTAGCATTTTTCTGTGGGCGTTCATTCAGGAGTGTAGTGATTGTCTGGTTACACCCACATAGTTGTTCTCCAGTTGTACACTGGATGAGGCACACCACATGTTCTGATAGGCATGTGGTGGAAGGTGGATGTGGTGGATGTTGATCATTGTAGCAGTAGAGGCATATTTACAGGTTTTGCATCTGTTGTTCTGGAAGGGTCTGGTGGCCCTTCTGAGTTGGTGTGTCCTGGTCTGTGCGTGGTTTCTTGCTGCTCCTGAACTTGGAGAGGTTGAGGGATTGTTTGAAGACAGGAAGAGTGGGTTCAGGAAATATTTCTTTTAGGATGTGTGGGTCCCCATCAGCCATGGGTTGTAATTGTGTGGGGTGGTAGGTGACAACTAGAGGTGTGCAAATAGAGGGGTTTTTATTTCCATATTGAAGCAGGTTCTCTCATAATGCAATTTACTTCTGTGCTGGAGTGTCCTTGTTTGGTGAAGGCAGTTGTGTAACTTGGACTTTCTCTTCAGAACATATTATGTAGTATCTGAGGGCTTGGCTATAGATAACAGATTTCTTGGTATATTTGGTTTGGTTTCTGAATCTATGAAGATGAGTGGGTTTCTTGTATAGAGTTGTCTACAGGGTTCCATTTTTGAAGCTGATTGTGGTGTCCAGGAAGTTGATGCTAGAGTGAGAGTGTTCTAGAGAGAGAGTTCAATAGACGGGTGGCTGCTTGTTGAAGCTGTTATGGTAATCTATGAGGGAGTTTAGCTCATCTGTGCCGAGGATGAACATATCAATGTATCTCAGGTGTATCATTGGTTTTTCTGGTTCATTTGTCCAGAAATCCTTTCTTAAGGTGGCCCATGAAGAGGATGGTATATTGGGGAGAAATCCTAGTACCCCCGGCTATTCCCATAGCGTGGATAAAATGTTTGTGTTGAATGTAAAATTGTTATGGGTGAGGATGAAATGGATGGGTTTGACAATGTGTTTTGTGATGTATATCTGAGTGATGTCCATTGTCTTGTAATTTATTTTGAGGCAGGCAGTGATCCCATCATTGTGAGGGATGGTGGTATAAAGGGAGGTGAAGTCCATGGTGTCATGGATGGTGCCTTGAGGGAGATTGTTAATGTTGTGGAGTTTCTGGAGGAAGTCATACGCTTCTTGAGTCCCGGTGTTTTTTTCAGTACCAGTGCTGTGGCCAGATATGATGGGTTTGACTGGGTTCCCTGTTTGTGGATCTTGGGAAGCATGTAGAAGTTCCCTGGGGTGGGTTTGGCAGGGATGAGGCAGTAGAGTTTCTTTTAGAGATGGTTGGGTAAGGATTTTGATATCCTTACATTCTTGGGTAAACTGTGGGGTGGGTGATGTCAGAGAGTTATTGGTTGGTCTTGTTAAAGTAATCATTCTGGTTCAGGACTATGATGGTGTCCCCTTTGTCTGTTGGTTGGATTTCAGGGACTATATAGCTGTCCATTAGATGGCGGAAAGATTGTGGTGGATGTGATGCTTTTTTAAGGATTTAAAGTTAATTTTTTTCCTGAATCAATCAATGTAATGATAAAGCATGTGGTTTCATCCACTGTGGGGTGTGCATTCAGATGATTATTTTTCTCGTATGGCTTTCAATGGGGATGTGGTTATTGTGGGTAGTGGTGTCATTGTGAAAGAGTTCTTTGAGGCAGAGTTGGCTGAAGAATTCTACTTTTCCACAAGTTAGTGTGGTATCAGGTTCTGTGGCGGGGCAGAGGTTCAGTCCCTTGGAGAGTACAGCTTCAGTCAGGGGTAGTCTTGATAAATTGATGATGTGGAATGTCATGTACCATCCATGTCCTGGTGCCATGATTCTCCTGGAGTTGGTTTTCTGTTGGTGTTGCAGTTGGCTCCACTTTTGGTTTTGTGTTGGATGGCTGTCAGCAGGTTTTTTGATGGTTGTTTTGGGTTTCTTGCATGATTTCCAGGTAGATTTCTTGATTGTTTTTGGTCTTTTTTTGGTCTTCCAGTGTGTGGGAGCATGTTCTGATTTTGTCATAGGTGGTCCTTTCTGGAGTATGTGAGGTGAAGTAAGTGTTTCCAACTGAGCCTGGGACCTTAGTCATAACTTTGCCAGACCACTAAAAATCATGGACTGAATAGAGACACTGATTTTTATGGCTTATAACAGTCTATAAGCCGCTAAGCACCCCACCCAGCCAGCTGCCTCTCTCTCCTCCCCCTCTCTTCCATTTCTTTCCCCCTATGACTGGAGAGAGGTTAACAGGCCACATGACCTTGAATGGTCCCCTGAAATATGTGCTAACTATGTATGCTAAACAATCTATTCCATCTTGTATTAGCAGTGACGTTCTCAGCACGTTTCCCAGACCTTAAGAACATCAGTTTAAGCTTGAAAGCTTATCTCTCTCTCACCAACAGAAGTTGGTCCAATAAAAGATATACCTCGCCCATGTTGTTTCCCTATTATAGTTGGAGCAGTAGAAGCCTGTAAATTAAATTTGGCTAACACTTTCCATTATAATCTCTTGTTTTTGGTAGCTTATAATTACAGCCAAGGCCCTGAAAGGCTACTTTCTATGTCCAATCTGGGCATCAGGCTATTTTTGGAAAGTTTGAACAAATATAGTTCTGTACTCTTCAAGAATCAAGTCAGTGTTGTGGGGAGAGAGAAGACAGTTTTCCCATCTTATTTTATATATATATATAATAATAATAAAAAAATACACCCCCATATTATTAATGCCATGCAGTGAGGTTAATTAAAACTCTAAAGGCTTAACTACTCTTTAGCGAAAATGTAAATTTCACATATTATAACCTTGGTGATCAATCTGTCCATTATTTTCTCTGTTCAGTCATTTTTACTCCTCGTTCCACAAAATGCCTGTCACTGTGACTTGTCTGTACCACTAAGTGTAATATTCCAGCAGTTCTGTTGACTGGCATGATAACACATGTGTTGTTACAGTACATGGCTAGGTTTCTGTTTCTTTTTTCACAATTATAGTTACATGTTGGAGAATACCAACTTGTGATGTAACTTGCTAGACAGCTGATGGTAAGAAAGATGGTTCCTTCTTATCTGCAAAGAAATAAGAATTTGTTGAAAGTAACAGAATAAGGAATAGACTTGTTATCCATGTTCCTTTCTCATGTTTCATACTTTGGAATGGTTAGTTATCCTTACCTTATAATGCATACATAGTATTTTATGAACTGATTGAGGCAGAGAGGAAGAGGAGGAGGAAACTGACACAACAAAATAATCCTTTTAAATTAAACATACTATGCCGTATTTGGATTTTGACCTTTCTGGAAAAGTTTTAGCTTTCTGATCAGAATATAATGGATTAAATCTTCATAGAACTATAGGAAGGCTACAATTTTAGATCAGTTTTTAAGACCTGTTAAATGATCAGTGATTTTCAAATTGTAATTGATACAAATTTACAATAATTATCAACCTATGTGATTTTAAAGGGAGAGCTCAATCCAACACCTGACTAAAATCAGCGAGAGTGTTTTCATATACTAATGGGCAGTGGAGTTTGCTTTAATTGTCTATATACATTTTTGTTTCTCTATAAGTCATATTAATACAGTTTTGAATTTTATGTGGATGGGTGAGTGTCAAATCACTTTATGTGAATGACTGAATGTAAAACTGCATTTAACAGTCGATTTCATAGACTCTAAGGTCAGAAGGGATCGATATGAACAAGTCTGACCTCTTGCACAATGCAGGCCACAGAACCTCACCCATCCACTCCTGTAATAGGCTGCTGAACTATGACTGAGTTATTAAAGTCCTCAAATAATGGTTTAAAGACTTTAAGGTTCAGAGAATCCAAAAGCAAGTGAGCCGTGCCCAATGCTACAAAGCAAAAAAAAACCCAGAGCCTTTGCCAATCTGCTCTGAGGGAAAATTCCTTCCCAACGCCAAATATAGTGATCAGTTAAACCCTGAGCATGTGGACAAGACTCACCAGCCAGACACCCACAAATTCTCTGTACTAACTCAGAACCAGCTCTATCTAACATCCCTTCACAGGCCATTGGCATATCTACCGCCAGTAGTCAAAGATCAGTTAATTGCTGAACTAGGCTGTCCCATCATACCATCTCCTCCATAAATTTATCAAGCTCAGTTTTGAAGCCAGCTAGTTTTCCGCCCCCCACCCCTCCACCCCGCTCTCCTTGGAAGGCTATTCCAGAACTTCACTCCTCTGATGGTTAGAAATCTGCATCTAATTTCAAGTCTAAACTTCCTGATAGCCAGTTTATATCCATTAGTTCTTGTGTCCACATTGTCACTGAACTTAAATAATTCCTCTCCCTCCCTCTGATGCATTTATAGAGAGCAGTCATATCTCCCTTCAACCTTCCATTGGTTAGGCTAAACAAACCAAGCTCTTTGTGTCTCCTCTCATAAGGCAGATTTTCCATTCCATGGATCATCCTAGTAGCCCTTCTCTGAACCTATTCCAGTTTGAATTCATCTTTCTTAAACATGGGGGACCCGAACTGCACGCAGCATTCCAGATGAGGTCTCACCAGTGCCTTGTGTAATGGTACTAACACCTCCCTATCTCTACTGGAAGTACCTCTTCTGATGCATCCAAGGAATGCATTAGCTTTTTTCATGGCCATGTCACATTAGTGGCTCATAGTCATACTGTGATCAACCAATAAGCCCAAGTCCTTCTCCTCCTCTCATTTCCGACTGATGTGTCCCTGGCTTGTAGCAGAAATTCTTGTTGTTAGTTCCTAAATTCATGACCTTGCACTTTTCACTATTAAATTTCATCCTATTTCTATTACTCCAGTTTACAAGGTCATCCAGATCTTCCTGTATGATATCCCAGTCCTTCTGTGTATTGGCAGTACCGCCCAGCATTGTCATTTGCAAACTTTATTAGCACATTCCCACTTTTTGTGTCAAGGTCAGTAATAAAAAGGCTAAATAAGATTGTTCCCAAGACCGATCCTTGTGCAGCTCCACTAGTAACCTCCCTCTGGCCTGACAGTTTACCCTTCAGTATGACCTGTTGTAGTCTCTCCTTTAACCAGTATCCTTATCCTTATTTCATTCAATTAGAAAGTGGATCATATATTTAATTTTTAATAAGGTAAAATGTGGCTCCACTCTGGAAAAGGATATTATGGGATCAGTGGATGTTCGTAATGATTTCCATGTAAAATGTGCTTACTTTGCAAATCTCCCCCCAATAAATAAATAGATAGTTAGGCATGTAAATGAATTTGGTGTTAGAGAATGAAACTAAGGCTCTGGCTACGTTACATGTTAAATCAACATAAATTATGTTGCTTAGAGGTGTGAATTAGCCACCTGCCTGTGTGGCATATTTATGCTGATTTAAGTGTTGGTGTGGACAATGCCATGTCAGTGGGAGAACTTCTCCTGCCAACATAGCTACTGCTGCTTGCTGGGACTGGAGTAATTAAGCCGACAGGAGAGCGCTCTGCCGTCGGCTGAGAGTGGCTATAATAGAGAGCTTACAGTAGCGCAGCTACATAAGTACAGATGACCTGCTGTAAGCTCTCTAGCATAGCCATAGCCTAAGTTTTTCTTCCTTCTCACCCAATAGGAGCAGTAACAAAGAAGTTGCAGACCTCATTATGTCCATGCAGCCGTGCTGATGGCTGATAGGGATGAAAGAGAGCAGAATTTGGCTTGTAGAATTTTTAAGACATGCTGAACTTAAAATCATACTTCTGAAGAGTTTTTATCTACCGTTGTTACAAGAAGCACCTCAGATTGTAACTGAAGTGGCTGAGTAGGGAAACGTATCTCTCTCTCTTCAATTTTGTTGTTATGTTAATTTGAAAGTAACATGTCTCTTGCTAATTTAACTGTTTCTCTTGTGTAATTGGTCATTTTCTTCTGTTCCTGTGTGTTTTGCAGAGAGCGAAGAAGGAGAGAAAAAATTATTGGAAAACTACAAAAATTGGCAGGAGGTTTCAGGGAAGGTGTAGAATGTGAAGCTACTTTTGAAATCCCATTTATTTAAAAAATAGAGTTAGTACTGTTGTTCTTTTGTGATGAAGCATGAGCTAGAATGAGCCCATCTTGCCACAGAAAGTCTAGTTTGAGTATGAAGGACTGGCAGTTAGAAAAACATGTATTTTTATTTGTATCTGAACAAATTTTAATGTAGATATGTTGCAAGATCTCAGGAACACCTGCGAGACGGACACCGAAATGAGGAAACAGCAGTTTATTGATTGGCGCCAACCGGCTCAGCGGAATCATTTCCAAAGGCTGAATGGGCGAATGCCTTATATACTTTGAATGGGGCGAAGCCTTATATACCTTACAAGTTTACATGAATATTCATAATTACATCACTAGATTTCCAAAGATACATACATTCATTGATTTGGCTCGTTAGTATTTCTTAACAATATTCACACCTCTTTCCAGAAGTGGGCCTTACCCTTGTTTTCATTAGTCTATTGGTAATTTATAGAATTGCTGAATTGTTGTTACTAGGGGAAGTTGGTGAGAGGACTTTCTGGAAGGTTGCTGATCTAGGGGTTAACATAAGTTCTTAAGAAATTACTGAATTTAAGGGAAGTGAGCAGCCTTGCAGTTACAATATTAGATCAGGGTCAAAAGGACAGAGACAGGGCCGGGTGGCTTTAACCACAAAGCCAAGCTTCATTTATGAGGCACAGAGAAAGTTTGATGGGCGGGAGGGGGGGGGCAGGCTCAGGTTTGCCTGGACCTGCCTCACCTCTCCCAACAATTAAATGATTCCCTACAGAGACAGAGGAAGGCAAAATAAAGACTGGAAATTACCTTTTACTAGCCTATTAGAATGTAGTCATTGCTGTATGCTACACCTGACCATAGGCTAACATGGGGTGATTGATAAAGTGCTGAAGTAGTGTTAAAGTGGGGAAGTTGGGAAACTGCTGAGCAAATGTTAGTACCGGAAAACTGGGGAAATTTTGCAACCCTTCTAACTTGTGATTACAATGGTATTCTAATAGGGACAAAGGGGTAAATACAGGCCAGTTAATATAATCACTTATAAAGCACAAAGGAATTAATGTACAAAGGTATCTATAGATAATCTTTTGGGGTCAGGGCTTGCCTCAGATATTTATAGAACTCCACAGAGACATTTGGCAATTACTTCAGAACCAAACCACGATGTTGAAGTCTTTTAACAGATAGCTAGAGTTGAAATGTGCATATTATTTAAAAAGAGAGGAAAAAAGGGACAGAGGATGATCAATGGGATGCGCGGTATGATGTACTGCTCCTCATAAAACTAGGAGTCTGGATTGCCAGAATCCTATTCCTAACTTTGACTCCTTTCTATGGTTCCTAAGAGGAACTTTTTTGTTCATTTCTTACCTAGCTTAAATTTTATTCCAGTTTTACAGATGGAGAAATAGAGGCAGAGAAATTATCTACTACACAGGGATGTTGAAGCTTGGTCTTTGAAAATAAACAATGCTGTGTACTGAGGACCAGATTTTCAGAGGTGCTATGCACCCCCATCTCCTAGTGAATTCAGTCAGAGACGCAGTTGCTTTCAGCACCTCTTAGTTTTAGACATTATAAGTACAAAGGTTTACCGTTATGTTAGATGAACTCTGTTGCAACAGAGGAGAGTGTTCTAAGGGATGCCATCTGAAATACACTATTTTAAAATTATGTATATTTAAAACATGTCTCATGAAAAACATCTCTATTGTCTACCTTTTTTTTTATTTTGCTCCAAAAATGTGCTGTTTTCATAAGTAAACTTGCCTTGATTGTGTAAGTGACAACCTGTAGTCTGGGAGCATAATGTAGTAAAATCTCATTCCATGAGAAAGTTTGATAGAAAGGTAGGGGAGGTGCCTTTTGATTTGTAAAATCTGCAGAATCATTTCATTGCTGTCATCCTTTGTGGTGTGGCAGTGGGGACTTGCTGTCCATCCAGCTCCGGTTCCTCTAGTTGATGGAAATGTTGATAGTACAGTGTTGTCAGAAGCTGATCAAGAGTTGTGTATCATTTGAAAGCCCTTTCTCCCATAAGCATAATGGTACCACCTATACAAGACAAACCTATGTGGTATAGCAAGGGCAGAGGGCACTAGGAAAGTTCTAGAAGGGCACTATGTAAGTGCTAGAATGCTCCAGGCTTTATTCCCTGTAGACTAGCCAAAGGGTAATTAGTGTCAGCTGACACCAATTAAGGCCCCACCCAGGTGCCTATAAAAACCCTCTACTCCTGAGAGACAGTGTGGAGTTCAAGGAGTAGGTGTGTGGTGAGCAGAGGAGTGTGTGAAGTGGAGGAGAACAAAACGGAGTACGGTGGTGTGTGGGAGAGAGGTGGAGTCCTGAAGAAGGTACTGGGCTCAAGAAGCCAGAAAGACAGAGGGGGGAGAGTAGCCCAGGGGAAAAGCCTGCAGCTGCAAGTAAGGTGCCAGCAGCACATAGCTGCTACTCAGAGGGTAGCAGAGGGTAGAGTCCTAGGGAAGTTAACCTGGACGTGTAGGAGTGAACATTTATTCATCAGTTATCCTCAATCATATGTCCATCTGCTGAACACATTATCACACTGATCCTCATCCAAGCTGCACTTGCACATCTCCATATGAGGCAGGCTGCTGGCCAAAGGTTTGCAGGGTAGGGAGCAGCTGGTTTTTGCATATGAGCATTTGATTAGCTGATTCATTCAGGAGTGCATGGTATTTCACATACAACTGGCATGATCACTCCTCGGCCAAGACCAATCCATGCTTGTTAGGGTAGGGTAGTTTTGGATTTGCTTGATCATCCTGGAGCCATTCCATTGCTTGATAATTTGCCTTTTTGACAGCAGGTTTAAATGCACCCCTTGTTGGTGTCAATTTTTCTCCATTTGTCTGCTTCCTGTAAAACATTCACCAAAGCTGCTCTGCAAGTGCGTAACGTGGGTCTTCAAATGGTGAACACAGCATATGAACACCTCTCCAGTGTATTTATGACTTCATTGGTGACAGTCTCAGCCATTCTGAGCACTGTCCGAGCAGGGAGAGTCTCTTTGGAAGCTAAATCAAATGCCTTCCAGTAAGATAATTTGGTCTTCAGTCAACTGTCAAGTAATGTGCCATCTTGAAAGGGTGTGGCAACCTGGCACTGTGGCTGATGGATAGGAACACATCTCTGAGGGATATAAATTTAGTATCAGCCTCCTCATGGGAACTATGAAGAAACTCCACTGAACAGTGCGAAGCAGCAGCTTCATTACGTCATGACACTACAGAATTCTTTGAGTAATTGTTCGCATCCTGGAGCATTTTTCCTGCAAGGTATGTAGTTAACTCATCCTTTATGCAAGTGTGAGGAAGTAGAGACGTTGTGACATTGGAGATATTTTTGGAGTTGATATTGAATTGAACAGGAGCAATACTATGGAGTATCTTCTTCTGGTAACACTTTTAACTGATTCCTCTGCATACACATCAGACTTTGTCCTGCGTCCAGTATGTTCTCTGTAAGCTCATAATGAAGTGATCAGCCATATCTCAGCAGGCATTAAGTTTCAGGTTTTTGAGAGCTTATACCTCAGCCATACCATTAACAATTGCTATGCTGACAAGCTTCTGCTGGCATAAAGCAGTGGTCACATTGTACTTTGTGTGGTGCTGAGTGAAAGGCTGACCGTGTTGGAATGTCTTTTTCCTGAAATGATGTGATGTGTTATGTCCTAGATATCTGGCTTTATGTCTTCTTGAGGGTACATCTTCTATCTCTACAGCAGAAGCTGTACTTAGTAATTGTTTTGCCTCTGCAATGCATCCCACTTTTGCACAATACCCAAGTGTGGTCAAGGTTAGTGAAAGTAGAAAGCTCTATTGTAGTCAATTTAGCTGTTGCTTCATTGAAAACTGGATTTTTTGGCTTCAGAATTTTTTAATATCAGTAGGAAAGTAAGTGACTCATGAAGTCAGGAAGCTCCTTCCGGTATGGGGTCTTTACTGGTCCAGATAGCACTTGAGGCAGGAACTGGTCCCCATTAATACACTCCTGACAGCAGACCATAACAGTAGCATGAAGGGTACTTTTGTTATCTGTTGTATCTTTAAGGAAATCCAAGTTATCAGCAGCACAAAATATAAACCTACCCTTGATGAGGTCTGCGGGAGCATACAGCCCTTCATTTAATTCCATGCAGTGAAGAACTTTGCTTGCAATTGAAGTTTCCAGGTGGAGTACTTTATTACAGTCAGTGGAGGAGACAATTCTGTGCGTGAGAAATTTTGCTATGGTTTTGGGAATTGCTAAACCAACAGCCATTTGTACTGGTAGATTATTCATATGCCACACAGTTGTCATGTATGTATTGGAAACCTGTCTTTTACTCAATCATGCATATGTGAGCCTTACAATAAAATGGTAGCCTTGTGCTCCACTTGCTTCCTGTCATACTTACTGCTGATGAAGTCACTGTGACCACATAAAGAAGTAGTACAGTTCATGCAGTATTTTTTTTTCAGGTTTGGCATAGTTATGGATCCCTGAAACTCCCACCTACTACAAGACAGAATGCTTTTCTGTAAAAAATTTAGCAGCTGCCAACAAAGTCTTCACATTACCTTTGATATCAGCACTTTCTTCCACTTTTGCTAGTGCCACATCTTCTGCACCTTTGAAGGATATGTGCTGTGATCCATTTCTGCGGGAAGGATTGCTAAAAATGACATCCGTATCTCACAGTTCATCTTCAGTAAGTGCTTTAAGAGCCTTTCTGTTAAGCATTTTTCTCTTTAATCCCATTCAAAGCACACATTTCTCTTTACTTAGTGCTGCATCAGCCATCGCCACCACTTTCCTAGTCATTAGAGTGTCTGCAAGGCAATTTGTGAACTCAAACTGAGTATTTGTTTTGGTTGCTTTTGTCTTTCAACGCAATGTATTACGTACGTTGTTTGCATAGCACATTGAGTGCCGTACCATGCCATGTGTGGGTGTCTTCTGGGTCAGTGCACCCACTTACCTTTACTTTCTATGCAACATTCTCAACAAGAGTGACTGCTTCATCCAGTTTCCCACTTGTCTCACGTGTTCCATCTGTCTTAATGGATGTCTTCAGGCTTCTGGCTTACTGCAAAAGAAACAGGTGTTCCTCTCAAAGCACATGCCAAGGGACCTACTGTAAAGTGAGTCTCGCCCACAGCTGGCACTTGTCCAGTCATCTACAACTTTTTCTTGATGCTTGATGGGCTTCTCCAACCTTGCCAAACAGGGTGGATTGATTTAAATCACCAAGAGAAAACCATTGATTTAAATCAAGTTTCCCACTGATACTATTTCATCATCAGAAAACATGTATGTTTAAATGGTTCCTCTCCAGCTCTGAAATTTATGATGACTGGCATAACTGAGGAGTGATTTTGAGATGTCCATGCCATGGCGGCGGCAGCATCAGCATCTTCAGAAGTTAGGCATCTATATTTATATCTGGGGTGGAGAATGTTTACAAGAAAATGAGGTGGAGTTAGTGCTTGATCCATTCGCTTCTTTATTCCCTGCAGTTTAACTTTCTGGTGAGGTATTTTTCTTCAAGGTCTCTTGAAGTGCCTTCAAAATTTCAACAGCTTCAGCAATGCAGCAACAATTTCTCCAAAGTTTGTTTAAAGCTATGGCTATAGGCTTCAGTATACTGAGCATATCCTTTTCATTCCTCTTTAATCCAGTGTTAGATACTTGGGATGAGATACTTCCATCTACTTTATCATGGTTTGCTTCGCAAAGTTTTATGAGAATAGGCCAGTTCTTAATAAATTGTTCAAAACAATCAACCACAGAATTGCATCGAACACCTTGAGGGAGAATTCGTTTGGATCCTCCTGCTCTCTTCAGTGAAGCTGAAGCAAAATGGTTGTTAGGTAAGTATTTTGTGACTTCAACAACATTTTCTTTTGTTCTGGAGAAGACATACTTAAGTCTTTGACTAAAAGATGCATTAAATGGGAGCTGCTGCCATGTTATTAAGGAGCATCCTTTGGTTTCTTCTTCTAATTATCTTCTCATCTTTGCTACATTTGCAACATTGTCTGTGACAAAACTGCACAGGTGACAGTTGAATTTTTGTTCATAGTTTGTTACAGCTTTCACTGCCATGTCTTAAATATTCTGTTGTGTGGGCATTTCCCGATGTATCTATTATTTCTGAAATATATGCAATCTCGTCTTTTGTTGTCACACAGGCACATATTACTGGATCATTGTGTACATTGCTTCACCCATCAAGGCTTAAACTGGCAAATTTCCTCTCTGTATTTCTTGCACACTGTTCAAATTCGTTCTCATACACTATATCTAGCAAGCTTCCATCAATGTCTGCTTTACCAGGTGGAGTGTAGCCTGGTCATGAGGACTCAGCGATGTCAATGCAGTGTTTATTGTTAAGAATGTGAAAAGGAGAATTTGTGGCATAAATTAACGAAGCAATCTTTTCATCTCTGGTGTCTTGTTGGTATTTGCTGGTCCAGGGAAGGAATTTCTTCAAAATATTCCAAGCTAGCGTTTCTCTTACACCCAAAAGCCATGACAGTTTTTCTGTGGCAAAAGTGTGGGGGAATATAGGAAGCTGTATGTGTACTGAATAAAGTCTTTCCTTTTTCTTTCCAGTCCACGCCACTGTTACTTTCCTCTCTGCCTCCGTCCTTTGTCTCTCTGTCTTTAAGAAAGCGTCTTAAGTAACTTCTCTGCCTTGCTTGGCTGAACTCCACCACCAACCCATAAGCACAGAACAAGAAAATCCTATCCAGCCTGTGTCTGTCTTCGCACATGTGACTTTAGTCCACTGAGAAACAGAAACTGAAAGGCCAGAAGAGCTGGTAGTTAGACTGGACAGAATAGAGGCATTAATCCAGAAACTGAAACAGAAACTGAAAGCCCTGAACTTTCAAGAAGCAAGAGCTGGTAGTTAGGCTGGACAGACTACAGTCCATTAATTCATTTTTATGAGGTTGTAGGTGTAAGTTTATCATGTTTGTGATGAGAGGTAATTGTAACTGCTATTTATTAAATGAGAGAGAAATTCAGTATTTTATTGATTCTTTTAAAAATAAAAAAAATTTAAATGAAAACAGATTTAATTTTACCTTAAAAAATGATTTTTAACCACGCTGTTAAAAAAAATTCTGTTTATGGGTGCATTTCTTATGGCATGTAAAGTGACACTAAGCAATGTGTTTTAACCAGGTCTTTCATCGTGGTATTCTCCAAAAATTCAGATATCAGCTGGTATTCTTTGTCTCTCCGTTGATGCCTAAAAATGATAAAACCTAGGGGTGTGCACAAGGGGGAGCAAGCAGGGGTACGGTGTACCTCCCCCGCCCCTCCCAAAAAATTGGCTGGGGCACAGAACTCCTCTGGCCCCGGGGCCAGAGCAGGGAGAGCCAACGGCGTCTTCGGTGACAGGGCTGGGGGAGCTGATGGCACCTTGGGCTGAGGGGCACAGAAGGTGCCCCTCCAAAAGCGGCCACTTTATTCCTGTGCATGCCCTTGTCGAGCAAAGTGAAAACAGCGATTTTTGTAATGAATAACTTTGGGATTGTAATTACATATGTTGTATAACGTATGTTACGTGACTATGCGCGGATTGTTTGTGGGTGGATTCCAGAAATTTATGGCTGGATGCTGACATCTTGACCAATGCCTTATTGCAGCTCTTTTTGTATCATAAACAAAGCTGATAATCATAACCAGTAAATCTTTTCTTTTTTGCTGCTCATGGCAAATTAATTTGAAATACTCCTTCCATTTATAGTGATCTGTAACATGAAACATCAGGTGTCATGTCCTGATCATTAACTGATAACAGCACTGTCAAATTGTGGCCCTCAACTAACTTTGTGAGGTCAAGCCTATGTTAAAGTATAATTTTAAAAAATTGATTTTTATTTCAACTTTTTCTCGACTATAAATTCTACATAATTGTTCTAGGTTTATCAGGTTTGGAACCGTGTCCAGGGGTAAAAGGGCTTTCAAATGATACCCCACTCTACACATTTTTGACAATGTTTTATTATCAAGACTTCCACCAACCCCTGGGCCTGGAGTTGGGAGCCGGGGAGCAGTGAGTTCCCCTGCTGCCTGCCACAGAGATTGACTCCATTGAAACTATGATTCGATAGACTTTTTTTATGATTTATGAATCAAATGACACCTCCCTTTCCATTGTTAACTTGCCCACCGAATTACATGCGCTCCCAGACTATTGACTGCACACACATTGTGCTTAACCTACATGCCAGAAATGCTGCCACCTGTAGGGCTTACCCAGAAAGACAGAACGAGTTCCTTTTAGTGGAAAATCTAGAGATGATCAGGCTCTCAAAGCACCTGTACTTGTGAGTCGGGAGAGGAGTAACTGGGATAGAAGCTTCCTGCTTGAACCCCATGCTCTGAGGTGGAAGAAGAAAAGAAGACTAATAGAAACTATTTGGCCATGCTAAAAAAGAATCTATGGGTCTGGGGTGCACCCAATGGCCATGGAAGCCCTCCCTTTCTCATTTCCATCAAAAAAGCTAGAACGGCGCGATCATGGTACATCTAACATCTTTGTCTACATTAACTTCTCTAGTACTGTTAGACTCCCCACGTAGTGGGCCTATAGAATGAAAGAGCTCACATTTCCAGAGCAGCACATGAGACTCTTGATGTCACCAATGTCATGCATGCTAACAGCAAGAACTAGGATGTGCCAAAATACCCTCTCCATTTGCACGGGCAGTAGCTTATGAAAATGAATTGTAACACCGGAGAATATTACAAATGTCACTTGAAAACCAATTCCACACCGAAGTTTCCAAGATATCATTAGTAACAAAACTAAACCGGGGAAATTATTTCTAAAATCGTGATTTTTTTTTTCCCCCTCAAGTGGACTGTATCTACTAAACATCGCATCACCTCAGACTGAGCTTGTTCCCAGGGCACAGCAATAGTCATGATGACAGTAGTGAAACTTGTCACTTTCTAATTTTATATAACAAAAGAATAAAACTACATAGAAGAAGCTGTAGATCTGAAAGCAGCAAGAGATTTGAGAAAACGGCAGAAGAGCAGCTTTTCTTATTTCAGCAAGTCATTCAGGTCTACTTCCATATTCCAAGATGGAAATTCTATTTTGTAGGGGAAATTGTTTAGTTATGATACAATTTGACCTTCCTACTGTCTATACGGATTTGTTTAATCGCTGTAGCAATGTTGTCTTGATTAAAAACCAGATCATTTCTGAAAGCATGTCATAATCACTTGAATTATGAATGCAGCAGTGATCCTAGCTGTTAAGTCAGAAAGGAAAACACGAGCTGCTCTGTTACCTAAGGGTGATGCCTTTTGCTTTGTGTTTTGCGTACTCTAGTTTTGGAGGCTGTGAGCATTGCTGCATGGTACTGTTTTCAGCATCTTATAAAGCAACCTGTAAATGACAATTCAATTGACAGTCAGTTCTTGTCGGGTGAACAATTGCATGTGAATACAGATGGCAAAATTTCAAACATAACGTCTCACTTCTCTAGCCTCTTATTCTGAATCAGACTTTGTGGCAGATGACTGTGCTTCATTAATATGCTTTAGCCATTTCACAAGTGCAAGATAACTAAAATAACTACTGCCAATTACACAAAACAGTTAGTTTTGAATTAGGGTGAGCAAGCTTCTTGAGTGTGAGGTATTTTCTTCATAAAAGTAAGAAAGGTTTTGTTTAATAGAAAGTGGTTAACTGTTGCTTTAATTTTCAGTCAATCAAATTAGCTTTCTGCTTGTAGATTTGGATTATAGGCTGCTTCCAGTTATTTTTCTTCTGCATCTGTTTACCATACACTGGATAAAATCTAAGTCAAGATACTTTTATTTCTATATGGATGATATTCACCATAACACAGAAGACCTATGCAAAGCCCTAAGTGCCACTTGTATCCCACGAGACTGATTCTCAACTGCTGTAATTTGCCATAGCTCTGTCTTCAACGGAGCTATGACAGATTATGCAACCTAAGGATTGTCTCCCATGTGCTTTTATGTGGTGCAATGCTTTTTGTGGGCGCTCTCCCCTGGGCTGAATTTGTTTTGCAGTAGAAGTATTGCACGGTAGGGGATCAAACTGAAATGTTCTGATCTAGTGCATAGAACATACATACATCAAAAGTTTAATGAGCTCATTCACTTTTTAGGAAAATCTAACTTGACAGACTTTCATAGCTATGAGATCACCTATGGACGGAGACGGGCAACTAGCTTTTTACTTTGGCACAAAATTGCTGTCCTCTGATTTCTTTTTTCAAACTAATGATCAAGAGCAGCCGGGTACTGTCATTAGAAATCTTCCATCCTGAATAGAGCACTAAGGGTGCTGTAAAGATGACAACTCGCCAACATTCCATATGCTGGGAACTGTGTGTGTGATGTTTTAAAATGTGTACATATATATCTAGTTTCTGTGAGCTCATATATATACACGTATTAAAATAAAGGCACTTTTCAGTGTTGCTAAATTGTACAAATTTAGTGGAAGTCTTATTGTTTTTTGGTGTTTTTCTTAAAGCCCCAGCTGTTGGAGTCAAGTGATTATTTGAGAATCTCAGCTTTTTCTTGAACTAAATTTCTAGCTCTTATGGTAGCCAAAAAGCTGGAATACATAAAGAATGAAGCTAAAAATATAAATATATGTATATTTGTTTCGTTTTTTGTTTAAAAGTCCTTATTGTTTTGGGGGGCCTAAATCATGATTTTCAACAGTTTGGGTTGGCAGTACTGTTTCTATATTTAGGGTTGCATTGAAAGTAGCCCTTGAAGTTAGTACAAAGCTTCTATACCTTGTCTGAATAATGCAGTGAATTCTCTCCAAATTTATAGCAGTTACTTATAGGGAATGGAGTTCGAGTATTTTTCAAGAGGATTTATGATCTTTTTGTTAGATTACTTAACTTTTATGTTTCTTTACCTCCACAAATACTGGATGTTTACAAATTATAATAAAAATAGTCAATATTCAGTAATCCCTGTTATATTCCCAGTTTGAATTTCTTTTGCAGTTAGGTTGTAATTGACAATGAAGTTTAATTTAAAATGGAACAGATACAATGCCCATTTCTCATAGATTCCTTCATTATTGGTATAATAGTAGCATCTAGAGGCCTCAATCGAGATCAGGATCCCATTGTGCTAGGCATAAACACATAGTAAGAGAGAGTCTCTATCCCAAAGAGCTCACTATTTAAATAGACAAGACAGATGGTGGGAGGAAAAACAGAGGCACAGTGAGGGGAAGCAACTTGCGCAGTGTCCCCTAGCAGGTCTGTGGCAGAGCCAGGAACAGAACCCAGCTTTTCTGATGCCCAGGTCAGAGGCTTGTCTACTGGACATGTCATTTGTCAAATATCTTTGATGTCCTGCAGGCTTTTAAAGACTGTCTCTCTGTTTAGTTTCAGCTTCCTGCCAGGAAATGTTGGGCTGACATGTCTTTTTAGGCTATCAGGTTCTCCAAGATGTTGTTCAAGAATTTCCTCCTTCACTATTAATTTACATTTTTTTTCTTGAGAAGGGGTTTGATTTTTTTTTTTAAGGCAAAGGAATTTTTTCCTTAAAAGAACTGTAGCATTCCACAAGCTGTATTCATCTCTCTCTAGTTCTCTGCTTATTATTTTACTAAGAATATGTAGATTACAGCATTAGGAGAGTAAGACAAAAATTGTCATAAATGGTTGATACATTTTGATGCTGTACTAGCTTTGCTGTCATCATAAACATAGTTCTAGGTAAAGGCAAAAAACTAAAAGGCTTTGAGTTGAATGGGAGGCTTGCATATGAGGGAAAATAAAGATCTATGGACCAATTCATTGGGAAATATAAGGGATGATTGTATGAGATACTGGTGAGAAAAGTCAAATCAGCTGTTCCTAGTTACCCTGGTCCATGATACAAAAGCAAGAAAGTATACCTTTAAGAGACTTGTTGCAGCATATTTGGGGAGGAGGGGAGGATAGCATGTAAAAGATTTTGGGAATCTTTCATAAATAACATTCATAAATTTCATAAGTAACACCAGTTACACTAACAAGCTTAGAGTTCTATTTACCAGCTTGGGGTAGGAAGAAATGTTCCCCCCTGCAATAGATAGATAGACATGTTGTTGGGGCGAGGGTGAGGGGACTTTTTATAGACCTTCCAAAACATCAGGCATTGCCATTGGGAACAGTGTACTGACTTGGATTGTTGTGTTGTTCTAATATATTCTTAATATAGCTTGCCCTTCTGTAGAAGATTATTTGTCAGTAAACCACTGGGGAAACACACATGAGGAGCAGATATGTTCAGTGTCCAAGTGCCTTTCTACAGAGTCATTGTTTTAACCATTTAAGAGTCATTGTTTTAACTTTAAGGCACAGGAGGTTAAATGTCGAATTCAGTTTCCTTAATAGCTAATTTATTACAACGGCTGACTCTACCAAGGAAGAAAATGTAGGTGCCAAAGAAATTTTGGCAAGTCAGGTCGGCTACTAGCCTGTGGGAATTTCATCCTGACACACATGGTACATATTAGGGGCCCCTGGGGGGAAATTGTAGTTTATTGATGTGAAGGAAGAAACACAGCATAATTCACAAAGTGATCAGACTGTAAATGTTTTACTAAAAGAAATCTTACTGTAAAAAGAGAAGAGCAAACCAGGAGGTCGGATTCTTTAGTACTAGATGTACGAGCTCTAGATTAAAATATAAAGGGTGCATATGGATCCTGACCAGCAGGGTTGACTTGAAGTATTTAAGGAAATCTTCTGACTACTTAAAGCTGGGGCTCACCATTCAGGATCTATCTAACAGGCTTCACCACTTTTCCCTCCATCCTACTGTTGGGTAAACAAGCTCTCAGGATAGGTTGTGCCGAGGGTAGGGAGGAGGGACACTGGATGTTCTAGAGGCTAATAAGGAGGCTTATGGCCCTGTTGAATTCACATGAGTTGCACAGCTTCTATATATTGGACCAAGGGAAAGGGCAAACCACAGGGAGGAGAGGATTAACAGAGAACCTGCAGGGTAGGCAGAAAGGGGCACGAAAAGGAAGATGTACACTTGTACACATACAGACAAACCCAGAGAGAGAAATTAGAACAGAACAGAAATGCCTAATTTTAAAATTGGTAGTTGAGACCCAAATATAATCCCTAGTCTGAATCAAGGTCTCCCACTAATTAGACTGGAACTCAAAACCTTCCCAACATATTTTTAAATCCCTCCCATTTAGAAGCATTTGAGAGTATATCCCCGGTCCACATCACAACTGCAGACCAAATGAAGTGAATGCCCTAAGGCAGGCTGTTCGGAGTATAAAAGTAAAAATATAGATAAATGGGCTTGTCTATAGTCCTCAGCCAATATTGCTCTCAGGCATTTCCTGTCTGTCAGTTTTTCAATTTAAAATAATTTTTGAGGAGGAGGAGGCAGGAACCAGCAAAACTATTTCACAGCATGTTGTTAAACAGTGGGGAGCACCTGTGTTCTTTAATTGTTCTTTTTTTAGGATGGGCAACCAGATAAGGGAGAGACACACCTGACAACCCCCGATCCCCCAAGTGCAGGAGTCCAAGTAAGTTTTTAAAAAAACAATTTGAAATACTGCCTCAAGGATGTGCGTGGATTCTAAGGCTAGAATGGGCTATTACAATCATCTATCTGACTTCCTGTATAACGCAGGGTATAGCACTTCCCCAAAATAATCCCTAGTACAGATCTTTTAGAAACATGTCCAATCTTGATTTAAAAACTGTCAGTGATGAAGAATCCACCACAATCTTTGGTATGTTGTCCCAATGGTCAATTACACTGAACACTAAAAATGTACACCTTATTTCCAGTCTGAATTCATTTAGTTTCAACTTCCAGCCATTGGAATCCAGCTTTCTCTGCAGCACTCAAGGACACTGTGTTGCCATTTAATTCCCATTATCTGCCATTGTACGTGGCATCTGACGTAGGCGGAAATGGTCCAGTTTTTTTGTGGCATTAATAAGTAGTCCACACATTGCAGCCATAGAGGAGTGTGGTGGTGATGGTGCAGTATGCATAATTTTTTGTTTGCACTTTGGCATTGTTCATCCCAGAGATGCTGCTGAAGTTTTTCAAAGGCACTGCTGGCTGCACTAATGTACTTTGTAATCTTGTCAATCATTGCATCTCATGCAGTGGCACTGCCTTGGTAGTAAAATTTGTCAACAGCCATGAGTGGTATGCTATCAGTGGACACAACTGGAATAGTTGCAGTACTTCACCTATACAGTAGTTAAAACTGTCCATTTGGGTATGTATGTGAACGTCTTCTGCCAGTTACTCAGTTCACTTGTGGACTGACATAAGGGACTATCTGTAAACCTCCATATCCATAAAAAGACTCAATAAGGAGGCACAGTTGAAACCTATATAACTTGTTAATTTTTTTCACAGGACAGCAACTTCAGATGGAAGCTGTTGCAGTTGGATTTATTGTCTTTACATTAGATTAGTTTGATATTTAAATTACTGCAGTATCAAACATATGTAATTACTGCAGGTAACTGATAGTGTCATGAAATCTAGTTCTCAAAATTAATTCTGATCAGCTTGTATGTGAACACACTCATGAACTGAAAACTGGCTTGAAGGACCATAACCAAAATGTTATGGTAAATGGGGAAGTGTATCATATTGAGCGGGAGGTGTTCAGTGGAATATCAAGGGGATCTGTGTTAGATTAAGTTTTATTTAACATCCTCATTAATGTAGAAAAAAGGAGTAAACAGCTTGCTAATGAAATTGCAAATTATGTTAAATTGGGAGGAGTTCTAAACACAGAGGAAACTGTACAAAGGCTCTGAGAGTGATTAAGAAACATGGGCAAAAAATAACAAAATGAGATTCAGCTAATGCATAAATAATCCAAAATAGAGACTTGATTGGAGAAGGAAACCTAGAACAAAGTACTGCTGAAAGATTTGGCGGAGGAGGTCATAGAGGTTAGCAAATGTTGACAGTTTGTAGTGAATACAGAAGCAGAAACAGTTGTTGCAGTTTTGGTGTGCATATGAAGAGGCATTGTGGAATTGAGCAGTCAGAAAAGTTCCTCTATGGTTTTGTGCAACTGGACTTATATTATTATGTGCAGTTCAGGGCACCTCATTACTGGCTGTTTTGTCATATTGGTGTGAGCTCACAGAAGAGCAGCCAAGATTGAGGGACTGACTAATGCCTGACCAAGATTTTAAGAAATGGTTGCATAAAGTGAAGCTCTTAAATCCGTATCAGTGCACCTAAATAAAATGGGCTGATTCTTCCTAAGTACTCAGTATCCATCAACTTCTATTGAGTATCTGTCACATTCCTAAGAACTGGCAGCAACAAAAGTGAACAGTTTAGGAGACGAAGAAGATCTTATTCCACTGAAAGTACACTGAGAATGGGACTTCAGTGTTAGGGTTTGGTCCAAATTCTAATATGAGTAATATCATTCTTCCTACCTACAACGTATCTTTATTGTCCATGAGAGGTTTGGACCCCAATTTTACTTTCCATTGTGTCCAAAAGATGGCACCTTCCAACACCACAGTGCTCACTCAAAACACCTTATATTTGTGATAAAGTGCAAGGGAAGATGCCATCTACTGAATATTCAGTACCACTTCTTAAAGAATTAAAGTGTCCAGTTGAATCTTTGTGGGATTAGGCTTTATGTAAGTACTGAGCAAGAATAACCTGAGCAGACAAGAATCAGAGACGACATTATTTTCATTGCAGTACATTAAGGATAGTCTGAACATGTGCAAAGTTCTGATGAACTGATAGACACTTGAGCTGTTCCTGTTGTTAGCTCTTTTTATACTGTAATCAATGTTTGTAATTCAGGATCTTTAACACCCTGACTACTTTTCAAAATAATATGTGGTGCTAGCTATGGTAAATGTTGGTTCCTCAAGTATTAAAATTGAGGATAGATGGTGAGGACCTGTTTGTGGAGCACCTTACACATCCTCTTGCAAGTGAATAGTTTCCCTAGGTGTCACGGACAGTTCAGAGCAGAATTTCCATTCTAGGATGTCCCTAGCATATCAGTTTTGTCTAGTGTATTTAATTGCTCTGCATATAGCAAACCCCCTTACTTCTGTAGCTCTTCACTGGACTAGTGTTATATATCTCTACAGATGAGACCGAAATACTCAAGTTGATGATATGCCACCATTTACATGGCACCATAATACTTCCTATAGTATTCACTAATCATTAGTGATAAATTATCACTTGTTTATGTCCTCTTATTACAGTCACTGTCCAAATTAATGCCTGTATCTACCCTGAGTTTCTGGAACTAATTCACTACTTATATTTTCAAGTAGTGTTCTGTGCTTGTGTATACCTACGTTAAATAAAGCCATACATTTGCCCAGAAATGCAGTTAATGTGATTGATGTTCTAATGGCCACATTTACAAATGGTTACTACTCACTGGCAGCTAAGATAATTCCTCCTTTTCCCTAAAATTAAAGTAGCCAGTATCTTTGTGTGCAGAATCTCGTGGCAAATTTTGATTTTTTTAAAAAAAATTGTTGAACACTATAGATGCAACTTAGAATTCAGAGACATGAACAATTCATTCAGACCGTCTACTAAATATTGTTATAAAGCTCCCCCAATTTTTTCCCACGGGTATTTGAAAAGGGATACAAATTGTCATTTTAAGACTTGGGCATTGTGAGAGGGGGATACAGGATAGCTTATCTTAGAATGTACTTCGAAGCTATATCAAGGGCATCTAGAACATCTGATTGGGCACCCTTTTATCATTTATATAGATCTAAATAAACAATGTTCAACCTATTTTTTAGCTATTACAGTGAAAGTTTTCATGTCAATCTCATTTTAATACTTTTCAATTATATTGTCTGTTACTGCTCCTGATTTCTTTAATAAAAGATGAACTGATAAAACTCCGAGTATCCAAGTGATTCAGAGCAATTACTTTGCACTCTAAATCAGAAAATATATTAAGCTGAAGTAGCCACTCATCCCGTCTTCTGCATTCACATCAGAAGTGTATTATTTTATGATCATATGCAAGTTATGCTGCTAATTGATAGGTTCTTAAATAATACCTTCCATATGTTTGTTTTTTCCTACAATATGTATTAATATCTATCTTCAAATTGTTTTCTGTTGTCATTGCCTTGTCCAGTTTAGTTCTGGTAGGTATTCCAGATTTCTTCAGAATTCGCCTTAGTTGAGACTAACCTAAGTAGCTTTTTTTTTTTTTCCCCCCCCAGAAAATTTTGCCACTTGATTCTTGCCCTGCTTTGTCATTAACAGATATACTGAATAGCCCCAACTCCAATGTTTCCAACCCAAATATTGAAAAATCACTAGTCAGTTTTCCAAGAATCACGATTTTTTTTTTAATTTTAATTTTTTTTAAAATGGTGGTTCTGTTTTTGAGTCTTTAACATGCATTCGGGCATGTAGAAGAAGTGCTGGATTTGTTTGTACCACATTTATATTTACCTCGGTGCTTATATTTTTTTCTCTGACTCTTGATAACTTCAGAACTAGGAAGAAGAAAGAGTGGTTGGTGTTATAGTTAAAGGCACTAAAATAGAACTCTGGAAAATTTGGTTTACTTTCTTGCTCCTGCCACAGACTTCCTGTGTGATCTTGGGCAAGTCTGCTAATGTCAGTGCTCGCTTCTCCATTTGTAAAATAGCTACGATACTGGTCCTTTTCTAAATCTATGTTGCTTCTTAGGCTTCTAATGCTTTTCTCCTTTGATTTTAAGCTCTTTGGGCAAGGACTGTGACTAGTGCTTATGCCAAGCACAATGGGGCCCTGATGTTGGTTTGGTCTTTTTAGGTATTACCTTAAATACAGGTAGCTGAGAAATTTTTTTTTTCCTGGAAAAAAATTTCAATTAAAAACTATTTTTAAACAAAAATTCCTTTTATTTATTTATTTATTTATTTATTGACAAAAGCAAAAATTTGTCTGGGGAGAAGTTTTCACTGAAGGTTTTTGACCAGCTCTACCTGTAGGACAAACGTGAAAGATTAAAATGTCAATTTCCTAATCTTTTCTGACCATAACTAGAGTTTAAAGATTAACTTGTGTGTTTAATAGTTAGGAATCTTGGTGAGGAGATACCTAACTAATAATCTCTCTCTTATAAAATAAGTCCAATGAGTGTTCCAAGATGAGAATGATTGGGAATAGGTTTCATGGCATTTTAAAATACATTTGGTCTAGCAATACCAGAGCCCTGGTAACTTTTTTTTCCTTTCAATATATTTACTGTTTTGTACTTAAAAAGTTCCTTAAGGGTGAATTACAATAAAATATGTACTTCTTGACCATCTGAAACATTATAATCAAACTGAAGTGATTAGAGAGAGTCTCTAGTAAAATGCTTTTATTATGGTTTAAATTAGCTCATGTGTATATATAGGGGATAGTATTCTACGTGCAAGTGACTTAATCATGTAACAGGTTGTTCTAACCAGTTGAACTCTTTCGTGTTTCTAGGTATTATGAATTATTAATAGGCATGTGATTTCATAATATGAATTATTACTGAAATACATTGCAGTGTGGCATATAACCAAGGGAATATTTCACTTTGAGTTTCTGGCTCACATGAATAACGTTATAGTATTAACAGAAATGACTTGCTGAAAACTAGCATGGAAATTCAGTGTTAGGACCATTCCCTCCCACTCCATCCCCCATCCAGTTGATTATTCTCCTCTGAACCCTTAAGTTTTTGGGCACCCTGTTGTACTCCAAATGGAATGCGTCGTTGGTTTCATTTCAGGATTTCTTAGCTTGATTATTTGAGACTTCCATGGCTTCAGCTTTATTATTGTTAGCATTTTCTTTGTACTTACATTGGATTATGTGTGGAGTTTTTTTTCCCTTTTAACACTTGCCCATCATGAGGCCAAAAGCAGGCACATTTCTAAAACTGTGACCTTCTCTTACTGGTGTAAGAGTGCTTTTTTGTTTTCGTTACCATCAGAAGGCAGCTGGGGTTATGATGCAGTCCTTCTATTGGGGAGGGAAAAGAGGAAATGGGCCAAAACACCCACAAGCATACATGTGTTTATCCATCAGCCTAGGTGATTTTGTTTATATGTTCTACCCTCTTTTTAGTTACTGTTAATAGGGGTGCGTGCTTTAACTCTCCCCTTGTTCAAAATACATGAGAACAGCCATGGAATGGTCCATCTAACCTGTCTTCTGACAGTGGCCAATACTAAGTGCTTCAGAGGGAATGAACAGAACCATCGTCATACAGTTCCAGCTTCTGCAATCCCTCTTACTGCATGGGGTCACATTCCTGGCCATCTTGTCTAATAGCCATTGATGGACCTGTCCTCCATGAACTTATTTAATTCTTTTTTTGTTGATCCTAATTATACTTTTAGCCTTCACAACATCCCCAGGCAATGAGTTCCACAGGTTGACTGTGAATCATGTAATGAAGTGCTTCCTTTTGTTTGTCTTGAACCTACTGCCTATTAATTTCCTGGGGCAATCCCTGGTTCCTGTGTTATGTGAAGGGGTAAATAATACTTCCTTATTGGATTTTCTCCTCACCATTCATGATTTTTATAAACTTCTAGTCTATCCTATCCCCCAAATTCACCAGAATAACTCAGTATATATTATGCTGAAACTACTTTGTGAAAGGGTTGATGATAACCTTCCACCCAACTTCACTTGCAAAACCAGTTTGTCCTAGAGCAACTAAGTCTTCTGCGCTGCAAGCTGCTCCCTGAAGGGATGGTTCATAGCCTGTGAGGAAGTTAATAGGGTTCTTCATGGGCACAGGAGCCTGTCTGGGAAGAACAGGATTGGGTTCAAAGTGGCAAGTTGCCAGAAGTGTTAGGTAATAAGAATGTTTGGCTTGGGGGGAGAGCCATTCTTATGAAGAAACAAACTAACAAAACTAGCGTATGTAGCAGGAGCCGGACACTCAGAAACTTGTCTTCTATTTTGGCTTTGTCTTATGCTTATCTGCTTTCATTTAAATAAATAGTCAATGAGAACATCTTGAATTTAAAAACAAACATCAAACTGTGTCGGGAACAGACCATTGTTTATAAAACCCTTGATTGGTGGAAAGAATTGTTGTCCTTCCAGCAAACAGAGAGTGAGTAATGAAGCCTGAATTGAGTTTTACTCTGATTTGGCTAGGCTTGCTTAATAAAGCATCTCTGTTAACTCAACACTGGAGTACGTACACATTCTTCACATGAGCAGACTTTTTCTCCAGAATGAGTTTGTGTTAATACTATGCCTACTAGGCTTGTTAGTACCTTAAGTCATGAACCTAATGTACAGAACTTAGAGAGGTGCATAGTTATTTTCACTACTTTGGGGTCAGCTGCTGTACTGAGTGTCCTCTTCTCCCATTGGGATGGGACCGTCATCTGTTAGGTTACAAGAAGTGCCTTAAATTCAAGTCTAGTATTGCAATACATCATGGTATATTTGTGAGCTGGCAGTCTTTAACCTTTTAGATGTAGATATAATAGCCAACGCTTTCAAACTTGGCTGCCTGTAATTTTAGATACAGCAAATGTGAGTATGTGTTTATAGTGTGTGAATGTGTTGTATATACTTCTTAAAACTGCTTCTGACATCTCTGCCCAGTGAACCTATTTTTTTACCCACTATGTTAAATGTTATATTTTCAGTATCTTGGCCTTTTTTAAAAAAGGTATCACTTAAAAAAATAAGATTGTGGAGCTTCAAAGTAGAACATAAACACGTCAGACATGAAGTCCAAATTCAGATCATGAGAGCAAAATTTAGCTCTAAGGTTCTAATTTTTAATTAATTTAAGAAACAGCTGTTAAGTGCAGTAAATATTATATTCACATTTGTCTGAATGTTTAACCACCACTACAGATCTACTGTATGTTTTGTAATTAGATTTTGAAGAAAGAAAAGGTCCAAATCACTGGACTTCAGCTGTGGTATTTAAGAGCTGCATGTGTGACTTTTTGGGGAGTATGCGAGGCTGAAATGTATTTTTCTTTTGATTTAATTTCCCCCACCAAAAGTATTGCAAAAGATACTTTAATTTCAGAAAGCACTTTGGCTCGAAGCTCAATTAACTGTGGGAATTTCTATGTGAGATTGAACTGATTTTTGCCAGCTGTGTGTAGTTTTATGAATTTTAAATTGATTGGGTTGTTCAGCTTGAAATTTGGTAACAGGAAATGGTGAAGTGAAGAAAGGTGCAAGAATTTCTGTTACTATACAGTGGTTTAAGAAATTAGGCTGCTGGTGTGCTGAGAGGACTGCCTATCATGCTGACCAATATTGTCTCATTGTTTCCTTGTATCCCCTCTCGGTCTGTAGAAAATACGAGGATATAGATGCCAGATGAAATCTACAGAGGGGAAAATAGATGATGATATTAACACAGGAAAAGAATTAAGTGGTGAATTCATATTCAGAAAGATTCCTGTTAAGATTGCAGAAGAGTAGAGTAAGCCTTTAAAGGTTTTGCATTGATACTTGCTTATAGTATCAATAAAATAGCAGATCATTTTTAAAAGTGGTGTTTCCTAAGGTCTTATCTATATTTAAGGTTTCACCTGTTTAACCTGAAATTGGTTTACAAAATGATTTAGTTAAAGAGCAGTGCCAAACAGTGTGCGCTGAATTCAATTTAAACCATCCTTATATTGATTTAGCTTAAGTAAGTTCCTTATTGAATTCAATTAAATTGATACAACGAGGTTGAAATCAAATTAAGAATGCACATACTTTGTTTAGCGCTGGCTTAGCTAAAGTGTTTTAAAATCACAATTTTAGTTAAATCACTGCAACTTTGAATAGAAACAAAGCCTTATTTGTGCTCGTTGGCCAAATTCTACTTTAGGAGGATCTGCCAAAAGTATTTTTATGGCTATTTTGGCATGTGATATCAAACACGTCCCATTTGTTTTTTTCCTATTTTATAAAATGAGGAGTAACTTTAGTGGGATAGATGAAAAAACTGATGAAGGATTTGCACAGAGGCAGTGGTCACGTCCTGGAAACATTTTAAATACCTGCTATATATGCCATGCATTCCAAAGGCAGAGTTTGCTCCTCATGACCCAGGGATAATTCAGCAGTATTCTAAGTGGGTGTTGTATTTGGATCTAACTTCTGTATAATCAGAGTACGAACAAAAAATTGAAACCATTTATGTTTAAAAATTGCACTGAGTCACAGAAGATGTTGGGGGTGGTGGGAGGAAGGGGAATAGATGTCGTCTAGCAGAGGGGGTGGAATAGTGGTGGAAATGTACCTTAAATAAGTTAATAGATTGTGGGAAAGATAACTGATAATACATAAAGGAGGAGAGTGGGAAAAAAAACATACTGAGGAGAATCAGAGACTGTAGGCAAAAAAAATATAGCAGTATTAATGTCAGTGTCAATATCAAATACAACTTCTCCATACTGGTCTTAAAGAAACATGGTCAACTTAAGATATTTGTTTAAAAAAAAGTTAACACTTGCCCTCCCCACAGTGATGTAACTCACCCATCCTTGTACGTATATATAAACCTACTAACTGAAGTTTCCACTTCATGCATCTGATGAAGAGGGTTTCTGCCCAAGACAGCTTGTGCCCCAATACATTTGTTAGTCTTCAAGGTGCCACAGGACTCTCACTATTTTGTTTACATTCTGTCCATCCTAGAATGGACTTGTTCAGAGATTTCAAATCTGTACAATTCAGGAAATTTGCAGTTTTATAACTTTATGCTGTTCCCTTACTCATGCAAATACTGTTGAATGAAAGCCAGAACAGTCGGGCCTACCATCCCTGTACACACCCTATGTAAACAATTGTTTCAGCATTAGCTGAGCTCTCATGTTGTCTTAAGCTCATATTATATTCATATCAATGCTACAATTGCTTCAGCATTAGCTGAGCTCTCATGTTGTCTTAAGCTCATATTATATTCATATCAATGCTGAATTTAAATTGTTTAGAAGGCTTAGGATAGTGTTCTTCAAAACCAGAAACTTTCATGATAGATGGGGAAACTATAGTTTATGCTTTCTTCTCCATTCCTCAATTGCCTGATTGACTGAAAAATTCATCTGGAATTGGTGTTCTTGTCTAGAGCTACTCTCTCTCCTCCTATGGTTGTCAATTAAACAACTGGAAAAATCTACAAGCGTTTTTGTTTGTGCCTTTATTATAAGGGAAAAAACCATTTAATTTTACTTACAATTATGTCTGCAAGAAGCTGTTCCCTGTTGGCCAAGATTTACATAACCTGCACAGTGCATCAAAGGATAATAAACCTGTGCAAATGGTTCTGTGCTTTTACATGCAAAATGGCAATGGAATAAATAAATAAATAATGTAGTAAGGCTGGTTACCAGTGTATTATCAAGACATGATAGCTCTTTTATACAGCTCTCCTGATGTTCCCTCTCAGGTGTTCGTTGATTTCATCATTCAAATCATGAACTCTGAATTCATAGTACTTGGCATTTTAATTTTGTGCCACTTCCTTTGAGATCTGTCCAACACTCTGTCGTCACCATTTCTGAGGTTTTAGGCAACTTAGCCATTCTGATTCATGGAAAGGTCTTTGCGCCTCAATTATTCCTTCCGCCAGTGGAAGACAAATCTACTTGCTTGTTCTCCCAGGGCTATTACATTTTATTTTTGTATGGGTATATAAAATATCCATCATTTATGGTGAAGAGTCGGCAAATATAGTTTTTGGCTAGTAAACTTTTATGGCAGTTGCACCTGGCTGAAATACTGACATGGAGCCTGATATGACTACCATTAATGTTAATGGAAAGCCTCGCATTGACTTTCTTGGGTGTTAGCCCCTCACTGTGGGTCCTTCTCCAATTTTTGTTGCACAGTTCTGGATTTGGAGTAGACATGTCTAACCAGCACTCAGGACTTCAGTAAGCAGATTTTGTTTTTCTTTTCTGTGATGCTCCTCAAAGGAAGGGAACCACTTCTGAGTCATTGGAAGAGTGCAATGAGATGTACATGTTCTGATACACTTCAAAGGTGCTACCTGTGCTGGGTAAAATTAAATGTGGCTACCAAAAAAAAAAAAAACCGCAAAAAACCCAGGAACAATGTTGATTACTTGTTAATGAAATGAAATTGCACAAAGAATTGATGGAAGTATTTTTGATGGAAACATTTGAACTATAGATCATAGTTTTGAGAATGAAATGTGGTGAGCATTAAGTTGCATTGAATATAGAAGTAACTCAGCAAGGAAGATATTTGTTCTCTGTTTAACCTTTTTATAGTATAATGAAGTGAAAGATGGAGACCAGTGCAATGATATTCATTGGACATCCTCAATTCTTCATACCAAATTTGGAAAGATAAGAAATAACAAATAGTTGTGCCATGTCCTGTTACTTACTATGCAGAAAGAAATATGCAGTGTAGTTGGTGATTCAGATAAAAACAAAGATTTGTGTAAATCATGCAAAGTAAAACAGAATTGTTAAATACGGTTTAAACGTCCAGATAAGAGGACCAAGATCTGGCTTTGCTGGGTTTGGCCCTCTTTGTTGTGAACTGAATACATATTTTTTAAAAAATGTTTGATTTCACTTCAAGAACAGAATTTATAATGAAACAATTATGAACATGAAAACCTCAATTGAAAAATGGGGAAAACATAAGGAGAAAATACCTAACTACTCTGTAGCAGTACGAGACATGACATAACGTCATGGTTACTCGGTTAGCTCTGAGTAATTGTGAAGATGTGCTGATACCCAGTAACTAAGTATGTTTGTTCCTTTTCAAAAGTTAAAGGGGCCTATGAACAAGCTGAAGTTCATAAACAGAATACTGTAGTTTTCAGAAAGCTCAAAATAAAATATTGCAAATCAGCTATCTGGTTTATTACATTATCTGTGGGCTTCCAAACTGCTTGAGGTACAGTTATTGCCTTTTTGGATGAGAGCTTGCCACTCTTTTCATAAGGCATATTTTCAGAATATGAAGTTTCCAAACTCTGTGATCCTTACAAGATTCCGAGGGGTCTAGCAATTGTTTCCATCCTTATTTCCATGAGGTCTAGCAATATTGCACCGAAAACACTTGGTGAGGTGGAGCGGAAAGAGGATGTCAAGTAAGTCAGGAAGAGGGCCAAAACACAGTTGGGGCTTTGTCTTCACAGACTCACTTAATGCATGATAGTTATCTCCCTGTGACATCATAAATGGAGTCAAGACACTTGCAGTTTTTACTTTTGAGGTTGGTAGGTGGGATCCTCACTATAAACCCCTACCTGTGGTCAATCTCACCTAATTTACGCCATGGTAAAAAACCACAGTGCTTTGTTTCCACTATATTTTTACAGCAGGATAGCTAACACATGATAATTATTCTTAAGTGGCGATCTAGCCTTACTAAGATTGCAGAGTGAAGCTCTGGAAGGAAGAAAATGCCAAAGTTAAGGTTACCCTTACAATGTTAACTTTTCTCCTTTATACATACGTATTAAAATACATACAATATCACCTAATTTCCCTGCAAATTTTAACACACATCTTGTAGTATAGAGTAATTCTTTGAGCATGCCAGAAAGTCTGTGGAAGCACATGAGAAAACACCCAATAAAGGATACTTACAAAACATAGATGGTGGTGTATATACCATATAGAGCAATACTGAAAATTAGCTCCAAAGGGGTAGTCTTGTTAGTCTATGTACAACCTATCCTGGCAGATGGTCCCTTTCTCGCTCAAGCCGTGGGAGGCAGGCCTATTTTTGCTTACAGACAGCCCCCCAACCTGAAGCAAATACTCACCAGCAACCGTACACGATACAACAAGAACACTAACCCAGGAACCTATCCCTGCAACAAACCTCATTGCCAACTCTATCCGCACATTGACTCTAGTGACACCATCACAGGTCCTAACCACATCAGCCATGCCATCAGGAGCTCATTCACCTGCACATCTACTAATGTAATATGTGCCAGCAATGCTGCTCTGCCATGTACATTGGCCAAACCGGACTGTCACTACTCAAAAGAATAAACAGACACAAAAAATGGTAACATCCATAAACCAGTAGTAGAGCACTTCAGTCTCACAGGATGCTCTGTAGCTGACTTGAAAGTTGCCATACTTCAGCAAAAAAACTGCTAAAACAGACTTCAGCAAGAAACTGCAGAGCTGGAATTCATATGCAAACTTTACACCATCAGATTGGGTCTGAATAGGGACTTGGAATGGTTATTTCATTACAAGAAGAAATTACAAGAAGTAATTGTAACACACGCTCACTTTCTAATCAACGGTTGTGATTAAGCCTCATCTATTCTAACTGAATTGACTTGGTTAGCACTTACCCTCCCCATTGTTCCTTACCGGGGGGGGGGGGGAGAGGAGGAGGAGGGGTGTGTGTGTGTGTGTGTGAGTGTGTGTGTGAGTGAGAGAGTGACAAAGTGGATTGCAGCCCACAAAAGCTTATGCCCACTGAAATTTGTTGGTCTTTACGATTTCACAGGACTCTCATTTTTGCTGAAAATTAGCTGGTGTTTATAGGCCATCTGAGTTCACAGCTACCATTACATTGTGGTTTACTGCCATATCTTCTGAATTGCCTATAACAGAGGCTGTATTGCTTATTTAAAAGGAAACGTATAACACATGGGTACTGACAATCATTAAAACTCATAACTAGTTTACAAAAATGTGCTATATAAAATGCCTATGAAGATATACTGAACATTGGTTTAAGTATAAAACAATGAAAAATGTTACAAGTTGCTGCATGCGACCCTAAGGATGTAGGAGAATTGCCATTGTATTTGAGAAATAGGTATGGTTGTGTAATTCAAGATTGATTGATTGCAATCTGTATGCACAAGAAAACAGAACTGTTTGCATGTATAAGCGTTAAATTTGCATTTCCTAGCTCTTGTATGCCTAACTGTGCAAACTTAATTTTATTAACACCATTTTTTGTTTGAAATTATAAGTTTGGTCCTAAATGTAGTTGGTAATGGTTTACTGCTTCCTCTGCGGGTCTTGTAACAACATTTAACTAATAAACACTGTAAGCAGAGCTGTGATGACATTACTATAATACTTTTGTATGGAAAAAATGCTTTGACGTGACTGAATTCTCTTTGGGTTGTTTGAAAACACCATGTTAAATAAACTTCCGTTTGAGGAAGCAGAGTACCTATGGGAAAAGGGTGGGCAGGGCATGGGAATGTTTAAAGTGTAAGTGTTTTGTGCTTATACCTCCAAAAATGGATTTTCTGTATTTCATTACAGAGTACTTGTTCATATGGTGTTTTATTCAAATTTGATTTCCTCATCCTTTGTATATAAGGCACAGTACATACTCGGTCAAATCAACACAGAGTTGTGCTGGCTTCCATTGGTGGAAACTAGACGGCTGTCCTTCAGTGACAGAAGTTGCATCTGGGTCAGAATATAGCAATACAAGCTGTAGAAAATGTGTGCTTTGCCGAGGGGCCCAAAGCTAAAGTAGCAGGGTCAGCTATGGAGTAACAAGGCCAAGGAGCTGCAGTGCAGCACCATTTGAAGCTTAGAGCTGGGCTGTCATGGCAAAGGGGTGGGCTAGGGCACATGTACACTCGGGTGCTGGAACAATTTTTATAGTGGGTATGCTGAGAGCCGTTGAAACACTGTAAACCCCATGTATAATGGAAACCAATTCAAGCCAAGGGGTGTGGCAGTACATCCCGCACTCGTAGTTCCAGCACCTATGTGTACACTGCTAACCTTCCCATGAGAGTAAATCCTACTTTTTACTCATGGAGCTTCTTTTAATGCAGATAGTGAATGGAGAAGGGTTAATCATGTGAATCTGGGTGCTTTGGTTACCGAAGTGTTACGAAGATCCATGTTAATATAACAAAAGTGATTCTGTAAAACAATTTTGAAACTTTTTTCAAAATATGTAGGAATCACAGAATACATGATGGCATGGTTTATCCAGGTTTTATTGGCGTTTGTTTGGGATGACTTCCATAACTCAAATGGAACTTCACTGTTTGTGCCTGATGCACTTCTCCCAAGCTCACATCCATTAAACTTCCATGAGTACTGTAGCAAGATTTCTGGCTTACGTAACGAGACGGACACCGATGTGAGGAAAACAGCAGTTTATTATTGCCGGCAACAGGCTCAGCGGAATAATTTCCAAAGGCTGAGCCCCGATTATACTGGGGCCCTGCCTTATATACATTTAGGATTACATGAATAGTCATACATGACGTGACATTACTACATTCTACATAACATGATTGGCTTTCACTACCTCTTACCCCTGATAAGAAAGCCTCCAGACCTTAGGAATGTGTGAGAGGATGTGCAATGTGGTTTTCTTTGTCTAAGGTTGTGGGCCTCCCTGAGCTTATCTTAGCCCTCAGGATGGACGCTTATCTTAGCCCTCAGGATGGACGCTAGCCCTTTGCTCCATGTGACACAAACTGATAGTGGTATCTTACATTGCTTGGAACAGGTCAGGTAGAGTTGAAAATTGTAGCTTGCCTCAGTACTGAGGCATCATGAACAAGAGTGAGTGCATGTTACGGGCATTTCTGGAATTAACCTTTATTACCATCTTTTCCAAGAGAGCCTTTGTCTTTCTTTTCAGCATTGTTCATTCCAGTTATTTTTTCATTCGTATCAGTTATGTTCGTGTAGCTGTAAAATACTTTTCTTTAATGTTTTGGTTTTTTTAGTTTTCTCTCCTAACTGGATATTTTCCTGTCTAATATGAGTCTTGTTACCCTAAGACCATGCTACTCAAGACTTTGGTATGAAATTTAGAATGATAAAAGGAGCTAAGAGAACAATTTTGTTCACAAGAAAGTGGAACATTGTTGGATACCTGTGAGGAAAGAAACTTTTTGTTAGCCCTTTGACTCCCCAAGAGTATAGGCTGGAGTCTCACATAATACAGATCATTCAGAGATACCTGTTGAGAACATGCATTTCTCTTAGTGAGTGTAAGCTGGTTCTGTGAACTCTCTGGACATAGGGCACTATAGTCTGGAAACAATTTAGTCTGTGTCTTCAGTGGATTAAAATCAACAGTAATATAAACTATGCTTCATGCTAAGTCCGTTCAACATTATTATGGAGCACTGATCAATATTAATACTTGCTCTGAAACTTATTTTGTATCTTTTGTGTATTTCTGTTGGGGGATGTGTATTCCTAAGAATAATGGTGGGGTTTTTTTAGCCCTGGTTCACTAGTACTACTTCTAGTATTCAGAATATATGTAATGTTTCTTTGAATGGCAAAGTCTGTAAGGCGGGAGCAGGAGGGGGGTTGGTTTGAGAGAGAGAGAGAGAGAGAGAGAGAGAGAGAGTGTGTGTGTGTGTGTGAAATGACTCAAGTAAAATTAATCTGTTAGAACTAGAAAATTAATGGTTTCAAGTGGTAGTTATGTGTTGTGCTAAGTCAAAACTTCTGTTTGTTTTTATTTCCTTTCTTTCTTATATATCTTAGGGGGATTTGACTTTTTAATGGTGAACACTATAGTTTGCATAATTAATTATATCACAATAAAGATTGCAAGGCAGTTACTGTTATAACAATCCCTGTCTTCATTTGCTGATAACTTTCCAAATAATTCCTCTTTGGGGCTGAACATTTTATGCCTTTTATGTGCTCAGAGGTGAACTTGTGTGTGAAATTTGAAGAAAATTCTTTAATTGCTTTTCTGGTTTATGGAAATGTTGTACCAAGTGTTATTTTCTTGCCGTCTAAATGAAAATGATCCTAAGCACTTGAAATTTGGATTGGGCTACAACAAATAGTTCTCAACCAGAAGTGTGTGCCAAATTTGTTATGTTTGAAAAACTTTGCATTTGATTGCACTTGATTGAATAAAGTTCACTGGTTTTTGAATATTTCATACTGAATAGGTGAATTATAAAGTATACTATTCAGTACAGAGGCACTGCATATGTATACAGATGTGTACTTCTCAAAACAGGTTAAGGTGGCATTCTGGTTTCCTTTTAGCTGCTGCCTTTGCACCAGGGTTCTCTATCTAGCTCTCCAGCCCCTGTTGTTTTCCACCTTCCTTTTCCCACTTTGGTATTTTTGGATGCATAATCCTTAGATCAAATTTCCCAAGCTTCTCAAATCTAAATTATAAATCCTTTAAGTCACGAACTCCCACTAGCTGTTTGTATAGCCCCTAGCACAAGAGGATCCTATTTTGGTTGGACCTTCTTCACAAATTGCGTATGTATCGTTTTCCTTGGTTCATTTAACTGGATACCTTATAACATACATGGTTGTATTAGTCTCTGTTCTTTAAATATATGCCAGAAAATAAATGAAATAATGTGCCGTTTTGATCCAGTTAACATTGCTGTAGAAACCCTCTTTCCTGTTTTTAAAAAACAAAACAAAATTGTATTGCTCTAATATTCTGCAGGAATTGTTTTTTTGTTTTTCAAATATTATGTTGCAATACAGTGGCTTCTCCTTTCTCCATGTCCACTCATGCTAGGCCTCAACTAACTTTCCAATGTGTTTGCTCTTTTGGTCTGTGTTTGCTAACTATTCCTGCTTATAATATTATGTCTATTTGTTTTCCTTTGCAACTTTTCTACTATTTTTTTTTTACTTTTTTGGTCACTACTTTTTTTGTGGCTTAAAAATTTCTGCCATTCCCTGATAGTTCCACATTCTCATTCTTCCACTCACCAGAATGTTCAGGGTAAGGTTTGCCCATTGGTCAGGCTAAAATGCGTGTGCAGTTGCAGCAGAGTTGAGTACAGTGGGAAACGCTGAAAAACAAAACGAGAAGCTTATGCCCGCAGATTAGTGGCTGAGCCTGTACACTGAAGCTGCTCTTCCCAGCAGATATATTAATGGCTTCCACAAGAGATAAGGGAAATAGGATGGTTTCAAGGAGCTGAAGCTACATGCAGCTCAATAGCCAGTGTTATGCACCAGGAATCACGGCCACATGCCTTAGGGATTTCTCAAGGAGATCCAGGACACCGTGGAGGGACTTGCCCTTTGATGAGACCAACCTTTTCTTTGAAAAAATTGAGTCTTTGCTCTCACGAAAGGACTCTGCTCTCTGCCTGTATAAACACTAGTTCCTAAGAAAATGCCACAAACATGCCTTCAAATCAAGGTCTGTGCCTGACCCATCTGTGATCCTGCTTTTCCATCAGTGATCCTGTGAACTGCCTTGCAAAAGACAGAGGGTGCAAAAGTCACAATACCCTAAACCTTCCATGCCAATCACATCAACTTAATCTTATCGGCCTGCCAAGAGGTACCTTGGACGGGATATTTGGGAGTTGTGAGCCACTGTTCAATGCCATTTCCACCCAAGCCTTTGTCCTTTGGTGGCCATCTTAGCACTCTTTCCCCACAACTTAAGACAAATAACAGACAAGTTGGTGCTGGATATTGTCCAGTCTGGCTATGCCATCAAGTTTCTCTCCCTATCACCTCCAAAAACCCCTTCTCAGTCCCCATTCAGGGACCATTCTCACATGGAGACTCTCCTTCATGAGATAGAATCTCTCCTCCACTGGGGAGCAATAGAGTGGGTGCCAGTTCAATATAAAGAAAAAAATTTCTCTTTGAAATATTTCCTCGTTGCCCAAAAGAAGGGTAGACATCTATTTTTGACCAATGGCTTATTTTTATTCACAAACTAAAATTCCATATGGTTACATTGACATGGATAATACCATCCCTAGAAAAGAAAGTTCACTGCTCTCCATATGAAAGGTGTATTTTCACATGGACATTCGTCCTATCCATTGAAAATTCCTCAGGATTATGGTGGCTCCTGGCTACGGCCAATACAGGGTGGTTCTGTTGGGTCTAGTAATTGCATCCAGGGTCTTCACCAAAGAGTTTCTGGTGGCAGCAGCACATATCAAATGGAGCAGCTTCACTTTCTTTGCATATTTAGGCAATTGGCTTCTCACTGGCAGGACATGCTTAGGAGCCCCTCCATTAAGCATGTCCCTGCTTCGTCTTCTATCATCCCTGAGAGTGTCTGTGAACATAAAAAGTCTATCTTCACTCCAAGACAGACTATAGAATTTATAGGAGCTACTTTAGACTAAGCAGGGGGAGGGCTTATCACCTGATGGACAGATTTAATTCCATAAACAACCTGACACATCAGGTATTTCATATGTACCAAATGAACACAGCATGAACACCAGAGTGAGAGTTCCCATCAGAATGAGAGCCTCAGTAATTTTGATGGAAATAACTTGGGTTAGTCTGTCCCACACGTGACAAGGCAGTAATTGCAGATGCCTCCCTGATATGCTGGGGGGCCCACATAGATGATCACTGAATGCCCTAAGAGATCAGAATGCATGTAAATCTTCTGGAACACTGGGCAGTCCAAGAGACTTGAACAGCATTTCTATAATTCATCCAGTCCTATCATGTATGCATAACATCAGACAACATAACTATATTTTATGTAAACAGGCAAGAGCAAGATCCATTCCCTTGTGCATAGAAGTGGTTGCCTTTCAGAACTGGTGTTTAAAAAAACCACATCACCCTATCTGCAGCATACCTTTCAAGAACCCAGAATTTGCTGGAGATAGCCTCAGCAGGCATATCACCATCAATCAGAAGTGGGGGCTACACAATTCAATGTAGAAACCCCATCTGGGATCTGTTTGCTTCCCAGGCAAACAGGAAATGCAACCTATATTGTTCCATGGGTGCTTGAGGAAAGCACTCCAGAGGTGATGCTCTCCTACTACCTTGGACAGATAACTTCAGCTATGCTTTCCCTCCCATCCCACTACTACTGGACAGGGCATGAGTCATTTATGTTGCCTCCAAATGGCCCAGACAAGTTTGGTTTCCATGTATCCTAGAAATGCCATACCATCCTTTCCGAATCTGTTCCCCTGGGAGAATGGCAGAGTTAGGCATGCCAATATGGATGCAGTTCATCTCACAGCTTGGTATTTCAATGGACAGCAAATGTCAAACATTCCTGTTCTGAAGCAGTACAAAACCATTCTCAATAATAGCTATTTTAGACTGGCATCTTACTCTCAAAGTGACAGCTTTCTACAGGCACAGCCAGCAGCAAATATCATGTCACCCTCCAATAGACTGTTACTCATCCAGTAACAGTCAGATTTTTGCAAGGTCTGATGAGACCTTTTTGCCAGTAAAGAAATCAACCCCTCACTGAGAATTTAACTTAGTGCTTTTGGCACAAAGCCAGCCTTTGAACTATTAGCTGCGTGTTCTGTATCCCTCCTGTCAGTGAACATCGCTTTCCTGATTGCCAGCACCTCAACCAGTAGAGTAGGTGATCTCGGGGCCCTAATGGCTGATCTACTATACACAGTATTTCATAAGGACAAAGTCTCTCTATAACTACACCCAAAAATCACTGAGATAGTTTTGCAATTTCACATAAACCTGTCAGTTCACTTTCCTGTTTTTTTTCCAAAGCCTCATGCCTCTAGTGAGGAGAGAAGACTTCATTCCTTTGGTGTGCAACAAGCATTGGCATTTACTTGCAAAGAACAAAACGGATCAGACAGTCATCTAGATTTTTCGTTGCTGTAGTAGAATGAGACTGAATTCAAGTTGTCCCATTTCTGAGCACCACTAAGTGAATCTCTGGCTGTATCTTGCTCTGTTATCAGTTGACACAGCTTCCTCCCTCATATGGGGTAAGGGCTCAGAATACAAGGGCACAAGCAGCCTCCCTGACATTACTTCAAGAGGTATTCCTGCTTGATATTGGCAGGGCAGCTTTGTGGAGTTGAATCCATGCATTTTTGAGACATTATGCCTTGGTCCAAGACTCCTCCACTGATGCACCCTTTGAAGTTATACTACCTGCATCCTCATAATTCCCTCCCCTTTGACTGCTGCTTGTCACTCATGCACAGTGGAATACATATACAGACTAACCATTGAAAAAGAATGGGAAATTACTTACCTTATTGTAACTGGAGTTCATTGAGATTCCACTACTTGCACTCCTTCCCCACTGCTCAGATTTTGGCAAGACTTGCAGTAGCAAAGGAACCAAAGAGGTGATTGGTCTGCCCTGCCCTCATGCCCTCCGTGCAGAGCATAAGGAGAGCAGGGTTGCAGTCACAGACCAATGGACACTGCTTGCAAGTTTATTCCCGTCTCATGTGCATAGAGCACATACATACCCACAGTGGAATACAGATAGGGACAACACATCTTGAAATATTCTAGGTACAGTAAGTAACTTCCCTTTTAGTATTGCCAACTGCTTTGTAAAACTAAGAGGATAGATACGAGGGAAAGAAAGAGAAAAATATTTCTACTAAAGATGTTTTCTGGACCCCTTTAGATGCACGAGAAGGAGCTGACATGACATATCTGAGAAATGAGACAGGTGACTAGCACCTCAGTGCATTTTCCTTAATAATAGCCTGAGACGTTAGTGCCAGACAGCCTGTTTTTCTCATCCATGAAACATTTCTATGTTGCATCATTTCCATTTGGATAAACGTCTTGTTGCTTAACCTCTCCCTCTTGTTGTAAATGGTTTTCAGTATCTTGTCTCCACACCTGCATGGTCAAAAGTCATTAGAAGAAAGGTTTTACTTCTGTTATTCTAGCCTGACCTTCCAGGGGCAGGGAGGAAGAGTTAGGGCTCATGAAACCTGCTTTCAGGAGGCTGTCAGTCTGTATTGTTTAAACAAATGGGTGCCCTTAACTAAAATTATTTGTGGTCAAATTTTCAAATGCTTCTCTAGGATGTAAAAATTCTTGGTTTTAAAAGAGAATGCTTATATGCTGTTAACACTATGTATAATATGGAATACCAGCTTTGGCTATTTTCAAGTAAATGGCTGAGTGTGAAGCTTAAAAAGCCTCCTATGCCTGAAACCCCACATTTGGCTTGGCTTTGCTCTATCTTTCTTAATCCTGTCCTTCAAACTCCATCTTAAAATGCACTTATTCCAAGAGACTTTCCTACTAGTTCCTACTTTCCTTATAGTTCCAACTCCTTCTTGCCAAGAAAATGAAAAGACATTTTAAATAATGATTGGAGGGGGGAAAAACATGTAATGAACGTAGCACATATGAAGCACGAGGGTTTGTTTGTGCTGCTTTTCCTGCCATCTTTTTCTCCATCCTTTGTTTGTATGATGTAAACTATTTGATGACAGGCTGCTGCACTGGTGTGCAGGGAAGTTGTAGTGCACAAAATCTTCCTTGCTTCTGCACGAAGTTTGTCCAAGGACTGCACAGGGCTAGCAGCTCTATAGTCATCCCAGGTGGGAAGGCCAGAAGGAGAAGTTATAGCCCTATCCCCTGTGACACTCTGCAGTGAGCAGCAGAGCTTGCCTGGCCACGGGGAGAGGAAGCACCTGCTGCATTCTCAGAGTGTAGTAGCAGCGATGCGATACTGTGGAAGCTGGAGAGCTCTGACAGGTTTTGTAGCACCTGATGACCTGCCAGCACCTTAAATGTATGGTATTAACGTGTCTATATAGATTGTAACTAATTTGGGGCAGGCAACTTGTGTCACTCTGATCTGTCCCTAAAGTGCACCACTGTTGTTGGGTTTCATTATTAGTATGTATTGTGCCTCTGGGGAAAATGTTTCTCTTTGATGTATATAAGGTCATTCATTTTATGCAACATACCTTTTACAATACAACCTCCTAGCAATACCAAATGAGTTCTTATAGTGCAGCAGATACTAACTTATCTGGGGAATTAATATACACAGGTTCATTCTGTCAGCTCACATTGATGTAACTAGACCCGAGAAGTTCACATCACATCGCATCAGTGCCAGATCTTCTGTGGATGACTGGTGAAAATCTCCTATAGTATCCCTGAGATGATAGCACACAGGAAATTAGCTTGTACACTGAAGTAATATTATGGAACTGACTTACCGCCTGTGAAGAGTTAGTTTCCTTAGCTCTGCTCACCTTACTGTGCTCTCGTATTGTCATGTCATTTACTTGCAGTGCTCTAGTACAGCTAAACAGGAGGAAAAAGAGGTCTAGGTTCTGAATTTCCTGAACATTTTGAAAAGGTTAGGGTTAAAGTTTGACTTGAGTTGTCAGTTGTGGTCCCAAGACTCAGGTTTAAAGCTGCTAGAGTTACAGACAACTAAAAGCACGTGTCCTACATCGACAATATAGAGGAAAATGTTACCTAAATATATTGGTGTTAATTTTATCCTATTACAGAAGTCCACAGTTTGTATGTAGTGCTCTAATACTGTAAACATAATTCACCAATCCCAAGACTACCAAATCCTACTATATGTCAGAATAGCATGGCTTTTCAGCGTGTGGCAGATTTTGATTGTTAGGGTACAATAATACAAAAATTATCATATATAGAGAGTTGCTCTACTGTCTTTCAAAGGGTGTTTCACAGTGGATTGATTTTAAATCAAGGCCATTTAAATTATGATTTAAATCTATTTGAATCAACGTTCCATTTGTATTTCAGTTAGTTTTTGAAGAAAGGTGCATTCTCATTGGTCGATAGAGCCATTAAAATGTGGGGGGAGGGTTTTTTTTTTTTTTTTACAGTTAAAAAAGAGCCTTTACATCTTTTTGCTTCCTAGGCGAGTACACTGTAACAGTATACATTTATTTAAGCAATTATAGAGCTTAATATTTTCAGATTCTTATTAATTGTACATTTTAACGTGTGAAACTGGTGAATATTCTACTGCTTAATTGATAGATCATTAACGTTTTGCAAATGATTTGCATCAAACTGCAATAGGATGGTAACTGGAATCTAATTAAGCACAAAAAACAGTATATAAAATGTATTTTATTAAACCAAACCATCTCCAATCTTTTGGATACATAAACATCTGTGTTTTTCCATGAGCTGAAGAGTAATATTCCATGATGGGTGGAATGATAAATGTTCATAATTTGAGAACTGAACCAATCAGATCTCACGTAGGGAGAAATTATACAATAGGAGTCTGAGACCACCCAGATGGGGCCAGTGGATGATCCTGATGGTGTCTCCTCGAGTCAGAGACTGGATCCCAATGCCTTCGATGGCTTTGCTAGTCTCTTGGGTCCCCCAAAGGATCAAGCCCTTAATACAGTAAATGACCTATTGTGCCATGTTTATAAAGCTCAGGGTGACCAGATAAGATAGCAAGTATGAAAAATTGGGATAGGAGGAAGTCGGTAATAGGCACCTATATAAGAAAAAGCCCTGATTATTGTGATCATTCCTATAAAATCTGGTCACCCTAATAAAGTTTGACCTCAAAAGTTATTCTCTGACTCCTTCTTTATATAGAAAAGCAGACTTTAACTCATACAGTTTTTGCTAAGAGGCTTATGGATTCAACATATTTATTTTTTATTGAAATGTTTTAAGAGGTGATAATACAGCTAGGCCTTAACATATTTTGTATTAAATTCAGATTTAATTTAAACAGGTATTTTTAAAGAAAAACTTATTATAATATAAATTACAAAATAAAAAAATCTGATTAAATTTTTTTTTAAATCAATTTTTTTATGCACTCTGAACTCCAAGGGCAAATTATGTCCAACCAACCTGATTGCCTTCTATGATGAGATGACTGGCTCTGTGAATGTGGGGAAAGCAGGGGACTGTAGCGTCGGCGAAGATCAGACACGGAGTCAGTGTGAGATGAGAAGAGGCATGCCCGTGCTTTCCACGGGCTTCTTTTATTACATATCTCAGGCTTGTTCATTGATTAACCCGCTGATACATCTACATGATTAGTAGTAGCCGAGGGCTCTCTCAATCAGCACGTAGGGCGCTCGTGATCTACAGCATGCATGGTTACAAAATCTAGTTAATCCGCTCAGCTTCTTCTGCCACACCCTTTCTGAGCACGGTTTGCCGATACCCAGGCTGCTTTGGAAGAAGCTTGTCCTTACATTCCCTCCTTTTTTCTTTATTTTGGATCATTACGGTTCTTCAATAGTTTATAAACATAATGAACCTGCTGTTTGCTGAGAGTCGCATGAGGCCGAAACGTGGGGACGCAGAGGCTGAGTAATCCGGGTATACACTGGATACAACAGCACAAGGAGACAAGCACTATTAAGGCAATCACGCCGTATTGCATGACTTGTTTAAGCCATCCAGTAGGTAACCAGGACCATAGATACTTCCACCACTCAGGGGTCACATCCTGCTTGATACTTTGGGCGTATGACTTTAACATGTCCAATTGTTGCTGGATACGATTGCTATTATCTGTTAGATTGAAACAACACATTTCCCTAACGGCCTCGCACCCTAAATGTCGTTGAAGGAGCAGAAAGTCTATGGCAGCTCGGCTGTCCAGGATGGCGTGGCGCAATTCCTGCTGTTCCTGGCTTAGCAACCCAATGGCTCCTGATGTGGAATTGATAGTTTTTGCCAGAAGGCAAGCTATCCCTGCGAGGTTATTGCCATACGTCACCGCTAACCCCGGGAGGCCCACCAACGACGCTGCCAGCACTATGTATTCTGCTTTGCTAAACAGAGTAACATTTCCATTGCACGAGGGGGCTAAACCCACAGCCTCCCTCTTAGCGCGCCTGCTGGATTGATTAAATAGAGTTGCTCTGGGGAGCATGAAGGGTACCAGGCGGCTGAGACAGCATTGGGACTCAGAGATGTTTGCAGGGACATAATTAAAGGTTCGACTCCCGCAGGAGAAGAACCATCCGGAGGGTAAGGGGACGTGGCCGAAATTGCTGGTCACATTTTGGAACGTCGTACAGTTCCATAGTGCTCGGCCAGTGACTAAGCATCCCTTTGGGGGCTTGTGCTGCGTACAGTTAATATGCGGGCACACGTGTTGTTCTCGTGATTGGTGACATAGGGAGTGTATAGCTGAATAAAATCAGGCAGTGGTTGGTATGTTGGAGTCCCCCAATTGGGAAGAGTGGAATAACGTATCTCGGAGTTATTTAAGAAATTGCTTAATCCCGTCTCGTTTCCTAGGCCTCCTGGGGTTTTACATACCGGTACGAAGCAAGTACCCAGCAGTCCGTGCATATCAGGGGCGTCAGTGAGGCAAAAATCCGATTGGTTCAGTATTTTTGCTAGGTGCACCCACAGGTTATACTGCATTCTTTGTTCCAAATTCTGGTGGTTGCCATTGGAGACCCCCACCCCCTGACTAGCCACCAACAACATGATACACAGGAGAGTTAAGGAATTAGCATTTAGACACGCGAAGGTGGCCAGCAGGAAGTTCTCAGGAGTTTTTTCCTGCTTCTGTTTATCCGGTACTTTTTGGGCTTACGTCGACAGGGCTTTCACTTCCCCCCAGGTCAGGCGGTGTGGTGGTCCTGCCGGTGCTCGGTTCCGCTCCTTTCAGGGGTCCTGTAGGTGCAGCGTGAAGTTTGGGATCGGATTTTTCAGACCCTGGTGCCACGCCATTATCTTTCCACGGCTTCACGTTCTTTGCCGGGACCCACAGAGGACCTGTTGGAAGAAGCACAGCAGCATGTCCGCACCCCCAAGTTATTAGGGGCACTGGCCCATGCCAGTTAGGGTCCGGAACCTTTCTGTACAGGACTAGTGGTCGGGGGAGTTCCTGTTCAGTCTGAATGTGAAAAGTTATTGGAAATATTTAAATGATTAAGGATAAAGAGGACCTTCATAAGCCATTCACAGCGGGCAGGCAGACCAACCGGGATCCCCCCTTGTTTTTTTTGTTTGTCAAGAGCATTTTTTAGCGTTTTGTTCATACGTTCCACTATGGCCTGGCCAGTGGAATTGTAGGGGATGCCAAAGACATGTTGGATGTACCAGTGGGCGCAAAAGTCTGCAAACTGAGTGCTAGTGTAGGCAGGTCCGTTGTCCGTCTTTAGCTGCACAGGTTTGCCCATAACGGCAATGGTTCGGATCATGTGATTTATGACATGAGCAACCTTCTCACCCTTTTGCAGGGTGACCCAGATATAATGGGAGAAGGTGTCGATAACAATGTGTAGATATTTCCAGGGGGCAAAGGGAGAGTATTGAGTCACATCCATTTGCCAAATCTGATTAGCCTGTGTGCCGCGCGGGTTGACCCCTATTTCCGGACTATGGGCGAGCTGAGCGCACTGGTTGCACTGCTGAACTATGGCTCGGGCTTGGTGCAACGGCAACTGAAATTGTTTTACGAGGGCTTTAGCATTTTGGTGAAAAAACGCGTGGCTCTCACAGGGGTCTACGAATACCCCATGCACTGACTTAACCGCGGCGTCAGCCCTAGCATTTCCTTCAGTAAGTAAGCCTGGGAGACTGGTATGGCTTCTAATATGGGCGATAAAGAGGGGATAGTGTCGCATAGAGAGGACCTGTTGAAGGGTTAAAAACAAGGCAAGTAAATTATCATCACAGGTTGGAGATACATAGGAGCCTGGGAGATTTACAACTAGATTAGAGACATACAGGCTATCTGTTATAATGTTTAAAGGCTGTTCTGAAAAGCTTCTGCACTAAATGGCACAGGGCTTCTAATTTTTCTTTGGGCAATGGCCACTGCTCCACCCATACGGGCTCCCGGTGCAGCCACTGGAGGGGGAGAGCGGTATGTTTTTTAGTCATCTATTCTGAGTGTGGATGCAACCTGAGTCAGCAAGTCTCGCCCCCACAAGTTGATGTGCACCGGTAGGATCACGGGGCGGATTTGGGCCGTCCTTGTTCCCTGAGGGGCTCTCACATCCAACCAATTGGCGCTGCGCAGCGACTCCTGGGAGCCGCCTACCCTGCACACCGCAGGAGCGGGCTCGGTCGGCCACTCTGGTGGCCACTGCTTAACAGCAATAACCGAGACGTCCGCTCCGGAGTCTATGATTCCCTCAAATGGCCTGTTATTGAGACAGTACACTCTTTTTGGTTGATGATCCCCAGTGTGCTCCACCACAGCAGCCACTTGCGGGTGAATCGATCTATCTGTAGCCGAACCAAATCCTCCCGTCCGTTCTACGTTTCTTCCCCCTGCAGGGAGGGAGAAGTGTAGAAGAATCAGCTGGGCCCATGCATCCCCTTTTAGCAGCTTCTTTGGTAAGTGGCTCCACATTTGAACGTAAAAGGTGCCCTCGTAATCTGTGTCTACAACTCCTGGCACCACAAAGATTCCGTTTTTCCCGGAAGAAGAGCGGGGGAGAATAACCCCCACCATCCCCTCCGGCAGAGGGCCCTCGAGTTGGGATGGCATAACAACGACCTCCCCCGGTAGCTGGATTTCCATGTCTAGTTGATTATACAGATCTATTCCAGCGTTTCCCTGGGTGGCTGCCGGCGAGTCATAGATGTCAGGCTTGGCGGTTTTGAAACCTGGGCAAACCGCCGGCCCGCTTGCTAGTTTCCCGTCGGATTGCGCGCTTCTCCCGCATTAGGCGGGTGGTTGCTGCGACATTGATTTGCCCAGTGATATCCCTTTTTGCAGCGCGGGCATACTGATTTTGGTTTATTATTGCTCTGCCCGCTTCCCCCGCCCCATATGCTCCTCCCCCTGGGGCTCTACATTCCTTTTTGTAATGTCCGGGTTTTTTACAATTGAAACAACTCCCCTGGGGTTTATTTCCCTTTTTTAAGGCTGCTGCTAGAAGCGACATTTGATGAACCTGCGTGCCCACGTCGGCGCATGCCTTAATCATTTCCGCCAAGGAGTAATCGTCCTTCCCAATTATTGACTGCAATGCTCTGCGGCAGTCAGCATTGGCACTTTCATATGCCAACTTTTTTATTAGCTCCACCTGGGCGTCTGGGTTATCAATTTGTCGCTGAATAGCCTCCTGCAGCCGGTCTACAAATTGGTGGTACGGCTCAGAGGCCCCCTGTCGGGTGGCCGTGAACGATTTTGAAGGCTTTCCAGCTACAGGTACCCGCTTGAAAGCCTGAAGAACGCAGTGCCCGATTGCCGGATACGCCAGTTGTGGGACCCCCTCCATCTGTAGTTGGATCGTGCTGAACTGCCCTGTCCCATATAGTTGATCTGGGGTGTATGCCCCCCCACTCAGGGCGCCCGCCCGCAGCGCCTCTCGCTGGTATTCACTATCCCAAACCACATACTGTGCTGGAGTCAACACCATACGGCAAAGATCTTTCCAATCTTGCAGTATCATTTGATGCCCTCTAGCATTCCTTGAGTGTACGAGGACCTCACCCCTGATTCCATGACCACTTTCCTCAATTCTCGCAGGACCGAGTACGATAGTCTTTCCCAAACAGCTTGAGGATTTCCCTGGCCGTCCTGACCAAACGTAACCGGAAAAGCCTCCAACCCCGCTCTTAGTTCCTCATCCTCCAAAGTCCCCTTTTCTCTTTCTTTGCGCACCGCCGCCCTTACCACTCCCTCATATTGCGGGGTGGAGGGAGAGGGCGCGTCCGCCCTCTCTTTTACCGGGGGAGTTGGGAGCAGTAACTGCGGGTATACTGGCGGTGGGGAGGGGATGGGAGCGATGAGTGATAAAGGTCTGGAGGATGCCTCAGGTCCCACCTTCCCCAGAGCTTCTCTACATCGCTGCCACAGCAACAAGTGCTGTATGGGGGCTCGCGGTTCATCATACAATGCGGCCCCTATTCTTATCCAATCTTCCACTTTTAAGGAACCCCTATCTGGGTACCAGGGACACTGACACTCTACTTCTTTGAGCAGGCTTTCTATATGGCCGAGAGAGGTGGCCGTGCAGCCCTGCTGCTTCAATATCTTTTGCAGCTCTTTCGCATGATCCTTCTGCGGTGCTGACAATTCCCCCCCATACTCACGAAAAGGGAGCTGTGGTGCACCAAGGCTATTCCAGCCGATGAGCAGGGGAGATCACGTCGGGGTCACCAGATGTAGCGTCGGCGAAGATCAGACATGGAGTCAGTGTGAGATGAGAAGAGGCATGACCGTGCTTTCCACGGGCTTCTTTTATTACATATCTCAGGCTTGTTCATTGATTAACCCGCTGATACATCTACATGATTAGTAGTAGCCGAGGGCTCTCTCAATCAGCACGTAGGGCGCTCGTGATCTACAGCATGCATGGTTACAAAATCTAGTTAATCCGCTCAGCTTCTTCTGCCACACCCTTTCTGAGCACGGTTTGCCGATACCCAGGCTGCTTTGGAAGAAGCTTGTCCCTACAGGGGACGTTGATATATCTTTATTAAAGCTTTTGATATGATCTACCACAGTATACTTATCAGCAAGTTAAAGAAGTATTGGTTGGATGAATGGACCATAGATGGATAGATAGCTGGCTAGATCATTGGGCTCAACGAGTAATGATCAAAGGCTCAAGGTTTAGTTGGCAGCTGGTAGCAAGCAGAGTGCCCCATGGGTTGGTGCTGGGCCTGGTTTTGTTCAGCATCTTCATTAATCATCTGGAGAATGGGGTGGATTGCACCTTCAGCAAGTTCATGGATGACAATAAGATGGGGGGAGTGGTAGATACACTGGAGGGCAGGAATAGGATACGGAGTGACTTAGACAAATTAGAGGATTGGGCCAAAAGAAATCTGATGAGGTTCAGCAAGGACAAGTGCCGAGTCCTGCACTTATGATGGAAGAATCCCATGCTCTACTACAGACTGGTGACCGACTGGCGAGGCAGCAGTTTTGCAGAAAAGGACCTGAGGGTTATAGTGGATGAGAAGCTGGATATAAGTCAACAGTGTGCCCTTATTGCCAAGAAGGCTAATGGCATATTGGGCTGCATTAGTAGGAGCATTGCCAGCAGATCGAGGAAAGTGATCATTCCCCTCTCTTCGGCAATGGTGAGGCCTCATTTGTAGTACTGTGTCCAGTTTTGGCCCCCCACTACAGAAAGGATGTGGACTAACCGGAGATAGTCCAGAGGAGGGCAACAAAAATTATTAGGGGGCTGGCGCACATGACTTATGAGGAGAGGTGAGGGAACTAGGCTTGTTTAGTTTGCAGAAGAGAAGAATGGGGGAGGAGAGGGAATTTGATTAGCATCCTTTAACTACCCGGAAGGAGGCTCCAGGGAGGATGGAATTAGGCTGTTCTCGGTGGCAGTAGATGACAAAACTAGGAGCAATGGTCTCAAGTTGCAGAGGGGGAGGTCTAGGTTGGATATTAGGAAAAACATGCTCACTGGGAGGGTTGTCAAGCACTGGAATGGGTTACCTAGGGCGGTGGCGGAATCTCCATTCTTAGAGTCTGTTAAGGTGTAGCTTGAGAAAACCCTGGCTGGGATGATTTAGCTGAGGTTAGGCCTGCCTTGATCAGGGGGTTGGAGTAGATGACCTCCCGAGGTCCCTTCCAACGCTAATCTTCTACGATTCTGTGATTCTAACTCCACATAGAGAACTAAAAAAAAACTGTTAACAACTCTGTACCTACATGTCTAAATGAAATGCTCATTCTAATCTTGCCATCTTCTTTAAACTACAAATGACCCTTGTTATTAAAACAGACATTCTTCTCTTTTTATTGTTTCAGTGTGTAAAGATCCACCTTACAAAGTTGAAGAATCTGGGTATGCTGGTTTCATTTTGCCAATTGAGGTTTACTTCAAAAATAAGGTATGTCGTCTGATACTATTTATCTTCCTGCAAAAAATTATTATGCAGGTTATTTGATAGTTTGCATTTTAATTGCCAAGTCATAAAATCTTGTTAAATACCATCATAAAAAGTTACTATTAACTCTACAAATTATGGTTATTATGACTGAATAGGTTTGTTTGCACTGTGATATGTGAAGATTGCTCTATGAAATTAGGTTGCAAAGGATTACTAGCCTGTGTCAGAAATTGACAGGGTTTCCAATATGTATTTTAGGAATTTTTTAAAATGGTACTTGAGCTTTTAAAAAAGCTGATTTTTATGCTGTTGTTACAATGAGCTCATTGTTCTGTTAATATTGCCAGTTTGTCATTTTTTTTTATTTTTTGTGTCATTCAAAGGTAAATTTTTAATACTGTATCCTCTCACAATTTTTTTTGTCAGAATGTGACTATTGATATTTTTTAACTCAACCTTACCGGAAGGCACAGTTAAAAACAGAGTTTTTGCCATTCCATAAAGATTTCAGAATTGTGGTTTCTCTTATTTTAATTTCAGGTAGATATTTCTGTTTTCTTGAGGTACTTAAGGTAGTTAACATAGTTAACATTGAGATTTTAATTACCTTACTTAAAAGGACACTATAGCTAATACCTTTTCAGATTAAAAAAGAATAAGATTTTGAGGAAATGGAGGGGAATAATTGAAGTTCACATAGCTTTTTTAATTTAGTGAAAAGTAAATATCACCATATTTCAAGTTGCATATGTACGACCATTTAATGTGGCTTCTTATAGCTGCTGTTGTAAATGAAACACAAAGTAGCTTATTTTATAATACTCAGTTCACCAGAATGTACTTTGACATGCTGGCTTGAAACAGAAATATGCATTTATATATTTTAGTTAATCTCTCTGTTTTTAGAATTTTAAATAAGACTAGTGCACTAAAAAACCCCTTACATAGCCAAAGTATTCATTGCAAATCTGGTCACTTTAAACGTGGTTTAGGTAAGTGCATTTACACTAGTTTCAAAATGCTTTTAAGTAGGAACTACCATGTTTTGTTCCATTCCATGGAAAGTTCTTCCAAGATACAGTACATGATTTACTCTGCTCATCCTGTTTTAGGATTTGCTCAGGTTGGTTTTGAATGGTAGATATTGAATGATAAAATCTGCAATGTTCCCTGTATCAATCTGAGGAGTGTAGGGTTTACTTTGCCTCACCTAATAGTGGAGAAAGAAAAAACAGATTTAGTGAACTAACTGGCTTTTTTGGTGCATTTGTCTCCATTAGGGGAGCAGCTTGGTTCATTCCAGGATATCTGACATTATTATAGAAAAGCAGCCCATTTTCTGGGTTTGTAAGCCCCATCCGTTCAGAGTTCAGCCCAAAACCGGGGACTCAAAGTCAGAAGACAGTGATTCATTGAAGCATCTCTACAGAGGCTTCCCGCCCGACATTTCTTTTTTTGTTTTCCACCTAGACTTTTGGCTGCCTTTGCTGAATATGGAGGCCTTCAAGTCACATGAGATCTCCAGCAGGAATTTGTGGCATGTACTGAAATCAAGGCGAAGGCTCCAATGATTACAGCTCACCTCACTCTCAAGCAACATTTGGAATTAGAAATTTGCAAACGTCCCTCACCCCTGTTTTGATGCCATGGAATTCAAGAAGCAGCAGTCGGACTGTGGGTCAGACAGTTCTTCACACAGATGCAGCTTCAAAACTCTTCCTGGGGTTATTAGCACACAAAGAGAGAGAGAGACACACACACACACACACACAATTAGGGCCATCTCTTATTCGCTCTCTTCAGCCAAAATACTACTTTCTCCTGGCTCAGCTTCTCTTCCTCCCCCAAGTTGCTTCACAGGGACTCCCGTACAGAGAAAAAGGGGATAGATTGGAGGAGGAAGAGGAGACAGATGACCATCACTTATTTAAGGTAGACGACTTTTACATTTCTGATTCAGAAGGTGTCCAAGGTGTATATATAGACAAGAAAGGGGTGCAGGAAGCCATCTGCTGTGGACCTTGGACTCAAAGAATTACAGTATTCCTGTTCCTGAAACTAAAAAGGAAGTGGCAGAAAATCCATTATGCTCTTCCCTCTGACAGAAAAATATTCAAAGCTTTAAGGAGTCACAGGAATGCAGAGAAATGAATGGCATATTCAGCTGCAATGAGAGTGCACCTAACAGAAACTGAGAAATGCTCAGTTGTCCCTTCAAAGGTGCCTTTTTTGTTCCCAGGTTTCACTACATTGGAAAATGCACTTATATTTTTAAAAAGGGTATATGAGCCAGGGGAGTTAAAGTGAATTCAAGTTCTGCTTTCTTGTCAGGGCTGCCGTTAATAATGGCTGTGGCTTTTGGGGATGCTTCTTACAGTAAATGTCTGCTTTGAAGTGACTGGCTCTGGTCATCAAACTTGCAGCAAAATTCTTGGAAGATTCCAGTTTGTGCACTTTTTCAACTTTTGCTTGCATAGCACACCCTCAGTAGCAACTGAATGGCCAGGGGAACGATGTGGCTCTGCCCAAGTAGTTTGGGGAATAATTTGCTTCTTTTTTCTGGGAAGCCATGTATTAGGATGTGTGTGTGTCTTCATCCATGGTACATTTCAATCTGGTCAATCAAGCTACTGGTTCATCTAAAGGGAACTGCGCTCCTCTGTCTTCAAAACCAAGCTAATGCAGGCTGCTTTTCCCAGCTCCTTTTCCTGGGTCACTGCTTCAAGTTCAGAGATAAGGTAGCTTTGAGGCCTTAACCTGACTTTGTTTAAAATCCTTGTTTTGACATTTTTTACTATAATTAAGATGTCCAAGCTTCCTGCTGCCCACATCCTTGGAATCCTGAGGAGTCAAAAGTAAACACTTTTAAAATATGATTTAAGCATCCGTAACGTGCTTGTCACTGAACGAGACCCAAATACAGCTCTCCCTCTGAGTAGCTTCTGATCGAAAAGACATGCTGGATATATGTTGAAACTTTGCATTATACGTGGGAGGGCTAAGGACTCTCTTACAAATCTGACAGCTTATTTTTCTTATTTATTCTTTGGCAGCTTGCATTGTACAAATGGGAGGCATAGAGAGTTGAGTGATGTTCATTGTCTCTTCTCTTAAGGCTTGATCTTATAGAGCAGTTGCCCCATTTGAGGCTTCTAGGAGAGAAATATGCAACGAGAGTTGTAAATCTGCAACATGCTTAATTGATTCCTTCTCCTGGTATGTTATAAATTGGAGTCTAGTTGTTATTAGTGACCTTTTTGGTAGAGGAGCTTTCCAAGTGATAATGCATTGGTGATCTCTTCCATGTCATGTCATGTGTGACTTACCCCCTTTTTACTCCCTATATTGGTACAGGGAACATGGAAAAAGCTATCTGTAATTATAACTGAAAGTGTCATTCCTCACTATAGCAGCTATAGCAAGATACTTCCTTTGTTTTGTGGTGGAATGTTTGGAAATCTAATTGAATAAACTAGATCCAGGATGATGAGGTTCCATAAGTACCGACAAGGAACAAAATGAGCAGAGACGCTACACAGGAGTATGCCGTGTTGTCAGTTGTATTCCTGGTTTGTTTGTTTTTTACTGCTTGTGAAGAATCAGCCCCCAATTACTACAGAGGATCTTACATTTAAAAATTAACTGTTGCGGCAAGCTTTATGCCACTGGTTTTAATAAAAGAGAACAGTTCAAATGTCTTAACATTCATTTTAATTGACGCTTTCTTTATTTAATTCTTTTATGTAGCCCTTGTTTTCAAGCTAATTATTTGTGATGTTAGATTTTTCTATCTGGTTATTTTCAACCCTCAGGAAGAACCTAAGAAAGTCCGCTTTGACTATGACTTATTCCTGCACCTTGAAGGCCACCCACCTGTAAATCACCTCCGCTGCGAAAAGCTCACGTTCAACAACCCAACTGAAGAATTCAGAAGGAAGCTGCTGAAGGCAGGAGGGGTGAGTCCCGTGCCTGTGTCAAAAGCCATCACATTAAAGAACGTGCTGTTTATTGTTAGTGTACAGAGTTTAATAAAAGTTGCCTTGAGAGTAAAATTAAATGGAGCATGTGGGTGATTTGCTTACTGCCCATTGTTTGAGGGAGAACAAGTAAGCCAACTTTTTTTGGGGGGGGGGCGCTGACTGACTACTCCCAAAGTACACTATTCATTAAGGGTGTCTTTGATGGTCTTTAAGGGTAAAAAGCCTTCAAATTTATTTCTGCAAAGTCAATAAGAAACTGAAGTTTATGAATGAAACTGTTTTATGTAGGCCTCTGAAGTTGAAATGCAGAATGCAAGTAACACAACGTTAAACTTTGTTTTAAAAAGCCATGATTATAGTGGCTGGAAAATTAAGTAGCCCAAGTTCAGAAATGATACATAAGGCAGCATGACTTAGACTCCCTGCCATTCAGACTGCTTTAGATATACTTATACCCACTCTTCTGATACCTAAGGGAGACAAAGCTGGTATAAGTTTCACCATAGAAGTCAGAAGATAATGTATGAAGGTAGAAATTACACCACTTTAGGGTCTGTCTATGGCTCCGAAGTTCAGCCTTTGAGGGTATGAAATGCGGTGTCTGCTAGCATGCTGCACTGTAATTGCCCCATGTGGAAGCTGCTAGTGCCAACTAAAAGGTACCTAGTTAGAAGACTACATTCACGCGACCAGCAACGTCTGCATGGAGGAGTTACTGTGTCGCATGCTGATGTGCGCCATAGTCCAAATTGTGGGGTGGTGTAGAAGTAGCTTTACACATCAGTTGAATGGGTGTTATTAGGCCTAAGGCAGTCGTTTGGTGTACTTATGTCACATGTATTAATGTTAACATCTGCCTGTATTGGAGGAAAGTGCCTCACTGTTTTGGTGTGTGTTTATATGAGGGAGAGGTTTATGTTTATATGTCGAGTAGTCATAAGTAAATAAAAGGATTATTCTTATTTGGCTTATGTAGGGGCTCTTTGGAAAAAAAGAACAGATCTTGAACAAATGTATACAGTCACAAAAAGAAAGGGATGGATCAATGGAGAAAAATAGTTCAAGACCGTAACTAGTTAAAAAGCAAGAAGTCATGGACTGAAGCTCAAAAGGGGGGGCTAGTCTTATAAGTATTTCAAGAAAAATGCCTTAGCTTAATAGGATCTTTGCAAATAAAACATGAAGTGGTTGGTGTGCATGGTTTGGAAGAGGGAGCTAGATACTTTTCTGGAGAAGAGAATAAATCTGTTGCTATTGTAGCTCTGTATGGGTATAGAAAGATGACCTACATTTAACTTTTAACTTGCATTTGCTAGGATTAGAAGGGCAGCCATGGAAGGGCTTATTTCTGGCTTATTTTAAATGTGTTTACAGATAAAAGGCCAAATGATATTTGGAAATATTTTAAGAAGTCCCTTTTAAAATACTTAACATATTGCATATCAGTCTAGGCTCCATTGGAAAAGTTAGTTCTGCTACTATAGGGTAACTTGAATGTACATTTCCTAACAGTTCCAATTATTAAAAAAAATGGTTGACTCTCTTGCTATCATCTGTTTTTCAGCTGGATAAAAAGTGTGCAACACCCTAGAATTGAATATAAATGACTTAACTTTGTGTGGTGCTAAGATGCATTTACCTCTGTTCTGAATACATCATTGTCTATTTAATTTATTGTGCATCATTTTCTCTTGTTGTTTGGAGAAGACAGACCAACCACCATTGTCTTTTCGCTCATCTTCTTCATGTACTAGCAGTGAATTAGCCACCTGTATCTGAGGCTACTAGTCTTTCGTACTTCCCCCATTATTTATCTCTTTGCTAGTGGTCTATATCTAATCAACACAGTACAGAAAATGTCCATCCAATAGCTAAAATATACCTGAAGGGCTAAAGGCCCTCATAGGTGCACTGTACTGGAAGGCCCATTTTATTTTTACTAATGTAAATTCTCCTTGCTCTTCGGGACTGTGGTAGGAGGATTGAAAAACTGCATCTCCCCTCCTCCCTGAAGGGTGATTGAATAGACAGCTGACTGAATCTAGGATGTAGCACTACTGATGCAAATATTACACATCAGATGAAGATGAGCATTTTCAGGGTAATGAATTGATGAGTGCTTTCACCATCATTGCTTCGGCTTCCGTCTTTCTCTTGTGTGGAAGCCCAAACCATGAATTGTCCTTCATGTGCTTCTAGCAAGTCAAATGAAGCTGCTTCAGGAAATCTAAACAGAAGGCCTAGTGATTTATTTCTTAGGTTGGCAACATTTAAGACAAGGTAGAGTTATTCTCCTTCAAGATGAACAGCACTCTATAAATGTAAAATACTGCGTTTTCTTTTCAGGAGAAAAAGATTGAATCTATAAAACTCTCTCAAATTGAAAACCTTTTGATTACACACCATATACATATATATATATTAATTTTATAGCTGTATGGAGAATTTTTTTGTCTCCAAAACTTACGTCCTACGTTAATCTTCCCTGTCTGCAAGCAGGATGGAAAATACATTACTACAGTACATCCACCATCCTGAATATGATACTGTTCTTCCTTTTATGCTGCATTTGATTCTGAACTATTACATTTCAAACCCCATTTTGTAATACTCACTTCCAAATGATAAGCTTGATTTCCAATGCTCCTCTTCTCTCCGGTGAGGAGGTGAGATGGGGGGAGAAGGGAGTTACAGTATATCCTTCCTCCATCAAAAAAGATGTAGGCACTATCCACATACATATACACACGCTTTGGAAATAAATTGAGGCTTTTTCTTTGGGCATGAGAAACAAGCACAGTGGAGAACTATTTGCATTTGCTAAGCCAGGTTTCAGACTGTTGGAAAATACTCACCTCCATCCAGTAGACCAACCAGGAATAACTTGGAGCCATACCATATTTCAGTAACCATAGTCTCCTGTCTAACACTGCATTTGGTGTTACCAAAGCTGAAGCCCAAAACATTTAGTAAATCACCATAAATAAGAGCATCCTAAGAGTCAGCTGATTCTGTGCAGCTGATTTCTATTCCAATCTAAGAATTATTTTCTCCTTTCTCACAGAAAAGAGAGGGGTTTAATTTGGCTTTAGATCAGGTATTTCTCTAAACAGGAAAGTAAAATAAAACATTTATTCCAAACAGTTGTACAAAGGCCAGGTCCAATTTACAAGTCCTTTCTCAAAATTTGATTTCTGCAGAAAGACATTTTCTATACAGAAATCCCTTCAGAAAAGTTTTAGCATAACTTTGTCCATCTCTACCTTCCACTTTTAAATTGAATTAATCTCTGGGTTTTTTAATCTATATGGGGAAGGAAAGAATTTGTAGGAGCAGGACTAACAAATCCTTCTGTGACTATTCAGCATCTCCAACTGAGTTTCATCCATCTCTCTAAGGATGCTGTCCAAGAGCAAGTAGCATTTCTCTCAGAACAAGGAGTTTGCTATGGCAAAGTCAACATGAAATGTTGTCATTGTTTTTTCTTTAAGTACAGTACAGCAGTGATGATATGACATGAGCAATAGCAACAAATTGGTCTTGCCTTATATACATAAGCAATATACCTCATCAACCTGACTGTAGATCAAATCCCAAAGGACAAAAAAAAACAATTTCCATTGAATATCATGCCTCTCGTGTGTGAATGAAGACTGTGATATGGACCTCTTTCTGACACCAAGTAGTTGTGACAATAGTATGTTTAGGCTTACCTTCTAGCGACCTTTCACTCTAGACGGAGAACAGTTAGCTATGTGCAAGGTTTGACTCACTGTTCCCACTTCATTGTGTTGGTAAAAAAGGCCCATTTGATTCCATTCCACTGTTTATTTTCAGTCAAAAAATAATTTTTAATGGGAAGATTAGAAGTGGTATCTCATCTGTTTCTTGAGTCAGCAGCAAGAAGTTAATTTGGAGGATTTTGAATGACAGGTAAGTAACAGTTAAATTGGATTTTTGCCTCTGGAAACCCCAGTCTTCCTCAGACACACCAACCTGTTTCAATATGACATTACAAATAACTACCTTGCAGAAAAAGACAGTAAAAATATTTTCAGTTCATGTTAAGTCAGCAACATGATTCAGGCCTGTCTGCCATAGGTACAAAATATGAATGTTTGTATGGTTTGCAGTTGTGTAAATAATTCTCTTGACTTTCTGGAAAGGGATTCCAAATCCATCACTTCCTCCTTTAACTACAATATACAGACAGCTTTTTTCAGTTTTTTCATAAAAGAAAATCTCCTAAATAACCCTTGGAGAACAGCTATCGTAACTTACAAAACCAGTGCAATTTATAACATTTTTGGAGAATAATTACAAATACGTGTGGTTATTAATTACGTGGTTTGGGGTTTCAGATTGAGAGGATACAAAGAGTACCATGCTGTTAATCAGTGCAGCAAATGAATTTTTTTGGAAACATGTTTTCTTTTTGTCTATGCTTTCTCTTAACTAATTTTAGAAGTACAAGTTGTTCCTATGGCAGAAACCTCAGCCCCCTTGCCCCCCCCCCCCCCGATGCCCATAACTGGCCTTCTGCTGAGTAGAAGGAAGAAATAAAAATGAGCATCTTGGAGTAAGGTGTCAGGAAAGTGAGATGTCTTAAAGATGTCATCATTAAAGTTCAGCGTTTGCCAATATTCATCATATATTTAGTGCTATCTGAGATTACAATGAGTATACATACAATAGAGAATACAATATTTTGAACAGGTAGTGATTGACAAATGTCTCAATTGCTTCTGCTGCATACAGTATCTATTCTGAATCTCCTGTAAATAATCTACTGTATTGAAAACAAAACCTCTTTTCTGTGTGATTCTCACGTACCAGTTGGGGTAGTTGGATCCTTTCCATGACCAACTTCAGGCATACTGTTCCTCTAGGCAATGGATTAACTTTAATCTTTTGCTCTCCATGATTTAAGTAATTGAATTGAGTTTATTTAAACTATATGATTAGCATTTGCTTTAGCTTCCAACACTTAGCTTAGAAGATCTGAGAACTTAAATTCCCCATTAGTTTTTAATTTATAGGAATGGCAGTTGAATGTTGGGGCACAATTTTTTACTTGTTGGTTTTAGTTAATACTATCAAGTCTCTTCGTACTTTTGACCTTTACAATAGTTGAGATAGTCTTAACTTAAATTATCTTATTGGTTCTAGGGTGGAATTTTAAAAAGTTTGAGCCTTGTTTAACTTAATTTCATTGACTTTGGTGGGAGAAGAACTAGGCCAACACTGAGTGCTTTGAGTTTAACTTTTTAGGGTGTTTCAAAATAAACCAAGGAAAATATCAGTAGTGTGTCTTTTTTGAAATGTGAGGCGCCACGTCGGCTTTGGTTCGTTCACTTCAGAAGCAATGCGCTCTCACATTGCACCACAAAGGCAACACCTGATCCATAAACAAAAAAATGAAAGGGAGTATTTTCTTCACGTCAGGGGGGTACCCAAGTTTGGCTAGCTGGGGTTGAGCATCCACCCTGCAAAATCCTGCCCATGCCAGACCCATGTAGCTGTATCGACACCAGTGTTGTACTTTAACCAACGTGCTTAGTTATCACATGGCTCTTAGCACTACACTAAGCTGCACCGCTCTGTGAATTCATTCTCAGTATATTGTGGGAAAACTTGTGTGTCCGTCCTGAGCTCTGTGCAGAACACATGCTCTTAACTCACCAACTCAGTAAATTAAACCATCGGTGGCAAGGCATGGATCCTACTTTCGATGAAGAACTGTTCCAGCTGTTAATGCAAGTCACATGTCAAGAAAAACTAAAATAGGGCAGATGCACGGCAGAGATGTGGCAGAAGGCACTTACTCAGTGCCCTGTCATCCTGAAAAGGTGGTAGCATGCCTTGCTAAGGAGATCACACAGGCCACATGCACACACAGAGCAGCTGGAGACAGCTGTTGTAGGTTATAGCTAAGGAATCCCCCTGTGCTGACCAATAGTTTTAGACGACAGGTAGAGAATGGTAATTTTTAATTTTTTTTTTTAAATCATCAATAAAATACTAAGTTTCTCTTGTTTAAAAGATAAGTTACAATTAAATCTCATCACAAACAAGCTAAACCTACACTTACAGTCTCATAGAAATTAATTAGCGGCTGTAGTCTGTCCAGCCTAACTACCAGCCCTTGTGTCTTAAAAGTGTTCTGGGATTTCAGTTTGTTTCAGTTTCTGTTTCTGAGCAGACTAAAGCCACGTGTGCAAAGACAGACACAGGCTGGCTAGGACTGTTGTTCCGTGCTTATGTGATGGTGGAGCTGGGACAAGCAAGGCAGAGTAGTTAAAGACATTGTCTTAAAGGCACAGAATAATTTAATCATTTGGTATTATTCACTCAATGCTGCAACGTGGCAAAGATGAGAAGATACTTAGAAAAAGAAACGGAAGGATATTTTTTAATAACATATACCTGCAGCACCCATTTAATGCATCTTTTAGTCAAAGACTTCAGTATGTCTTCTCCAGGAATAAAAGAAAACGTTGCTGAAGTTGCAAAATACTTCCCTGACAACCATTTTGCTTCTGCTTCACTGAAGAGAGTGGGTGGGTCCAAACTAATTTTCCCTCAAGATGTTCGATGAAATTCTGTGGTTGATTGTTTTGAACAATTTATTAAGAACTGGCCTATTCTCATAAAACTTTGCGAAGAAAACCGTGATAAAATGGATGGAAGTATCTCATCCAAAGTATCTAACATTGGATTAAAGAGGACTGTAGAGAAAGCCTGTAGCCAAAGCCTTGAACAAACTTCAGAGAAATTGCTGCATTGCTGATGCTGTCAAAATTTGGAACGCACTTCAAGAGACATTGAAGAAAGAAATACTTCACCAGAAATTTAAACTGCAAGCAATAAAGAAGTGAACAGATTAAGCACTAATTCCACCTCATTTTCTTGAGAACATTCTCGACTCCAGATATAAAGGCCCATCTTCGGAAGAAGATGATGCTGCCATGGCATGGGCATCTCAAAATCACTCCTCAGTTATGTTAGTCATAATAAATTTCAGGGCCGGAGCGGAACCATTTAAATATGTTTACATCGGTACATGTTTACTGAGGATGTTTTGAACAAAGTCACTCCTTTCAATTGGTGGAAATCATTAACCAGGCACCTTGAAACAGAGCTCTTTCCATTTCTAAACCAACTTTTCACAGCAGTAGCTTCCTCTGCAGGCACAGACAGAATATTTTCGTCATTTGGTATTATTCATTCAAAGCAAAATAATTGACTGGGAGTTGAAAAAGCAGGAAAACTCATATTTCTGTTTGTCTATGAATAAAAATGACAGTGGGAATGGGGATGATGAGAGAGAGTTGTAGAAGTTTGAACAACATAAGTTTTAGTATTGTGATGACTTGTGTTGAGTTAATAAAATTTGAGGGGGACGGGGCGGGGGAAAGAGTTTAAGGACAGCCGTCAGGTGGCAAGTCCAGAGACTGCTGCAATTGCAAATGTGAAACATTTATGTAACATTTAAGATTTAGTTTAATAAAATCAAAGTTCTATTGTGTTTGTGTGTGATTTAGTTCTTACCATTCCTAACATACTGCTGCTGCATCTGCAGCTTGACACCGGTAATGAGTATTATGTACTATTTCCTAGCTTGATTTTTATTAATTTATCTAAAAAATTACACAAAGTATATCCTCCTAGATGTTGTAAATGCTGTATTAAGTTGTTAATTAACATGTTTTAGTGATCAGATTTGCACCATTGCTTAAGAAATGTGTGAAGAAGTATCAGTGGCAAACTTGATTTAAATCAATGGTTTTCTCTTGATGATTTAAGTCATGATTTTAAGCAATGATTTAAATCGCCTTGATTTAAATCAATCCACCCTGCTTGCATTAGTGGTGGTCTTAATGTTGTTCAGGCAGTGGTGGCATTAAAAAATGCCACCTTACTGGAAATTCAAGACTGGAAGAGGGAACTCCTATTTGAGGTCTCCCCTGTGCCATGGAGAGCTTTCATCATCTCATGGCTGATGTACAGGTTTATTTCCTGGAGGGGTTTATTGGTTCTAAAAATGGTAACAGCAAGTGTTCTCTGCTGAGAAAACCTCACTGACCATTTTGTGTTCCTTTTTATGGCATGTTCTCCTGCATCGTACTCCTACAGTGGAGAAAAATGTGGGCATACATAAAGAGGATGTGGAACTTGGAGGCAGCTGCTAAGAACCATGGATGTGCTTTTCTACCCGCTGCCTTTCCGTACGCTGCCCCTCCACTAGTGCTAGCCCTTCAGTTAATCTTAGTACTGAGAGACTTTGCAAGCACTGTGCAGTTAGTACCACACCAGGTCATACAGCGGTCTTAATATCTACACCACCTCTGAAAATGCTTTAATGAGAGTGTCAGTGTGAGACAAAGCATTTAGCAACATCCATACGCTTTTGTCGTCTGTGTTCCTGCCTTTGTGGGCATTGCTCTGCTCAGGGCCAGTGCAACCACTAGGCAGACTAGGCAGCTGCCTCGAGTGGTAAAATTTGGAGGTGAGGGTGGAGGGGAACAGAATGAACTATTCATGAAACTACATAAGTAAACAAACAGGCATCATCAGTGGGAATGAAAGGTAATTGAGAATGTACAATCAGTATCATAAGTCTCCTTTTTATATCAAATAAATCTGTAATTATGAATGCAGAATTTTTATTCATACAAATGCACAATATTCATTTTCAGAAGTTAACTGGGGAGGTGTGTAAGGCTGAAGGTTCGTCTACGGCACCTAATACACTTGCTCTGGCTCTGGCTCTGCTAATGCTAATAGTCAGTGCTTTACACACATGCAGCAGTGGGTGCTCCAAGAAAATGTGTTTAATTTTTGTCCTCCTGCTTGCAGCCCATCTTGGGTTTCACGAGGCTGGATGGGTGGGGTGGGAGGCAAGGTGAGGAAGGGGGAACAGGCCAGACGGAGCTTATTCCAACTTCAGCTGACAGCAACAAAGCCCAACCCGTTGCATGTAATATCATTAATGAGGTTGGTCTTAACCAGCCAAAGCTGTCCCCTTTGTTATAATATTTCCTCCTAACCATAACAGACACATCTGCCAGCTTCTTACCTGGCTGCAGATCTGTTTGTTTCCTCCTGGGTCCCTCCATCTGTCTACCATGTGCACGCGCACACCTACCAAACTATTTTTTAGGATGTCCTGGGAATCCGGTTCAAAGTCTGCATGCGTTGGATGCAGTTGGCTGGGTAGGGGGTCAGCATCTATTCTGTGCTCTCTGCCCTGGTCCTTCTATCTCTTCTTCCTAATCCAGATGCATGTTCAGCAGGAAAGTGGGGTGAGTGCTCTCGGCAGGGCCAAGAACTTCATTCAATTCCTTATAGAAGGCAGGCAGGTTGATGGTGATTTGCTGGATGTGGAGTTCTGATCCTGGACCTACCTAGATGCAGTCTTCACATGTTTTATTTTTCTCCCTGCACTGAGATGCCTTCCTGCTGCTGTCCAATTCTTGGAGTCTTCCTCTTAGAGTCACTGATTTTGGGCCTTGAAGGAGTGTCAGTAGCTGGGCTTGATTGCTCTGCAGCCTCACTGTAAAGTTAGCATGTTGCCAGCCCAGACTGAGGCAAAACCCTATATCAAACCTATATCCTCAGCTATATATGTGAGTGCAGGCTTAAAGTACCCTCAAGCCTGAGTCAGAGGATTTTCCATGTGAACTTCGGGGGACTAGGGACAGCATCCATGCTGTAGCCTGTGCTAACTCTGCAGTAAAGACATACCCTTAATGGCTCGGGGTTTCAATGTGTGTTCAAAAGGAAGTGTTCCTAAATGCAGCATAGTGGGTTTTTCCAGTGAGTAAAGGGCTTCATATTGTATTAGCTGAGCTCTTCTTCAGCTGAACCCTAACCCTGTCTCCTTCCTTAATTTAACCTTCAAGGAAATGTACTGTGTTTCAAAAGAAAGTCTTCACAGCCTTAACTTTTTCTTAAGGTTCTGTCTTGGCTAGCAAGACCAATGTGATGGAGGGAGACTTAGAGTATTTTTGTCGACCCTGGGACTGAGGAGGAGAAGCGGCCTGAAAATCAGAAAATTCCTCTTCTCAGATTAATTGAACAGGCAGATAGGGAACTGTTTTTTTTTTTATTATAGTAGGCAAGAAATGAAACTTTCATAGGAGACTTTCTTTTGCTATTGTCAGCTTTACGAAGCCTATGTGGAAGGGTGAGATGTATTTGGCCTACTGCATGCATTGTCCTCCACACTGAACAGAATTCTGCCATTGTTCATGGTGGCTGATAATGAAATAACATGCTGTGGGATATAGGTATTAAATTGAATTTACAGTGCTCATATTTAGGAAAATCTAGATTTTACTTGCAAAATCAATATGGGATTTGCTCAGTTTCTATATTGAATACTAAAGTGCCCCAAGTTGCCTTTTGGAACAGAATTGTGTGTTAGAACCAAATCCAGCATGAAACATGGCATTTTCAGAAATTCTCAGCATTGGGTAATACTGGGAGTCTTACCATTAACTTCAGAGGGAGAAGAGTTAGACCAGCTGTCAAGATAGGATTTTTAAAAGTCCTAATTATTTTAAGAAAAAGTACACAAAAAGCATTATATGAGCAACAGAAGGAGTAAGACATGCTACTCTACTCCTAATTCTTGTTCTTCCTTTGCTTTTTGTCCTTTTCTGTAACTGATAATGTTTTTATAAAAAGTTCACATTATTTCATGTCAAGCTGAGCATCAAGCATGCAGTTGTTGCCCTTAGCTATTCTCTACTGACTTCTAACTTTGCTTCTGTTGATATTTCCTCACTGTCAAAACCTCCACTCTGTTCCAATGCTTCTGGAGATGCTGGGCATTGCCTTCTGGATCAGCTTCCTTGAAATTGTTTTCAAGGTGGAGATAACTGGATAAAACTTTAGTGTCAAGAAATGGTGGTTTGAGCAGTGGCTGAACCTCAGTACGTTATATTTTGTCTAAGTCCGAATTTTTATCCTTTAGGGAAGAACTGATGGCTTCCATTCCAGTGAGGGAGTGCCTTGGCAAGGTGCACTTTTTATTTTTGAATGTTCAAGCTATGACAGGCATAGATCCCACTTTCAGCTCTGATTGCCCACTCCTCTTCCTTCATCAGGGCCTGCTCGGTGACCAGGAGTAGAACATAGTCACGTTTGCTAAGAGTGGGTGAGCTCATGCCTACTTCCTCGGATGAAGATGAATTGATGTTAACACAATTCGTGTTCCCTGGAAAGAAGGATATTTGCATATAATGTTGTAATGTGGACCCCGATTCTAATGACAGCACTTGAATTAACCGGGCTTTTTGCGAGTCTAACCAGCTCCACTTGGTGGTGTATAGTAGCAGCAAAGTGTGTTCTCTGTGCCTGTGCTACAGCATTGTATGTGTCTCACTCACACTCACACACGAGAGAGAGAGACTCCTGGTCTTTGCTTCTAGTCACCCTCGACTTTAGCTCCATAAATTTAGCTCTATAAATTCAACTGCCATAAATTTTGGTGCGCTCTGGTTAAAGAATATCTGGCAGAAGAGAGAACATTCCTTCTAGAGAGTAGTTTCTTTGTAATCAACTGGATAAAGTAATTCAGATAGAATTTAAAAAAAAACAACACCTTTCAAACATGGGGAAGTATCTGTGTGGCTTTGATGTCCTGCATTATCCACCCGTCCTCCATGCCAAATATCTTGAGTGCCAACAACAACACAGATGGGCACTTGGAGCTCAAAGTATCCCACATGTACCTACATTGGACAGTTTACCATAGAAAACAAAAGACCATCCTGAAAGAACTGATTAGGCTTTGCTTCCAAAGGAACTGAAATGCCCTTATAAATTTTTGTCACGTTGGCATTCTTGAGCTTGTAGCCTGATCAGTTTTATTACAATTATGAAAATATTTATTGGGGTGCAACATACATTTGTCCAAATAGGCACTTTATCGAAGGACTACTTAGAGTTAATTAAAAAGATGAAATTGGTAGAGCCCTGCAAATCTGGTTATCCACTGACCATTTCTACAGATTGCAGATAGGATGCGGATGCAGATTTTGTACCACGCAGGGTTCTAGAAATTGGTGAACAACAAACTTTATGATCTTTAGTTAATGCAAATATAATTGAAATTATAGAAAAATCAATATACATAAGTTTAAGAATAAGTACAGTAATTGGTTTCCTGTAGTGTTCATGCATACATTGTGCATACTTAACCTTATTGGATACCTTTTAGAAACAAAGCTGGAAGACAAAAGTAAGTGGAGATCACCACAAGAGGAGGGCTTCGTACCTCTTCGTCCCATGTCCTAATGACAGGTTGCTTAACCGGATTTTTGATACAATATTTCCTATTCCATCCATCCATGTTCAGGACCATATTAGTAAAGTCTCAGCTCCTAGCCATGTGTGGTATTCCAACTAACCATAGTTAAATTTCTGACTCTTAACATCTCACTTGCGTCAATTAATGACCCAACAGTTTTGATATGTTAATGCAGTTAGCTCCAGGGTTACCTCACTGCAAAAGTACACTAAAATGCTACCATATGTTGGTTTGGTTTAACTATTTATCACACAATGCGTTGCTAAACTCACAAGAGACATATTGTGAAATTTCATAACTTTTGGTCAAGCAACTTCTTATGCCAACTGCCAGTTTCTACTGGGCCTAACTCTTAAGTTCTTAATGCTTAAGACGTACCACCAAGTGTATTTTTAATACCTATGCTTTTGTTGTTCTTCTTGGTGTTCTATTATTATTTCTATACACATGCTTAGCAAATAGATTATATTTTCCCAATAACATATACCTCCCAGGATCAGGTCACGTGTCAGCAGTCAGCATGGAGAAACTGGCATGTATCTTGCCTGTCTGACTAGGAAGATGGATTCCTTCTCCCAAAGGGTTTTAAAGCCAAGCCACTTAACTCCTTCCAGTACTTAATTTAATAAGCATCAGTTGCATCAATACAACTTCTATCACATTGCTTTATTCAGTAGTTAAGACCCCTGAAAGACTGATGCACATTTATATTGCTTACTGGCATGGCAATAAGTGCAGACCTTTCTGCTTCAAATGGAGTAAAATGATTTCTTTAAAAAATGTTGACTGTCATAGTGGACATGGAATTGGGGGTACAAACTGGGCTTTAATCCTTACCGGGAGAGGTCAGGCTTTTTCCATCAAGCCTACATGTAAAAAAAATAGAATAAATTATGCATGTTTTTGAAGGGTTTTGTGTATGGGTTGGTGGGGGGAGGATTTTGCATATTGGAATGGAGGATGGGAATGTTTGGGGCTTTTTTTTTTTGTTAATTCCACCACCTATAGAGGAAAACATGATTGCTGTTTATATTGGAGATTTTGCGGTATTCCTACTCCCAAAATGATTGCTAACTCCTTACATAGTGTTTTTATAATATTTGACCAATACATTAATTTCCCTCTTTCATGACAGATCATGGTAATGTCAGATGGCACATCAGTCCCTTCAGGACAGAGCCTTCATCTCCCGAACCTTCCCAGTAACTCCTTATCTTGTTCTGAAATGAAGAAGAAATCATCTCATGGGCCAAAGGTGAGACCTAGTTTGATATGAGAAATTGTGGTGATGAAGCAAATCTGAAAAGCAACTTGTAAAATTCATTCCTTGGTGTTTCACAACAACCTAGCAGATTCAATGTGATAGAGGCACTTCACTGAAGTGAATTTACTGACTTGCTTATTTAAAATTAGTGCAGAACTCCGATAGTTGAGAAAACAACCACCATTTAAGGTATTTATATTGTATATTTCACTTGAGATACAGTATTGTGTTTTTTCTCTTCCCAGTATGAAAGAATTCTATCTCATTACTCTTGCAAAGTATACCACAGAACATTTACTAGCATAATATCAAGTATTGAAACAAATAATTAAATGTAACAATTTAAATAATTAAGACTAATTTACATGTATCAAAATAAATGGGCAAAGAGCATCTTGTGCCTTTAGGTTTTTTAAAATTAAATGAATTCTTTTGCTTGCTGTTTCACAGTTGGAGATCAGTCATCAGATATTTTGCCTCCTGTATTTTGCCTCCTATATTAGAAGCATGATTATTCCAATGAGCCATATGAAAAATGTAAATTAACATTTTCAAAGTAGCAGAGAATTTCTTCAGATCACTTAAGTAAATTGGGGAAAAAACAGCACTTTAGGATTTTTGAAACAAACAAAAAGTGTACTACACCTGCCTGCTTCATGAAGCAATCAATGTATAAGTATTCTCTTATCCTGATTGTTGTTCTTTGTTCAGTATTGTATTGTTGGGTTTCCTTTGTTGCTTGATACTGTTATAAAACACAGCGCCGTTCCCTAGGTGAAATGCCAGCACCAATACCTGTGTATCAATAAGACACTGAACAAACAAGTCCCTGCTGCAGTGACACGTTGGTTAAATACAAAATAGATCATAATTAAAAAGGAAATACAGAGAAGCAAGTGTTTTGTGTTTTAAATGGCCCTCAGTTCCATAGTATCTGAGCACTATCTTTAATGTAATTACCCTACAACACTTCTATAAGGTTGGGAAGAGCTATTATCTCCATTTTACAGAAAGGGGAACTATAGCACAGAGATCTGACTCGCTCAAGGTCACACAGGAAGTCAGTGCTGAAATAGAGAATTGAACCTGATCTTCCCAAATCCTAGTCTAGAATCCTAACTACTGGACTGTCCTTTCCATCCATAGGAATTTAAAGAAAGCCAGTGTCTTACTACAGAAACCAATTGATTTGACTGGCAAATATATTCAGGGATTTTGATTCCTTCCAAAGATAGTCATTATTTTTTAAGGTACTTTCCAATCTATCATGACTATACTATGAAGAGGCCCTTTCTAGTTTTCAACCTTTACCTTTCTTATACCTGTTTCAGTCCACAGTGCACAAATATTGATACTTTTCCTTTTAAAACAGCTATACATGTGGCGATTGCTCAGACGTGCTTTGGCAAGTGAAAGTGCGTCTGTACAATCGTCACTTCGTCTATGTTGCCTTGTGCATGTTGTATTTATCTTTGCTATCCTGCTGTAAATGTATCCAGACCTTCTGGTAGACATGGAGCAGGGAATTGAGTCTTGGCAATAGAAAAGGCCCATGTTCACAGTTGTTGCTTAAGAGCCATACCTAATTTACTGCCCCTGCTGATACAATTACCAACGGTGAGTTTCTGACCACATGACAGTGGAGTGGCTACTGCAGTAGGCAATCTGAGATCAGATATAGTCATATAGCAATGGAGGTTTGCATTCTGTAGCTGTGAAACTATTGTAAAGGATTGACTATGAATTATCTGATTTATTAATGAGGGCATGCAACAGAAACAGTGCTGATTAAACCATGGTTTTCATTTTAGCCATAAGTCCCTAGCTATTCCTTCTTTCCTTTGACAGAGCTCTAGAGAGATAAATATCAGTAAATTATCCCTATATACCCTCACTAAGAGCGTGGCATGTCAGAGCCATGGGGGATAGTCCCCCTAAAGAATTACTTTCTTCTTTGTTCAACTTTAACTGTTGTTTGTTGCACTGTTTAAGGTGGAAAGAGTCACTGTAGAATACACTGTATTAGTTACCAGTGGGAAGGATTATTCAGCATTCTCGCCTCAAACAACTTTGTCTCCTCTCAGCCTTACATACAAGGTAGACAACAGTATTCTGTGCTCATGGCAAGAAAGAGATGCCAATATCTGCAAAACTATGCTCCATTGCATTGCCTTATTTAGGCTTATCACTTGTGTTTGGGGTAATGGACATGAAATGTAATTTGTAGCTTGATTATAAAATGTTGTGTATTCTTCTACGGTAAAATTCCGTACACTGAAATCCACTTCCTTTTGGAGGTATTTAAGGCCTAATTTGTTGAGGAATAGCATTTATTTTGGGCAAGACCCATTGCTGGTGTAAATTAGAGTAGCTCCATCAACTTCAGTGCAGCTTGCTTATTGGTGTGTGAACAGTGTGTACAAGCAAGCAAGAATAACCTTTTACAGCATTCTCGAAAGTTAAATATTTTTGAATGGTTGTTTTTAGTCTATATTTCATGGGCAGGGCTTTCAGATTTCAGTTTCGATTTACAGAAACAGGGTACTATTGAAATTGACAATGGGTCTTAACTGTAAATATTTAAACAAAGAAGTCCAAGAATGTTAGCTTCCCATTTACCAACTTCAGACTGTTATAGGGCACTCGTAGGCAGCTTTACTCAAATAAGAATTGCACAGCTCACAGGCAGTAAGTATCCTGTGAGTGCAAAGAAAAGGGGGGAAAAAAGGATATTATTGGCTAAATGTTCACTTGCCCAAAATCAGAAGGCACTAACTGGTAATACAGAACCAACGCACTTTGCTTATTCTCTAAAATAATCTTCTGAAATATGGATTTAAAAATATGGGTGTGTATATATCTCCAACCTTACATAATTTAATGTGACAAACATATTGTAGCCCAAACGTTCTGATTTGGAAGCTGAGATTTGACACCTGGGAATATGGAGATTCTTCGGTAAAGGAATAAGTTTCTTGTCTTGAACATTTTTAATGTGTACATTTTCAAGGACTCTGGATGCTTTAGGAATATATAAATATGTCAAGTGACATAATAAGTCAGGGATAGTGATAATTATATTGCTTAAGCATGTTGTGCTGATTTTTCATTTAATGTTTTGAAAATATGCAGAATATATAAGGATAGTATCTAGTACCATAATCCACATTTTGCTCTATTTTATAATTATCTAATGTGGAGAGTCTTCTGGAATCAGTCTATCAGTCGCCAAGTAATGCCATTTACTTTCTAAAAAACAGTAGCCATTAAAGTTGCTGCCTACAGAAAAAGTGTCTCATGCTCCCCCTGCTGGCACTTTGGCCACAGTGAGTAACATTTCTCTATTCCTGCTGCCATTGTTGACTATAATAGCAATCTGCCAGATGGATCAGACATAGTTGAAAGCTTGCGGGAGGGGAAGGGGCAGTAATGTTTGTGAAACGAACAATCATTAGGGGGAAAACACTTTCTAGGCAGAAACTACAAACAGTAGTGAATAAAATGAGTCTGGGGACGCTAAAGTATTAAGTATTACTCTTAAAAAAGAATTGTCTCCCCTTCTACCTTCTGCTATGTGATTTGTTAGCATTCTCCCTCTGCTGTGCACCAGAGTCTTTCCAAATTGATAGAGACTGATAAGTAAGATTTAAAAATTAAATATTTACATTAAAAGCTCAATATTACAAAGTGGTACATGTCATTTTGAACCTGAATTTCTGAAACTAAGCAACTGCTCCACCTGATGCACATTGTCCCCCGAGACCTGAGGATCAGGAGGCAAATTTGTGAGGCTAACTCCCTGTTCTTACCTTAATGTTTCCAATTTATTTGGGGACAGCTGTGAAATTTGAAGTAATGACTTTGTTACAAATAGAAATAAAATAATGTGTCTTTTATGACCATTAGTTTTAGATTTCTAGACTAAACATAGAATATACTAGGTTGGTACTGCTAATATAGCCAACTTAATGACTAAATTAAATTTAATGAACCAAAGTTGCTTTAATTGCTAACTAGCTTCATCATGTCTATCTGCTACTTGAGTTCTTTGAAACTATTTTCATAGGAAGGCACTTGCCCCATGGCATCTATTTAACCAAGCTGGGAGATTACGTTTTGCAACATGAAGTCATGATGTGCCCTTGCATGGGAATTGACAGTTGTTTGAGAGCCTCCATTTCCCCCATCTCTTTGCCTTGTAATCCCAGTGGTGATTAAGTCTCTAGGCACTTTCTCTTTTATTGGCTGCCACAGTCCGTATGCTATGAAAAATACTTCCTGATTGTACTGTGCTCTTCTAAATGTTTCTTTTATAGGTCTGTTACTCCTACTATATCAAGAGGATTATGTTTCTTGAAGAAATATGTGTACTTTTCTTTAATTTACTTTGGTATTTTAACAAGCATGTAATCTCTATATTAATTTTCCTTTTGATGTTTGTTGTAAAAAATACCAAAAAAAAGTATAGAATGATTCACCTGGGTTGTTTCAAGTAGGTATTTGGCAGATAGACAAAAGTAAGCAGTTGTATGTAAATACATTATCAGCCAATAATCCACAATCTAAATGTTACAATAATTATTTGAAGGAAAGGTTTAGCTGATGTGCTGCTTTCAGCAACAGAATCTGTCACTCACTTTTATTGTTTGCAGTGTTTCTTTGGATGGAGAGAAAAACAAATACTTCAGAACACTTAGTTTTAGAAAAACTAAGTTTTAGAAATACATTCTTGTTTGCACTAAGATATATACAAAACAGAATATGGATGAACTTGCATTCCTCTCTACCACTATACCCAATGATTTAGTTGATTCTCATATGTTAATTGAATGTGATGAATGAAAATACTATTATTTCCCATGAATTTCATGTCTCCCATGCTGTTGCTTCAAGCTGTTGTTGAGATATGTAGGGTGATTGCATAAGGGGTGGTGGTGATAAGAATTTATTCACTTAGGTAAGAGTGAATCTCTGAGTTGTAGAGGGGGTTTGGCTGTCCTAGTGGTTGATGAAGTAATTCTTTACATGCATGAATATGGGGCAAATGCATCCATGGTGAGCATAATGTTGATACCATAGTTTCAATAAGCACATCAACCTCCTGGTGTTAACAGATGATTTTAAATTGGGGGCTTGTTTCTTTTAAAAACCCAAGGAGGGCTGCTGATCTGGGTTTCCATAATACTAAGTCCTTCAACTCTCCAAGACCCATTTCACAGCTGTCGAGCAGTGACCCAGGGTCAAGCTCTGTTACTTCGCAGTGTAGATGCAATCTCACTGGATTCATGCTCTGGTGGTTGGTCAAAATTAACCCACAATCCTACAGGCTGGCTTTCTTTGTCATCTTGAAAGTCATGTTTGGTGGACAGTCAAGTTTTCCCACACTGCATCACCAACAAAGGGCTAGAGCAGCCACATTTTGGGAGGGTGCTCGGAAATCTGGGTTCTTCTTGCTCATGTCAGTTCTGAATTAGATATGTGTGCACCACATGTACCAGTACCATAAATTTTTCCCACAGTGGTATCTGTAGGGCTAGCTCTAGTGCTATCTGCAGCAGAGTACGTATGTGCTTGTATATAGGTAGCTGCTGGCCCAACTCCCTCTCAGTTCCTTCTTACCACCTGTGACAGTGCTGGAACACTCTCTTGTTTTCACAAGTATTAGTAATCCTAGTGGTCTTCCCTTTTTGTTCTAGTGTATATATAGTTGTTAGTTATATAGTTGTTTTTTAGTACTTAGACGTAGTTAGTGAGTTACCCGGGACTGGGGCAAGCCCCGGTCCCCATGGTTCAAACCCCATGCTTCTTGCAAGAAGCTTATGCCATTGAGTGACCCGCACCAGAGCTGTTTAAAGCGCTTGGGGAAAGCTCACATGCAGGAAAAATGTAAGATCTCTAAGAGCTTCTGTCCACAGATAACGGAGGACTGAGACATTAGACTCAAGGCCCTTCTGATGGAATCAGCACTCAGACCTGTGTTGGAGCCAAGGTCAAACTCAGCATCAACCACCATGGTCCCGACGTGGAGTGTTCCCCAGGCACCGGCATTCTCCTGGCACTGCTCGACATCCCCGGTGCTGAAGAAGCAGCCAAAGAAGATGCACAGTGAAAGAGATCACTCGCTGGCACTGAAGTTGGCTAAGAAAAGTTTGAGGAAAACCTGAATAGGGCCCCCCACTGACCTGGAAAGGCTTTCCACCCATGTGGGTGTTAAGCCTAGTACCCATGCTTCCACTGACTCCAGGGAGTGGCAAAGGCCCCCACCATCTGGTGGTCCTGACCACACCTGAGGCATTCTAGAAGATGAAAGACTACTTAGCTGTACCAGGGCCACCTGCACCAAAGGAAGGCAGGCCGATGCACCAAGGAATGGACGCACCTTCGGGGGAGTGTCGAGGGGAAAGCCGGTGCTTGTACCTCCACAGCTCTCTCCATCAATGGGACACTGTTCAATCCCCCAAGGGTCACCGGATTCTCAGTATGATTTCCGGGGTGGTGCCAAGAGAGGTCAGGGTCATGCCTCTGGTCACCAGGCAACAGGCATGGGTCCCCGGAGCATTGGCAACGATTCCTGGCACGCCATTGTTGCCCATGGCCCGGGCACCGTTTGACAGACTCCCGCGGCAGATCTCCATAACCCTGGCACTGCTCCCCAAGTCCTTACGAAATGCCAAAGGACACCCAACTCTCAGGCTCCTGGCACCGCTCACGTGAACGCTGGTGCCCAGATGTCAAAAGCAGCACAGAAAGACGTGGCATCAGCACCCCCATGGTCACTGGGGAGCACTTCCTCAGACTCAGAAGGGGCAGGCTCCCAGTCAAATCACCAATTTCCTCATGCTGTCACAGATGGGAATTTGTCCTTCGGGTCAGTGACCCAGCCCTTGGCAATTTTGGAACCCATGGGGATTCCCACAAACCTCGGTGCCACAGCCCAATTCGTCCGTGGGAGCCTCGGTGCCACAATCTTCAAGGGGCCCAGCCACGGCACCAAATTTACATGTGGACTCAGACCAGGAGGGGGTGTTCTCAGCCAGCCCTCCAGGGACCACCCTGATTAGGGATGAAGAACATCTCCTCTCCCCTCCACCCCCGTGGCAATTATCAGCTTCCTCTTCCAGCCAGATTTCTCAAGGGTCTAGAGAGGCTTTTTTCCTCTGCTGCAGGACCTGGTTCCCCAATGGGATCTTAACCTTGTCCTTTCCTGGATCACTGCACCACCGTTTGAACCACTGGCTTCCTGCTCCCTCATACACCTGTCCTAGAAGGTAGCATTCCTGGTGGCGATCACCTCTGCACGGAGGGTCTCAGAGATTAAAGCCTTCACCTCAGAGCCTCCATACACAGCCTTTTTCAAGGAAAAGGTCCAGTTTCATTTTCACTCCATGTTCCTGCCAAAGATTGTTTCCAACTTTCATATTAACTCATTTTTCTGCCAATATTCTGTCCAAAACCTCACAGTTCCAATGAAGAGAGGCATCTCCACTCTTTCAATATAAATAGGGCTCTATCCTTCTACATCGACAGGACCATGCCTTTTCATTGCTCCATACAGCTCTTTGTTGCAATCACAGATTGGATGAAGGGGCGTCCGGTGTCGTCCTGGTGAATCTCATCGTGGATTACAGCCTGCATTTGAGCCTGCTATGAACAAGAGGGGGTCATGCCCCCAGCGTCCCTGTCAGCCCACTCTACAAGGGCTAAGGCGTTTTCACCGGCCTTCCTGGTGTATGTACCCATACAGGACATCTTTAGAGCCACTACGTGGTCTTCGTACGTACCTTCATGTCCCATTATGCCATCATGCAGCAAGCTCAAGACGATGCTGAATTTGGCAGAGTGGTGTTACAGTCATCACTCCTGTCCACCTCTGGAGGCGTTGCTGGTGAGTCACCTAATTCAGAATGGACGTCGGCAAGCACTTGAAGAAGAAAGAACATGGTTACTTACCATGTAACTGTTGTTCTTCGAGATGTGTTGCTCATGTCCATTCCACAACCCATCCCTCTTCCCCTCTGTTGGAGTTTGGCAAAAAGGAACTGAGAGGGAGGGGGGCCTATGGTGCCCTATAAACAAGCACATACGCACGTCGCTGCAGAGGGCACTAGAGCCAGCCTTATGAATGCCACTAGGGAAAAAATGTCTGGGACCGGTGCATGTGGCGCGCACACACCTAATTTAGAATGTACATGAGCAACACATCTCAAAGAACAACAGTTACGAGGTAAGTAACTGTTCTTTATGGTTGACTGGCCTCAGACCCATATAATGCAGCTTAGACGCAGGAACCACAGGTTGGGACCTAGAGTTCAACAGTTCATAATTTGCATTTACAAATGCATGTAGATACTCAAGCTCTAGGTTAATAAACCCAGTGTCTGCTAACTTGAGTTCTATTAATCTTGGGTTGACATATAGGCATACCATATAGCTCAGTTATACCCTATAGCTCATCTGAGATGTGAAGAAGACAGGTTCAAATCCCTGCTCTCTCTGAGTCTGACCAGAACTAAGACAAATTTTGAAACCTCTGAATTTTTCATGAAATGGAATTCTTGTTTTCCAAACACCCTTATTGAGGACACCACCCACCCTTGCTTGGCCCAGACATGAAAACACAGCTAGGAATTAAATTTTGGCATTCCACATGAAATATAAAAACAGCACTAGTCTCTAGATCTTGCCTTTGGGGTTTGTTTTACATAAAACTTAAGCTTTACACACACACTTTTCAAAACTCCAGGGAAATGGTCTTGACTAAAATCAGGAATGATTAATGATTTTGTTTTTGTTTTTTTTTAATTAGTGGCGTGGGAAGTGGGGAAGTGCCTTACTTTCAAACATTCAAATGTCATCAGAATTGTTAAGGGTAGTAATGGATTTTATTTACTGCTTAGTCATTAAAGACACTTATCTTTCATTAGTAGGGCACATCAGTAGAGTGCATGTTAATCTGCTAGTTGACTCAGGAAGTTTCAAAATCTGTCTGATATGTTTAAAATACTAGTGCGGTTTAGAGCCACAGTGAAAAAGCATTCATAGAGAACAGTCTTCTTAGCAAGCCTACTGAATTTCCCATCTCAGCTACATTTCAGCTACATTTCATTTTCGTTTGGTAGAGCTGGGCAGAAGCCAGGTTTTCCATTTTGTAGGACATTGATTAGATTTGAGAAATTGGCATTTCCCGTGGAAAAAATATTCCATCAAAAAATTTCTGACTAGCTCTAATGTTTGAACCTTTTACTGTTGACTGTGAAGGCCTGGCAAAATACCAGTGGGGTTTTTAAATATATACCCATGCAAAATGTTTGCCTTGTGGGTCTGTCTCTTATTGTTCCCCAACCCCAAGTTTCTTCTCAGGATTGTGGAGTTTATTTTCTGGTGTTATGGTGGTTGCTGTGTTGCTTTTTGTTTGAAAACGGCTCTAGATAGGTTTTTTTTTTAAATATCCGAAATCTAAATAAATTTTTTTTAAGTAACCAAAAAAACCCAACCAACCAACCCCCCCCCCAGTTAAAAATAAAACAATTCACGTTTCCTCTTCCCCCTATATCTATTGTGGAGGAAGAAAGAGATTGCTATTTCATGTTCCTAATACTTGTAAGACATTAGAGCTTGTCTTTGCTGCCCCAGGTTCAAACTACAGGGGAATCAATAGCAGTGCACACCAAAATGCTGCGCTGTAACTTCCCCGTGTGGATGCTGAGCAAGCTAAAAGGTATGTAATTTGCGTTAAAGTTGTCCTTCTCAAAAAGGAGTACATTAATGTGAACTAGGAATCTTTTAAGTTCACACCTGCAGCATCCACATGGGGGAGTTACAGTGCAGCACTTTGGTGCATACTTATGTCCACATCCCCATAGTGCAAACTCTGGGGCAGTGTAGACATAGCCTCAGCTTCTGTTCGGATGGACACAGCCTAAAAATTTAGATTAGGCAAATCCTGACGAGGTTTTCCGTCGGTGACTTATTAATTAGATAACAAGTATAGCCACATAGCACTACACGGGTATCCTGCCCTAAGATCCCATCTAAGTGACACAAGTTCTCTTTAAAAGGCCAACTCTGTTGTTCAGAGCAGTTCTACAAACTGTATTTTTAAAATTAGTCAATCTCAATAGAAGTTGAGGTTTACTGTGACCCTGGTTTGCTCATTTCATTTCTCATGCTCTGCCGCTGTCGTATATTCTGAATTGTGGTTATTCCAACAGCGGTTCGCAAAAGTTAAATGTTTCCCTCTTCATTTTAAACATGTGGCAGTGTAAAGCAGCCAAGTAAACCACAGCGACAGATAGGCAAGAGGGTTCCCACCCCTGCAAACCCACCTCCCCTAACAACCAGATGCTTATCTGTGCAGAATGGTGAATGAACATCAACTGATGAAAAACAAAGTAGCTATATACGTAAGTGCACAATTTTATAGAAGAGAGAGAAAATCAAGGAATTGTAGATGTCACAGTTTCATGTTTAACTGCTCTTCTGCCCCCTGAAGAGCATCCTTTTAGGCCTCTAGCAGTCACTTCTCTAGGGGACAGGATCTCACATTCCTCTCCCTCCAGAACAGTGTTATAGGGTTGTGCTCATCACAGCAGGTCTCATCTTACATTCTGCTATCTCTTAAGGGCTGTGACAGTGTTTACCAGGGACCAGTCAACTTCACAAAGCACAGTTTGTTTATTTAGGACAAAAGCATTACAGAGAAAACATACAATATAAAAGAAATGGTCCACACACATGCTAAACTGGTGTTGCCCATCTTCTATATGAAGACCATGGCAGATTTCAAAAGTCCTTCAAACTGTTATAGCAGGGTTTTGACCTCTTGGTTAAAATCTTATGTCACTTGTGGATCAAGTGGAGGTCCCAGAATCAGTTCAGGCTGACATTATACAATTAGGGGTCTTTTTTCCCAGTCCTTCTGAAACAGATAAAACTAGTCAATGTTTCAAAAGGCTGGGTAACTTCATAACCAGCACAGTGACTTTGCGTTGTTAACCCCTGAGAGAGTCCCAGTTCCCCAAAACCCGCCCAGTGAGCTAGGAACACACAGATGTAGAACATTTATCGATACAAAAGTCTGAATATTCCATGTGCTCCACAGCATCTGATATATCCAAATATAGTAGTCTTTGAAGTTTCCAGGCTTCTAGGGTCTCAGATCTATCACATCTCCCATCAGAAGAGACAGAAGTTAACTCCTTCACCCTGGTAGATGATAATGTAATGTGAGGGGAGGCAACTGAGTGTCACATTATTTCATTTAAAAAAAAAAAAGCAATTTCCCAGTTCTCCACAGCGGGTACGCCATTGATTTGGCAACTTGAATGGGGCTGCTTGAGTGAACATTAATTCAACCAAATTAAGGCCGAAGCCCAAGCCCTCCCTTTCACTTTGAGGTAGTGTCCCATTCTCAGAAGTTTTCTTTACAATATGTACACTGCTCTAATTGGCAAATATGCATTGGTTTCTAATCATAGCCTTTATTTAACAAGCTCTCCTTCACTTCCCAAATTACAAGATCTTAATTATCTCTCTCAAATATTTTGTTTACCGAGATATCCTAGCTAAATTGGTCTCCACTTCTGAGTCAATGAAACCAATATTAGAAACCGCCGTTGGATCCGAGAGAAATTGAGGGTAACTTCTCAGCTAATCAAGGCTGTTTACAAGCTGCTAGCAAGAAAGGCATGAATGAAAGGCATCAGCATAATGAAAATACCATTTTTTTGTCTCCCCACTTATCCCTCTTAATATTCTGTCTGTTGTAATCACAAGCCCTACCCTAAAAGTTAGTGGTTTCACTGCTACAGTGGAATGTAGCTGTCATAGGAGGTCCTGGTGGCAGAGAGAGAGGTGATCTCTTGGATTTCTTGCACTAGTCCCAGAGAAGGTTTTATCAAGAACAAGACCTTAAAATTTGACACTCTATACCATGGGGAGTCAGTATAAAGTTGTCTTGTTGGTTTAGTAGGGCTTAAATAGGTTGGACAGAAAAATAAGATGAGATGTGACCAAATTATAGAGAATAATAAGGTAGAGGCAGTCAAATGGTCTCTTTCTACAGTGTCCTAGGGCAGGCATTCAATGAAAGTAGAACAGGTTAAAGGACATCGTGTGTTTCTATGCAGCATGTATAGAACTAATACAAATTATGTGGTTTTAATTTTACTTGTTGCATTAGTGTCACACTGTCTGGAGTGGCTAACAATCATGAATGCCTGCCAGGGATGAATTCTGTAATTAGGTTTTTCACCAACCTAGTAACAAATGTGAACTCTTGGATCACTATAGCAGGCTTACCTTCGAATCACGGACAATCCCCTTAGACTGTCCAGTCTGTCTTTCTCCCGGGCAAGTGGACTAGTGAAAATGGTCGTTTAATACCAAAAATCACAAATATTCAGGTTGCTTCCTGTCCCAAGACACCAGTCAGTGACCCAAGATCAATTTGTATCTTAGATCGCACACCAAAGACTACACCCGTAGGCAGCTCTGTAATAAACTTACTAAAGTTCATTAACTAGGAAAACCGAATTATTTACAGATTTAAGCAAGCAAGCATATAGACACAAATGAGTTACCTATGATTCCCAGAGATTACATAGATGTGGTAATCTGTCAATTCAAGATGTCTTTCAGGATGGACCCAGGGGTAAACACTAGGGAACTCTGGCTCAGTGAGTCTCTGACCCTGTGAGAGTGCAACCAACAAAGAGATGAAAAATCTTCATGTCAACTATTTTATTTCCATCTTCTAGCATTAAAATTGATGAGACAAAGCCTTTGCACAGACTTGTCCAAGGGTGGATGGGGCAATTAACAAAGCTTTTGTCTTTTATAATGGCCCATTTAATTTTTGATAGCCCTCTTGGATGGGGGGGGCGCGGAATGATTCCTGTGGCTGGGTTCACAAGTTCAGAACAAACGTTTTCAAATTCACAATCCAAAACGTACGTATTTCCCTGTATTATGGAATACAGACATTACAAGTGAGATTAATGCATGCAACAATTTATAACCATTTTCATAGTCTAAACACTAAATATATTCTTATATGACTAATGCCTGTTTTGAACAAAACTAACCTATGGATGAGCTGGTTTTGTTTCCACCAATGAAGTTGTCCGTTTTTATCTAACACCTACAACCTTGACCAGAGCTAGCATTTGGTTTACCAGCATTGCGCTATAAATATATTTTTATATCAATCAGCTTAAATATCTGAAATTCAAAATTGGGAGCAAGCTTCGCATGCAGATTAAACACAGAAATTTAGTTGGCATAATCCAACTCAGAGTAGGTAACCACATATATAACAAATTTTACCATAATTAATTTATGGAACTCACTGTTGCAGGATATTGTTGAAGTAATTAACTTAGCAAGATTGAAAGAAGATTAGATGCTTAGGAAGAACGGTGCTTCAGTTACAATAGTGTGGGGGAAAAAATGATCAATTCTCATGCTATAGGTTGTAAACTTCTTGAGCCAGATGGTAATTAGAGAAACCTTACACACACTCCATGTTATAGTGTTGCACAGTGGCTAAGAGGTGCTATATTTTCTTCATCTTTCCCTGAAAAAATTGGTGATCACTGCTCAAGGCAATATATTTAAGTACAATATTTGAACCATTGTTCTGCTTAAAAATTTGTTCTGTCTGAGCTACAGGATCCTACTGCTTTAATTCACTGTTTGTCATCTGGTTTCTATTGTTGCTTTGGAAGTAGGAGAAGAAAAGATTGTTATAGGATGTTGGAATGATTGTGCCTGTTGTTAGTATATAAATCCTATTCGTGTACAAATACCTGTGTAAACACTATTTTTATATCATACTTTTATAATCCCTAATTATAGGATTTTGTAATGTTTTTGTTTGCACACCCAAAACTCCCCTTGGTTTCATGAAGTTTTAAAATCCTTTTTTAATTTCTGCACCATTTAGAGTTTTATTTTTGCTATGCAGAAAGGAAATTCACTGGTATTTGGATAACTGTATACAGTCACTTCAATTGCATGCGTTTCTTCATCAAAATCTGTTTAACTTTAGGAAAACTTGAACAAAAATATGTTTACTTTGAGATACTGTACTGTAATCTATTTATAAGAAAATAATTAGCCTTACTTGGAACATGTATTACTGCTTGAAAATTGAGTTTTCTTCTTTCACAATTACTAGTTCAGTCAAAATAAACTTGTTTCTGGGGAGAGATATTGTACATACTTGGTGTTAACATCTCTGAAATGAATGACTTCTCAGAGGTTCTTAGCATTCTATCAGTGTGAGCTGCGGGTGTGGTCCACATGTTTTGAAAATCAGGCCAGGAATGATGGTTTCAGATCATATGTCATGAGTAGTCCCAGAAATAGCATTTTCAGTGGTTCAGTATGTGATTCACTTCCTACAGGTATCTCTTGAAAAATGCTGGCCCACTATACGTTTGGCCTCTTGAAATTTTACAGTGGCAAATTTGGGCAAAAGAGCACATTGCATGCCATATCTGCCATTTGCTTGTCTGGAAGGACTACTAAAACATTCAGACAGCTCAAAAGTTAATGCCATTTTTTATCCAAGGTGGAATTAAAAATATAAAGAAATACCCAACATAAACCAAGAAAAAGTAAACAGCAGTATGAGAAAGCAGAACCAGGTAAAGATGTCCTGTCCTGTGTCCCGTGTCCCCCCCCCCGCCCCACCTTCCCAGTACAGCGCTCTTCATGATTCCTCCCCTCACCCCAGTGAAGCTTTTTGAGTTTGTAGCAAAGATTTCATTAAAATACTGGGAAGCCAGATGAGTTTCAGGAATCATTCACCGCTGTGGTCCCAAGATATATCATTCTGTATGAGAAATGAACTGTGGGAAAAGTTGTGGGGGGGACGTAAGACCTTGCCCGAAATGTTGTGAGGGTCAGAACACACGTTGACCCCATGTGGTTGTGGTTTGTGCTGTCAGATATGGGTTCCTTAACTGCTTTGTTGTCATAACTTTTGCTTTTCATATTTGACATTTTTATTAGAAATTCCTAAACTTTCCTTTTTTGTGTGCTCTTCTCATTTATACTACTTAAATCTAACTTTGTTCAGAAGTTAAAATTGGCTACCTACCTGCCAAATAATGTAGAGAAGCATTCTGCAGTGTCTTAGATGCTCTTATCTCACTACAACTCACTGAAAAAGTCCACCTTTTATAACCTCTGAGGTACCGTATTAATCTTTAAAATAAATTAGCTATGCGTTTCTTAAAATAAAATCCATTTTTTCAAAGGTTGAAGAATACCAATTTATTAAAAGGGGAAACCTGGAAGAAGTGTTCTAACCTATGAATGTGTTATTAGAAAGAACAAATTCTGCAGTTTGTAATCCAGGTGTTTAATTTAAATCTTGCGTTCATACTGTTTTGTCTTTGCTTTAAATCTTCTCTGTGCTTATCCCTGTTGCAGGACCCCAATAAGAATATAAACACAAACAGCAGCAGCAGTAGTAACAGTTTTTCAAAGCCCCATAAACTAACAAAGGAGCACAAGGAAAAAGCGTCTAAAGACTCAAAAGAACATAAAAGTGCCTTCAAAGAACCTTCCAGGGAACACAACAAATCTTCCAAAGAATCCTCTAAGAAACCCAAAGAAAACAAACCACTAAAAGACGAAAAAATAGTTCCTAAGATGGCCTTCAAGGAACCCAAACCCATGTCCAAGGAGCCAAAATCTGAAAATAACACCATCCTTACTATAACAGGTGGACAGCAGCAAGAAAAGAAGGCCCCTACAAAAAGGCCCCCCATTACAGATTCCGAGGAACTTACTGCCAAAAAAAGGAAAAAAAGTAGTTCTGAGGCTTTATTTAGAAGTTTTTCTAGTGCTCCCTCCCTGATACTTACTTGTTCTGCTGACAAAAAGCAAATAAGGGATAAATCTCATCTTAAGATGGGGAAGGTCAAAATGGAAAGTGAGACACTGGAAAAGAAAAAGCCTACTTTACCACCATTTGACGATATTGTGGATCCCAATGACTCCGACTTGGAAGAAAACATGTCCTCCAAATCTGAAGTAAGTGTGCCTTGTTTTTATTTCCGTGTTTTGGGTTGTGTTCCATTTTAGTTTGCCTTCTCCCCCCGCCCCTCGCCCCCGTTGGGCAACTTTGATATATCTGTGGATTCTAAATGGACTTTTAGATCTTTTGTAAAATGTGCAAAATCACGGATGGTAACTATTGGCTATTTAAATTTTCAGATGTTTTGGTTGTATTAATCGTGCAAGCACATCACTTGGCTCATCAATCTGTCGACATTATAGTACGTTTACTTGCTATATGGGAAATGCCTGGAATAAACAATGCCCTATCAATTTATTCCCCTTCCAAAGAAACCAATTTCACCTTTTGCGGGAGATTTGTAAGGGTTATTTCATGCTCTGTGATGAGGGTTTGTATTAAGAGGCAAGAAAACTCTGTAGTAGGTACAGTACAATAAAGAGGGATGTAACAAAAGGAACTTTGTAAATGTGAACATGGAAAAAGGCATTGCAGAAGCAAGTGTAGAGTTTTTTTATCATTTCGATGTTAATACTTTATTTGCTTGACTACTGTTCTATTAGTTATTGAGATGTGAAAAAAAAGAAACGTTGAAGTATAATTGCTATCCATTTGCTATTTTCAGAGAGCAAGAGTATGGTGCAATAATCTGTTGACATGCCCTTCTTACTAATAACAATATTGAGGGCACTGATTAAAACACAGTATTTTTTGTAACAGATTTTTTTTTCTGTCATGGGGAAATAGCTCCCTAACGAGCCACTGAAGATTGTTGCGATTTCAGTGAATGGATATTGCTGTAAGGAGTTACATAATAACATTATATAATTGTACTAGAGAGACAACCACGTAAGTAGAGAGAGGCATTTCTGGGTTGGGATAGAATGAATGGTAACGATTAATACCCCCCTTTTCACCTTCTACCATTCCCAAAAATGCAGATGTTTTTTTCTGGCTGGCTTTTGTTTGCATTTCTGTGTGATGCTTGAACTATATAGCATTTGGCCATTAGAGAGCTGTGTAGTTGTTAATAAATATTTATATACCAGCAGCACCCCAGAGACCATGGTCAGAATCGGAGGTAGTGCTCTCTGTGTACAAATGTTGTGGTACCTGCAGTTTCTGCCCTAAAGTGGTTACAATGTAACAACCCAAGTAATATACAAAGATTGGGTAGGGAGGGAGACAATGAAATATATACACTTTTATATATGTAGTATATTGGTATTTTTTTTTTTTTTTTTTTAGTTTTTTAATTACAGAAATAGCAGTGTTTTGCAACTGCACCCAGTCTAGCCATTTAATGTTGGCTAATTTCTTGTAGCTGTCATAGAAGTGGGCCTGGAGAAGGGAGTAAAAGGAGGAATGATCACATCACAGATCGGAGAGAACAATCCACATGTAACAGGTGGTGGTGAAGTAAGGATGAACACGCTTGTGGGAATTGGCAGACAAGTGGGTGGTCAAGGCTTGTCAAAAAATTCGCAGTTATATAGCTCAGTGTTTCTCAATCTTTTTGATACCTGGAACCAGCTTCCTATACTGTGTCAGGGAGATCTCAGGCATTCTCTGCTGTGTCAGGGAGATCTCAGGGGTCGGTGCCAGTCCATGGACTGGTTGTTGAGAAATGCCAGTATAGCCTGTATCATCCCCAGGATTGTACATTAACATATGTAGAAACTCTAAAATAGAAGCAGGACAGGTAAATCATAGCCAACTTTTAACTGTTCAGTAAAGCTCGAAGCCTGAGAGATTCTTTGTTGATGTTGGCTGTGTTTTTATATTTCGTGAATGGGAATGCATCTTTTTTTTTTTTTAAAGAGACAGGGCCTGGCAAGTATAACTATTAATGTCTGAAAATATTGTGCAGCAGTTTTGTGGTGTCTCTGTACACTTGAGGCCCTTGATAATGCTCTTGTTCAGAATAGCATGATTAATATATATGATCTTCATGCAGATTTGGTATAATTAAGAAGTCTAGTAGTCTGACTCATTTTGAGATATCTGAGGCAATCAGTTTGTTTTGTGCCTTCCAATGAGAGGAGATAATGCCAGGATATTTCTGCATGTGCATAGTTAGGCCAGCATTTATACAATATTGTATGTGTCTGAAGCCAGATTAGTGATGTGCTGCCAAAACTCCAAAAAGCAGCAACCTCAAAACCTTTATATATCAAATGCTGATGTGTGTGACCATCCATGGGTAAAATATCCCCAAGTCCTCTCTGCCAATATCCATTAGTCTCTTCTGCCACCATCACCCAAACCTCTAGCCATCTGTCCTTCAACCTTTCACTCAGTATTCTTGAACCCATTCTCTGGCATGATATAAAGGCTCTTAAGTGATCCTTCTACCTGGTAATTGTTCTACAGTAGCAGGCGTGGTGGTGGCAGGGGGATTGTCCTTTAGCTTTTATCTGTAGGGTCATTGGTTGGCTGAATAGTGGGTTGTCTCAAGGTGGCAGGCTAGAACATGTCATGGGGAGAGAGTGCTGGTTGGGAAGGGTCCCCTTCCCTTCTTCTTTTGGAGGGAAGTTGTTGAGGGGGGACATACCTTCCTGTAGATTAGAATAACAGATATGGATAACAGAATAACAGATTAGAATAACAGAATAACATGCTGCTGCTTCTGCTCCGCCTGTTGGTGGGAAGGTCTGGGAATCTCCCTAGCTAAGCACCCTAGCCATAGGTGTGTGTACAAGGTGTGCCGTGTGTGCCCGAGCACACCCTAATGCAGGTGTGTCAAACATACAGCCTGTGAACTTTTTTGGTCTGGCCCGTGGCCAGAGAGTAGGACTTGTGGAGGAAAGTAGTATTTTGTGAGATCTCGTGTTAGCACGAGATCTCGTGGTGTAGAGTAAAAGGCCTGTTACTGTCCACTGTCGGTCCCACTCTCCTACTCTGCTGCCGAATTTCACTTTGCCAGGAGATTTCACGGCAGAGAGTAAAAGGCCCAAGTTTGTATTTTTCAACAACTAAACTTTACTTAATTTAAAAAAATTAAGTAGTTAAGTTCAATAAATATTCGCCTTTAAGAAAAAAATAAAATTCCCTGTGTGCACACCCTAATGAAATGTGCTGCGCTCCTCTTAGTCTTCATCTCACTGTCTGAAAAGGAAGGGCTCAGCAAACGGAGGAAAGGAGAGGAGGGAGGAGAAAGAAGAGCTCTTCCTTTGCTTTCCCTTGCTCTAACACACTGTTCCTTTTGGTCTGTTATAGCATCTTCTATGGCGATATGGGTGGAGGCAGGGAGAGGGGAATTAAAATATTCCTGAGGGGTAGAAGAGGAATCTTAGTGGATAATGACCCTATGTGTAGAGGTGGAGGTGCTGGCTCTTCAAACCACTCAAACTGAATTTTTTTTTTTAACTCGCCTTCTAGCTTGTTGTGTACCTCCTATATCCCAACTTATTCATAGCCCTGTTTAAACTGTCTGGAACTGGCCATAAATATCTCTGCCATGGAGGCATCAGCTTTAGGTTTTCACTTGATGGAAGTTTGTCACAGGCAGAGAAGGTCTTTATTTTATTTCTAAAGTGGCTTTTTAATGACTGTTCCCCTAGTGCATGCAAAGGCTGTAAAACATAGAAGGTGCATAGCTGAACAGACTCCTTTTTATAGCATGGCACTAACAATGTTACAGTTTTATGGTTGAGATAGCATTTTCGTTCTAAACCCTTGTTGCCAGTGGCTTTATGCGTTTCTGAAAAAAATTACCCTAAGGCTAAAATTTCTCATGCTTGTTGTCAGCCTGGAGGTGAATTAATTTTTAACATGTTAAGAAAAGAGTCCGCTTTTTTTTTAAATAGTTTTGTGTCAGCATTGTTAAGACTTAACAGTTACATAGAGCTTCACAAACAAACTAAAATAGTTTCAAAAGTTCAAATTCTGCAGGCATAGGCCTTTACTTCAGGTGTGTAGTATTTTTATTTGGCTCCTCAGTCAGTGTGTTTTCCATTTTTCCCTCTTAAGAGAGGAATTTAAGGCAAAAAGGAAGGCTACTGCAACTCTGGTTGGGACTGTACAGCTACAAAGATCAAGGAAACGCGTGCTACTTTGGGAGCGCTTTAGCCCAATTTATGTAGAATGGAAATGGGGAATTTCTGACGCTGCTATGAGCATTTATAGTTTATGGTGCTTAATGATTCTTAATGTGTGTTCTGTAACTTTGGCATTGTGGTCCTCTGCATCTCACTTTTTTTCAATATCCTGATTAAAATCCACAGGTTCCTTCATGTTTAATGCAAAATAGGACTCCATGACACAAGCGCCATTTGCAGTACTGTTCATCACTTGTCTGTGTCTGCAGTAGAATTCCCGAAGGGATGCATTGCCATTGAATTAAAATAAAACTGAAATTCAGAGACACGGGTCTATAAGCTGCTCTTGTTCACTGCCAAGGGCAACTAGTGGTGCCCATTCAGAGGGGAACTTCCAGAAGCCGAGCTGGCAGTTCTACGCTCCTGTTCCAGTCAGAAGTGTCAGTAGTAGGATGTGAAACAGACTGGCCTTCACTGTGAGAGGAAGAAATAATGAGATGTGAAGGAGGGTCCAAAACCCTCAAACCAGCCATACAAGTACAAAAGAAGTTTCCCATGAGGTTGGTTTTTATGGACAGGTGTTAGGTCAGTCAGTTACATGGTCCACCGCAATCCATAACTCCAACTAGTGACCATGTACATATACCCCTTACAAGGCAAATGTACTCTTTGAAAACGGCTTGAAGTGAGTCTGGGAACTACTGGCCAGGGAGTCTTACTTCAGTAGTAGGTATATTAGCTGAAGAAGCCACTAAAGATAGATGTCTGAGATATATATATATATATAAAATCAATCTTAAGGTGTTTTATAATGCTCATGCTAAATGACCATGCTGTGATAGGAATAAAACAGCATATTTTGCTGTAAATGAAAGCTGTGTGTCTCTGATACATTATAGCAGTATAGACAGTGACGCACTGCTTAAGCAACTACAGTAAACGCACACCTAAAGCCTGTGGATAGGTACCCTACACATTTCTCCACAGCCCAAGCAGAGCTTCCCCCATCTACACTGCTACTGTTCGCAGAGTAATGTCCTTCTGTCTTCCTGCTGCTGGAGCCTTTCCCTGCTCTAAGAAAACACTCCAGCAATGGGAAGGCAGCAGGGAAAGATGACACTGGCTCCCTAATGTGGGAGCCTGCCCCCAGTCTGAAAAGCTTTGGGCAATGGGGAGGCTGTGAGAAAAGGCTTCTGCAGTGGGAAGCCACTGAAATCTTTGCCCACTACATTCCCCCTGCCAGAGCCTTTCCCTGACACAGGTTGCTTGCTACACAATGCAGTGTGAACGCAGCTTGCTTTTCACTATGGTGTGTGGCTATGCATACCCCACACCCCGCAGATACTGGACAGTGTAGATGTTGCCAGTGAGAGCTGTGTGCGCTCTTCACCTCTAAAAATCACACTCTTCATTTAGGTATCTAGCTTTAGGCATCCAAACTTGAAAATGTTGCCTCTTAGCCCTTGTGTTGTGCTACTGTACGTGACATTGAGGTCTTTTGCCTGCTACCCATTCGAGGGACAGAAAGGTGGCATATCCTCCATGTAACTTACGTCTGCTGACATCTAATTCAGCCTCTGAGGTGTCTTAAAATTTCATCTTTGGGTACGCAGCCGCGGCAGCTTACCAATGCCTTGTAGGTGACGGAGAAAGCTAGATGGTGCCATGCTCTGATTTTCTGCGATCAGCCTGTTTTGAGCTTCAAATACCATAATAAAATGACAGTGGGCAAATAAAGCTATAGAATAAGGCACATCTTTGGCTGGTGATAAGCACTCTGCATGAATTTAATTACTTCTCTGCCCATGGCCTATAGGCTCTGCATGTATGTGGTGACTATTCTGTCAGCTGGGAAATATACTGCATCATTTGATATATTTTTGTTCTGTTTCTCTATTTGCTTATTATTGCTTGTTGGCAAGAGTCAAATATTTTTCTTTGAGCTCCTATGTGGCTGTATCACTTTCCAAAAGTGTCATTATTTTAAAATATGTTAAACATTAGCATTAGCGGTAGACTTGCTGTTCACCATACTGTAGATCTGTTAAAAGACCCAGTAACTTTTATATGAGCTATCCAGAAGCCCTTGTATATTCAGGCAGTTGGAAATCCCACAGATGGTCCAAGGAATTATTTTACTGGCTTTGGCATGAAGAGTGTAAGGCAAGGGAGGAGAAGGAAGACTATAAGATCTATGGCTTTATTGAGGCAGAAGGAGACTAGCACAGTCCACTTGAAAACTCCGACTCTTTTATATTTTCTTTTTTTTTTTTTTTTAAGAACAACCTTGAGAAAAAATTCAATGACCGGATGTGTGAGTTGAAGAAAATTTTGCTTGTCTGCTTCCTATATGGGACAGTGCAGCAGCACGATAACAAAGTACTTGACCTTCTTGTTTTTGCTGTCTGTGCAATCATGAAATATGGTGACGTTCTCATAATATTTACGTGAACTGCTAACTGTTGTGTGAAAGGGGAAATATGAAGTCTTGGATCTATGTGAAATGTTTCCTTAAGCTAGAGCTGCCTGTTTTGAGTGGTGTAACAACTGAGAAGAGGATGCTGTGGCACTTCTTATTGGTTTGTCACCAGTTTGCTAGGCATAACATAGAAAACTAGTGTCTGACCTTAAACACAACTATTACAGAGGAATTATAGAAACAAAGAACAGAAAAATAAGCACCTGTTTAGGCGTACCAGTTGACATTCTTAATTCAACTCCTGTTTAAATCCCAACTATGTTGACTTGAATGAAATTTACATCCTCACTTGCACCAGTAAAAGTGAAAGCAGAATTTGACCCTAGATGTTCACAAGACTGCGTATAACTCTGTTATACATCTATGAGTGTTACGCTCCCCTGATTTTGCAACACATTCTGTGTATTCTCTTTATCATCTGTTCCTATATGTATATATGCCTGCATTTAATGCACTGACATTATTAGTATTCGTTTTTTGGCACCCTGAAGCCTGTGAAAATGCAAACTCAGCAGAAGTGCTTTAATCCATAGAAGTGTTAAGGGATAGTATTTAATGCATTCCAGTGTGTGTGGTAGCAAGTCCTGACAGTGGGATGGTGAAGAACTTCAGTTATTAAATGGCAGAATACTTGAGAGCTATTTAAATTACTTTTCTCTCTAGGAAAAATTGTAAACTGTCTTATAGGAAGTCCATTGCAGACAATGAATGTACAGTAGTGAATTGGGTTTTGTATTAAATTAACTGCTTGAATATCTTAAAGTAGTCTTAAAAGTTACCCCATTAGTACCTTTTAAAAGTTAACCATAAAATGCCACTTTACATCTGGCATAAGATCTATTAATTTGGCCATTAAGAATGTGCAAGAATATTTTGAAAACCCCCATGGTCTTGTAAAACTTCCAGGCTCTTATTAGCTGAAAAATCCTGCCTTCTGCCAGGGCTTGGAGCCAAGGTAAGATCTTTCAGCAGATAACATTTAGAGTTTGAAATAACAGTAATGAAGTAGAAGTCCATATGGAATTTTCAAGTTGTTATCCATTTGAAATGAGCTGTGGAGGTTGAAGGGGGAAGGTTATTTTTAAAGCACAATTTTAATTTGTTGCTTCACATTAGACTGTTGCTACTTCGACTAAATTTCAGACAAAAATATTAAAAATGAGCAAGAATATATTTTTGTGATTTGGCAGTCTTCATCTGTGCTCTGTAGCGTTCTTCCTTCATTGAGTCAACCAGGCAGGTGGCAGCCAATGAACTGTGTGGTTTTGTACTGTTTATATTTGTATGAGACCTTTGTCTAGCTCAGCTTGACTCCTGGGTAAGCCATCTTCTACAACTAGTGGCTCAATTACACTTCAGAAAATCTCTTTCCTGTTGGATTGATAAATTTTATTCCCAGTTTCTGCATTTACACATGGACTAAAAAAAAATTGTACAGGACTCCAGGTGCACTTCATACACTACCACTGGAAGCCACTGTTGTAAAGCCATTTGCCCACTGTACTCCTGTACTGACAGTATTAGCCTCTAGGCTCAAATAGGTGGACATGGTGGCCCATGTACAAAACACAAGTACTTCACCTCAATATATAGCCAGTGTTTGTCTATGGGAATAACAAGGCCCCTCTACAGGAGTGGGTGGGGCAATCAGGATTTGGGTACCATAGTGATGGGAATGGCATAAGACCTGAGTGGGGTACTGTAGCAGTGCACCTTTCAGATGGCTATACTAAACCTTCTTTTTTTTTTGCTTCTATCGTCTTGGGAAAAAGGTTTATGCTACCCTTACTGAAGCATGCTGCATACAACAGCCCTCCTTATTGCGGTAAGACATCTACAGCACATGCCACTGCCTTTTTTAATAATTGGAAAAAAATTAAACATACAAGAGCATAAAATAACATGTCTGGCACTTGCAGAAAGGGTGAGCTCTTGCATATACCAGCAATTCTCAAACTGGTTGTTGTCACTAGCAACTCATGTTTGCAGATATACGAAGTCGCGGTTCTTCACATTCCAGAGCATAGAATTCTGCACTTAACTAAGCAATCTTTCTTATGCCACTGTTTTCTGTAATTTACAGAGTCTATGCTGCATACCTGGAATATTAATTTGATGAGAAACCCCTTACAAAAGCAGGGTCCAGTGCTGTAAAGTTGCTGAGCACCACCACTTGATTCAGTGAAAGTTGAATGTGGTAAGCACTTCTCAGGAAATGCTCAGAGTCTTTCGGCATTGGACCTTAAAGATGCAGTATACCAAACTTATTAATTAAAATATAATAATAAGATTAACGTTTTAAGCAAATTGGGACCTAGATGGGTGACCACCTAAGAATATGTGGCACTCTAGTCTTACTGGTTCTCTGAAAGAATAGTAGCTGCCCTCACTGATTTTAATATTTGATAGCTTTGGCAACAACCCTTCTTTGCAGGCCTCACTTCGATCTGCTCCTGATATATATATATATATATATACACACATAACACAGAGAGAGAGAGATATCTCTACTACTTTAAGTTACAAAACCCTTGCTTCAATTCCTTCCTGGAATGGATTTCTCACAAAGTAGTTTATGTTTACCAGGTGCTCTGTTTATCAGATATTCTTTCTGAGCTGTCCACATCAGTCTTTGTAATTTTTGTGTTCTTGCTGAAATATAATTAAGCTTTAGCAGTCTTCCTTTACAGAAACTTTAATTTTAACTGTTCAACATTAAACTGCTTTGTAGGTTTTAAGATGAATTGTTGTTGGACAGGGAAGGTGAGAAAAGCTCAGTAGATAATTATTTCATTGTGGTAGTAACTTTGTATGTAAAACAGATGGTTGTTATAGTAGTTGTTCTGTGATCCCTTTTTGACTTAAACACATCTGAAAATAATTTAAAAGAAAATAATATAAAAAAAAATCTGAAAAATATTGATGTGACCAATTTAAGATTTTAATCATATGAAAGTTGGAAGTTGTTAGCATTCTCACAACAAAATCATGTGTTACATTATTGCTCAATGTTACTCAGTGTCAAATGCTAGTAAACAAATAATACAATATACTATAAAGTTAGTGTTTTAGGCTCCAGTGCTGCAAACACTTACACAGATGCTTTAATTTATTCACAAGTGTAGTCATGTTCACATCAGTGGGATTACTGCATAAAGGCAAGCCATGGAATAAAGGCTTCATTGGTTTGGGGCCTTATATTTATATTTCAGCCTTGCAAAATTGTATTAATTCACTAGCCTGCAGCAAGTAACTATTTTAGATGAGTACATGCAATATCAGTATTTTCATTATTGGCCTTCTGTTGTACTTTGTGTCTGGGCTGGCAAATCCATGGCAGTTTTTAAGGCAGATATAATTATAGATGCATGTACTCTATAGCTCTGTGGTCGTGTTAGTTTGTGATTTTCAAATTTAGTTTATTTCTTCTGTTTACTGTGGAGCAGAATGAAGGCTCTGTATAATTAAACTATTATTGTTCCACTCTTTAACAGACTATATCATTTTTAGTAATAGCCTCTTGCATCTAAAATAGTTTGATATAATCCAGATTTTTTTGTCCTTTGTTCTACATAAAGAATTAATCAAAGTTACTGTTGTTGTTTTCTTTGGCTGGATTTGCACATTTTACCTACAATACTCCTGAAGGTTTACTGCCAAACTCCCCTAGACATTCAGATTAATTTTCATAACATTTCCTATTCAGAAGCTTGTACTCTAGCCTGATGATTAAAATGAATTTTCCACAACAGTGTACGTATAATTTAATTTTACACTTAAAAATTGAGTAATCACTTCAAGTTGCATTTTATTGGACAGAGGACAAAAAGGATTATCCAAGCACAATACAAAAGCTTAAACATCATGTATGTTAACTTAGTTATAAATTATTTCCTACTGATCAGATAGTACCATTTAAAATCCTGCAGCATTGTGGATGGGTTATATTGTGGTAACTGTTTAAATCTGATACGGCATCTTCGGAATGTTGGGGATTCCTGTTCTAATTGGTAAAAAGGGTGTTTTTTTTCCTGATTGAACGCTACAGTAGGAATGTTCTTACTAGGCCAGGGTGACCAGATTTTCAACTGAGGGATTGGATGGGGGCAGATCAATGTATGGTAGATATATTTTTAGGGAGCTAGGAAGGTGCATATTGGGGAACTTAATGGGTGGGGAAAATAGAGCTTTTCCCCCTTTCACAGCATCAAAGCAAGGCTAAGTCTGGCTCATAAACAAAAACAAAACCACCACACCCTGCGGAAAACCAGTTATGTAAATCTGATCACCAGGTAACTGAAATAGCCTTCAAAAAGAGTGATTCCCAATGTCTTGATGTCATCCGGTAACACAACCAGTGGAGTCTGGAGCAGGGTAGGGTAACTACATGTGACAGGCATGGGGGGAAGAAGGATCACTGAAGTGCATGTGCACTAAGCTAACCTGCTGTGTCATGTGGCCAATCCACAGGCAAGTGTGTATTTTAATGCTTCTGTCTAACTACATACAGCTGGTTTATTTTTGAACTCCAAGAGGTGGCATTTGTTTCAACTGTTGGATAGAGGTGTAACAGAGCAGCGCTACCTGTTTAGTGGGCAATTATTATATGTAATGTATTGCTTCAAGGAATTTTTGCATGCTATTAGTTTCTCTGACATATATTAGAATCTTTGTGAAGATGCTGCTTACTATATTAAATCATAAATCATTTGGCAAATTGACAGAAATGATGTTCCATGTTGTAGAATTCAGTTTCATACTTCAGTGTTAGGAGGTAGAGAGGTGTGGATCTAGCAATTTACACTTTTCATTTGAATTGGTTTAAAAAACTGTAAAACTACTCTCACTCTGGGTAACATCTGAAGAAAATGATTAAAGGAGACTGATAATGCATCCCATTATCGTAGACAGAGCTGGATTTTTTGCTGAGGTGAAGAGAGATCTTTTCTAATACCTTACTATCAGAAGAGAAGATTCTTCACATAGCTGAAGATAATGGATACCAGAGATAGTAGTAACTGAATCAGTGGCCCTGGCATTAGTTACCTCTGTCAGAAAGCCATTGATTGACTGAGATTCCAACCCTATTTCACTCTTGAATATCACTTTTGATGGTGGTGAATGGAGTTTCAGGACAGAAGTAAGTCCCAAATCTTTGCTTCTTTGTGTGAGCTCATTTTAGTCATTACCAGTAATAATGGGAGGAAATTGCAGACCAGTCCAACCAATATATTTTTAAATGAATAGTCTGATCAGCTGCAGAAGCATTATCATTTAAAGCATCACAAGAGAAAGAAATGTAGATTGAAAGCGTTTTAGTTTCTTGGTTTTCATTGTACGAATAATCTTTCCATTACCAGTGTTGATTTAATGCAGTTCAGTTAATGTAGTGCAACTCTGTATTAAATTCATATGATCCCCATGTATGTGCAGCTTTTACGATAGGACTGAAATCTCAACAGTGAATAGGATTATTGAGTGAAAACTCATGGTCTGAAGATTCTAGACAGCAATGATAGGATTGTAAAGTTTCACAAGTTCAAGGAGGGGGACAGCAAGGGAAATATACACTTCATAGTGTTCCTGGTGAGTTCAATTTGCTCTGGCAGTAAATCATTAGAAATAGATAAAACTTTGCAAGTAAAACTTTACACTTTTAGCTAAAGAAAATAGTTTGTAGATTTGATGGCTCTGTTTGATTTATTAGTGCCATATGCTGCTTTTTTGATCCTCGGATACAGTAAAACAAAGGATTGATATTCATTGGGAATATAATCCATGGAAAGAAATCTTAATTTACCAGTGTTGGTAATAACATGATTACCTCAGACACCTGTAATTAGATTAGGTTTGTGTTACACAAAATTGTAATGGCTTGGGCCTAATTTAGTTTAAATGTAAACCGAAGTACTGAGATTTATTTTGTTAAAGAAAATTATTTTCTTTGGTCTAAACGGTCTTGTGATAGCAACTTCCTGGTCATGGTGCAGAGACCACATAATGGATTTAATTTACTACATGGAAAGTTCTGCTACCACAAAACTGACCTCATAATGTAAGAAATCTACCTTGCAATCCTAAATTTGCAATGGAATGACAGGGAGCTTTCAAACAAGCGTTATTTTTCATGGTAACTAATATGAGTTTGGTATGTGAAATAGGTAAGATTACAGCACAAAAATGTCTGTTGAGCCATAAACGGTAAAGAATTGTGGTGCGGAGACAGCCATCTGTTTTGTGTCTTTTTTTTCTTGAAGGCTAAGCATAGTTCACATTGTGTGAATATTTGTGTGTGTATAACGTGCATATCATTGGTGAAAATTACTACACGAATTACATATTAGTACTAACAGTACAAGTGCTTAGGTGCATAGATACTACAGTAGTAAGTAGGATAGAAATATCTAAAGACAAAACTGCATGCAGAACACTATTGCTAGCCTCAAGCATCCAAAAATTATGAGTCAGGCTCTGCAAAAATCCTGAGTGGCTTAAAAACAATGGAATTTTAAAAAATTGTTCTATTTTTTGTTTGCTGGATTTCGAGCCTTGAAAGTACATTTGAGTCATGTTTTCACACTTTCACCTGTAATCATGAGGGCCAGAAACTTTTTTTTTTTAAATGAAAGCTGAGATTTTCACGTAATCGCTTGAGTCCAGGGACTGGGGATTTAAGGCAATAAGACTCCTGATAAAATCACAAGAAGTGACAATTACTGGTAGTCTGGGTGCAGTGATAATTGTGTTTGTTGTTTTTGTATGTATTAATCTAGTAAACTGTCAAACAATCAGTTTGTCTAGGGCTAGGTCATGGGTCCTAACATAGTTTTGTGCCGTTAGTTGACTGATAGGGTCTCTGGATCCTGTGAATTAATATAATAAAGACAGTGCAGGTGAACTCTGATGTTGCAGCATAATGGGGACAAAAACACCAAGCATCTGAGAGAGTTAGCATGTCGTTCACCTGGTGTAGATGTCAGCTGCAAGGTTATGCACACAACATAAGCCTAGCAGTGGGTCTGTGCTGGGAGGAAGCTCACTAAAGAGTTCTCTTCTCTGATGGTAACTGAGAAGGCCCACAAGATCTAAGGCTACATAGATCCAGTGGCCCAAAAGCCCTGCTGAGAGGAATCAGAAAAGCAGTAGGCTAGAACAATAGTTATAATAATGGATGGATCTTAGACTTGTTTTTAGTATTCTTACGTTAATTACTGGTATCACCACCTGGAAGCTGAGTAAGTTTACAGCTATTACCCTCCTAACAAAGCTAAAATTCTACCTAATCATAGATTCCCTTCCACATGTATTGCTGTGTGATGCTTCACCAGTACATGGGAGGGAAGCTGCCTCTTTCTTTCTTGTATCCCTTGTATGGCTCTCTCTGCATGGATGAAGAGAATGTGACACTGTGGGGAACTTGCTAATTCTGGCTGCAGTTCTTTGCTCCAGTGTTCAGCTTTTACATTTAGTCCTTATTTACCCTTATAGCAGAGAGCAGAAAATGTGGAACAGTTGATAAGTAGGCTGGAACTCCAGTATGGTCAGACTAGGTGTTCAAAAGCATGAGACAGACTCTAAAATTGGTTGGACTGGCTTAAAAAATTGTGAATTAAACATTTGTTTTTATTTGCCTTTTGCTTTGTGAGCCGTTGAGGGAGCCACTGACACTCCCCAAATTTGTATGTGATCATTTCACATTCTAATTTACCTTAAAAGCACACAGACAAATAAATGCACACTGGCTGCTTAGGAGACTCCGTTTACCTTCTCCTAGTCCCTAAGGTGGGGGAGCTGCCTTTCTTTCCCTCTCCATCTATTTCCTTTATTGTCCCTGTCCCCACCTCACTCACATTTCTCTACATGGGGGAAGGAGGGATTCAGAATTGTTGTGTGCATTGGGAAGTTCTGGGAGGCTTTAGAGAAAAACCACACCTAAAATCATGAGGTATGCAATAACATAAAAGCTGTCAACAATGGAACTCCTTTCTGGTTTCTGAACAAATTGCGTATATTAGCTGAATTTCCTAGTTTTGCCCAGCTTTAAAACTCTTATTTTAAATATATGTATTTATATAGCAAGTATCCTCTTGGTTTGAGAGAGCTATAAATATACCTTACATCCAACCTTCCTCCTCCCACAGATTAAAAGAACATTAAGGTTGCAAAGTCAAGCACTCAAGTTAGAAAATGCCAGAATTGAGGTTTCCTCTGAAATCTTAATTTGGCCTGATTATGTATGTGCATTATGATACTGTAACATACCCGGGTACAATCTGGACTGGTGAACAGCTGTCACCTCAACTCTCTCATGTGAGTACCTTTTACACGACTCTGCTGTGAAAGCCACTACTCCTGCTCTGCTCTCTCTGTCTCCAGTATGTAAGGTACTCCCAGTTATATTGTAGGAGTGCTGCAGTCAGCCACTCTTGCATTACACTGCAGAGCAACACCAGCAATTCCCAATAATGGACATCTTGTACTGTGCTTTCTCCTGGACAACACAAGCTCATAGAAAGTCTGTCGTTTTATTAATAGAAAATGGTATGCACAAATCCTGTTATCCCAAATGGAGTTCCTCACACACTTCAGTCCAAACACACTGGTTCAGATAAAACAATAAAACAAGTTTGTTAACTACAGAAAAGTAGATTTTAAGCAAGGATAAGTAATGAAGTTTAAAAGTCAGAATTGGTTAGAAGAAAAATAAAAATAAAGCGCAACTAATGCCTAACTTAAACTAGAGTGAATTTAAAGAAGCTCTCTCACCACTTTTCAGTGGTCCTACTGGCTGAACTTCTTTCAGTCAGGATCCTTCCCCAGTCCAGTGCTGTTTCCTTTGTTCTTTAGGTATCATGGGTAGAGCGAAAGTGAAGAATGATTTGGGGCACCCACCCTCTCTTCTTGTAGCTCATTCCCTTCTTTGAGAAGCATCTCCAGGTGAGATTCAGGAGACGGAGAGTCTGTGGATGGGACCCCAAGTGATTTTTTAGATGTAGCTTTTTCACCAACCTCTCTTTTCCTATCAATAAATAGTCACTTAGCAGGTGGTGGCCCGTTTGGCCTGTTTACACTTGGTTGAAGCGTGTGTTTGTCTTCTGTCTTTGGGGAATTGGTTTGACCACTCCCAAGACTTGGAATATGTCTTAATGTAACACCATACAGTGTAATCTTATAACTGTTCGTAGAGTGTTGCCCCACACATTTTATCAGGACAGTATTGACCAGTAAGTTGAGTTTTCCAGTGATACCTCAAAAGGCATTCTTGTACAAGGATTATTATAATAGTGTGCAACGGTAAATATAGGGGTACATGCTGTCACAGATACTCTTTAATTATATGATGACACACTATTTCCCCCCGCCTCATTCAATGTACAGGATTAGCTGTGCTTACTGAATGAGTAGTTTATTCAATATTTCTTTTTATCCTCATCATCGTGTGGCCTGATGCAGTATTTACTGCACGTGATCCAAGCCCTGCATTGATTATAGAATTATTAATTTCCTCATGAGCTTTGCTGTTGTGCTCTTATCATAGTATTTTAGTTCTTTACAATCATTAATAAATATATCTTCACCACAATCTGTGAGGTGAGATAGAATTATTCCCATTTTACACATGGGGAGCTGAGCCACTGAGATTTATTACCAAAATATTCAAAGTGTCCATTAATTTTGAGTGCCCAATTCAAGCCACTTAGGACGTGACTTCTCAGAGCACTTCATATTTTACAGTACATTTTTATGTTAAGCAACACTTCTGTTGAACTCAATGCTGATAGCTCACTGCAACTTCTATAAAGCACACTTCAGATTTCTGAAGACGGGTACCAAGAAAATGAGGAACACCCAGGATATGTCTACATGGGGATAAAATAATCCACAGTTGGCCTGGTGTGGGTGGCTTGGGCTTGCACTCCGGGGTTGAAAAATTGCTGTGTAGACATTTGAGCTCAGGCTGGAACCCAGGTTCCAGGACCTGAGAGGGCGTAGGGGTCCCAGACCCCGAACATCTACACAGCAATTTTTGGCTCCCAAGTCAGCTGACCCAGGCCAGTCACAGCTGTGCCACAAGGCTTTTATCCCCATGTAGACTTGTGAAACCTGTGATGATGTGATTTGCCCTGAGTCATATAGGATCTCTGTCACAGAGGCAGGGATAGAATCTGGTTCTCTAGGGTAGCATTCAAAAGTCTTAACTTGAAAACCATAGTTTATTTTCTTGTAATCCCTCATCCCGTTCAATGCATGTCTTCTAACTTTATGCAACAAATGAGGCAAGGGTTCTACAGACAATAATTTTTTCCCTTACACAACCCTGATTCATTTCCAGACCCCTGTCCATTGCATGCACTGAATAAAGCAAGAATCCTGTGGGATAGATTGTGTGTTATCATAGATGTATCATAATGCATACACACAAGGAGGGGGTGAATTAAAGTTGCATAGACATACTTCATTTAAGCATTTACTAATTTGTGTGCCTTTGACTTTGCAACCTTAGCATTCTTTGCTCTTGTTTTTTTCTTACATGCATTACAAGAATATACATGTACATAATACTTTCCCTCAGTTTCCAATAGCATATCTAAATCTAAGTGAGGGTGGCATTTGATCTATATAATAACATACAGTGGATGCGTGCATTAGCGTAGTGGTGTATTTTGAACCCTCGTTGATGATCTTCACTTATGTGCTTGTTCGGAAAATGCTGTGTAATTCAATATATAACTCTCTAGTGTAAAACCATCAGATTACAATATCTGGTAAAAACAAATCCTGTGTCCTGAATATGTGAGTTTCTACCAACTACTTCAAGAGAAAAAAATGCATGAAGTAAAATGAAATACAATAGGTCTGCTCAAGATACAGATTAATCTTATTCCAAAAAGCTTTTCTCCTTGTATATAAAGGGCTAAACCAGTTTGAATCAAAGTTCAGCAATGCTTCCGGAGAATAATATGTTTAGTGTCTGATTTGTTGCAAAGAAAGGAAGGTTGTAAGTGTACATATTATAGCATGAGATATGGAACCCAGGTTTTAAGCAGTCTGTGAGGATGTTTGCTTTTGATTGTTCAGAATTTGTGATCTGAGTGAATGGATTGAGGAGTTCAGATTATATATTTGCAGTCATTTAGACAGTTGCTTTAAATTAAAAAAAAAAATCTCCCTTTCCCCACTCCTCCTCTCCCCCCTACCTTTTTCTCTCCCTAGGGAAGGGACAGGGAAATCTAACTTTAGCAGGCAGTAATTCTCATTGTTTAATTCACTGATGGCAAAAAAAAAAAAAAAAAAAGTGTTTTGCAGGACCGCTACTGTTCTTAAACACTGCTTCGTTAAACTATTCACACCAAGTGAGCAAAAAAGTTTGGTTTAATGTCTTTTAATTTAACTGTCAGGATTCAGGAATAATGTATTCCAGGCATCTTACATAAAGGATTTCTTACATATTAACTGCTGAAGCAATTACCTTTCTTGCATTAGCCTCTTAATAAATGTGCCAATTTTGCATGCTGGGTCTCATTTTACTAAATTAACAATGTCTTTCTCATGATAGAAGCAAGTTTTTCTTACAGGATAAGGACACTGATGCTGGGGTGAAGCCTCTGGTTAATGTTTTGTATGTGTGGTAGGAAATTGACTATAGACTATCTTATTTGATTTGCATAAAATTATAGTTGCTAAGTATTCAAGCATATGCGCTATAATAATTATTTGTATTGCGGTGTCATTTCGAGGCCCCATTTGTGGATAGATCCTGCCATGCCATGCCCTGTACAGACATATAAGGAAAAACCTTTCTCTGCTTTGAAGAATTCACAATCTAAAAAGTCTAAATCTAAGATAATTAAAGTTAACTCAATGAGAGAAGGAGAACTTTGGGTCTAATCCTGTCCCATTGAATTTGGTGGCAAAGCTCCCTTTGAATTTATTAGGAGCAGGGTTGCGGTGTTGCTAAATCTCATAATTTTATCACGAGTCTTGTTACAGTTGATGTTTTTACTAAAGCTCCTGGTTTGGAGACATATAATTGCAAGAGAGGTTCAGCTTTCATTTAAAAAACGTCTTTTAGTTCTGGTGACACAGGCTTGAAAACGGGACACAAGTGCACCCTAAAGGCTCAGAAACCAGAAGCCAAATAAAAAGAACCCAAAGTTTATTACTTTTTAAATCTCATGATTTTGAGGGCCTGACCCAGAACGTTTTAACGCATGGAACTGGATCCTTTGTTATCTGACGCTTTCCTAAAATGGTTTGTTCTTGTCATAGTGTCACTCTTCTCCCAATACCTCTTCCCTTCAGAAGGATGAGCTTGTGGCAAGCTGATGGTTTAGGTCAGTACCTGCTGAGGAGTTGTACAGTACCTTGCATGAAGGATCTTAGTTTAGTGCTCCATTGGTAGAATGGCATGATTGCACTGTGGTCAGGATTTCTACATCCTACATTATTCTCTGCCACTTTATTGCTAGAACAGTGGAGGGCATGTCGCATAAAAAGTGCATTAGTTCTACTTGACACTGCACCAGCAGTCGTAGACAATTTAGAATTAAATATATACGTTTCAGTTTTGGAATCATATACCACTTTCAGAGCTCTTGGCATCTATGGTAATATAATTCTCTGGCAGAAAATATGGTCCTGGATTAGCAATACAATTAACTTGTCCTTTGTATTTTTCTTTATTAATAATGTTTTTTTATTTACTAGTGTAGATTGTGGAGAAAGATCCATCATTTATTCACAGCAATGACACAATAATATACAGAAATAGTAGTGTAGTTCACAAATCTAAGACTTCTGGGAATTGTGCATGAACTTCTGTAGCAAAATAGTAACTGCTATTTTAGTTCATTGATTTTTTTCAAACCTCATTGGTTTTGGCTGGCTTAATTTTATAACTCTTTAATTTTGACAAATTGCAGTTCTAAATGTAATACTTTAATTCTTTAGTCCTTATTATTTTGTTACAATAGTTAAATATTTCCATTTCTAGCTGGATGGTTTCAGTTCCCACCCCACCCTGATGGCGTGGCTGTCTGAAGGCTAATTTTTAAAAAATTATTACATAGTCAAATTTTCTATCTCTATCTATATTAAATTAAGATTTATTTCTGATGCAGGTACTACTTGGGAAAACAAGGTTATCGAGCTTGGGCAATGTATACTCAACTCAGTTCAGATTTATATTCAGACGGTATCATGGGAATCTAAACGTTTAATAGATACAGGTCTTATTACTGCAAACACACGCACACTTGACTTCAAACTCCCTCTCTTCATGAATTGACTCTCATTTCTTTGTGAGCAGCCTGGGTGCTTCCTCCCTGGAGCAAGGCTGAAATTGAAGGCTGGTTGCTAGCGGGGAAAATAATAAAGCAACCACTTCCTCTCTCTACCATGAGAGAGCCATCATGGGATCAGAAGAATAGCTGATTATAGCTACCTATGTGCAGTAGTATTTAGAAGCCAAAGGTGAGAAGAACAGGTAAAAATCCATTCCCTGATGATGATGGGTCTGTCCTGTCTACATCAGGACTGTTAGCAAATATGAATAAACAAGCATAAAAATGTTAACTTATGCAGTATACACTAGGAAGTTTTAAAAGATATCCCCTCCCCAAATCCTTTGTTAAAGGAAGTCTGGCAGAAGCGAAAATTACGTGTCCTAAAACAATTTCTTGAAGTATTGTCTTTCTGAGAAACTAACTTCTAGAAAAAAGATCAAGGAAGTAATATTAATCTTTAAATTATTTTAAGTAGGCACAAGTTTTAACATTCATAGTACAGTGCCAGGAGAAAACAAATCTTTTTAGATCATTATGCATAAAATGGGAAATGTGTAGACTTATGACTTTTGGCCATCTAAAGCTTGCCGTTTGATGTGCTTGCTTACTGTAGTCTTACCTTGCCCTCCACAAATCAAAATGAAAATCACGTGTGTATCTATTAATGATTTTCTTGAGCTGGCCCTTTCTAGTGAAAGGTTTCTGGATGAAATAAAATATGTTAATGCAGCACCTCAACTTCATTGCACGGAACCAAAAACTACCTTTTATAAAAATTAAAACCAAGGCAAAAAACCCCCATCAACGCTATTCTGTAATCACTCCCTCTCTTGTAAAGAAACACAAATTTTATTGTGTATCTTTAATAAGTTTTATGAACTAATGTTTCTACAAATCCAATGCAAAAATGAAAATTCTTGACAGAAAAGTCTCAATTATTGTTTATTTCACAAGCCCTTGTTGTATAATGTTACACATAGTTAACAGATGAGTTTGCCTGAAATATCCTCTGTCGGTCAGAAATAAATTCATATTATACTACTTTTAAACAGAATGAGAAGTTTATTGTAGAAATAGAATGGTTTAGAGCTGGTTGGAAAAAGGGACAAATGTCACACCAACTTTTGCAAAAATAATTTTTGTCGAATAATTTCAAAACTCAGAATTTTTCAACCAGTTCTAATAATCGAGCAGGTGTCCGTGTCAGAGAAGTTAGGAGGGGAAAATAGTGACTAATCATGTAATAAATCATATTTGGTCATTGCACTAATGAACAGTTTGGGTCCAAATCCACATTAGCTTGTCTGCAGGGGAAAGAAAACTAGTCAAACAGGAAATGGACATATCAGGGAGCCTCTTTGCTGAAGCCCTTTGCCTGAGCTTCTTTTGTTGAAGGACATCCTTTGAGCTAATTTCAGACCCATAAAAAAAATCTATTTGGTGATTAGTAACCAGTGGATAAGAGCGGAAAACCCAAGTGAATAAAGGCCATAAATACCAAAGTCCTTGGGATAACAGCCTGTAAAACTGTCAAAAAGCATTGCTTAAGTGACAAAAGATAGCCTCTGGTAACAAGTGTCAGCCTACTAGACACTAATCCATATTCATGCCTGGAAGACATATTTTCAGTTTCTTCTAAAATGCAAACGTTTCCTGAAACTAATACCCATTTTTATGTTAAAAGCAACTCTTCCTCCCCAGCCCCTTGGGCTTTTTCCAAACTGTTAAATTTAACTTCAGTTTCCAAAAGTTAATATTCAACATGTATGCTAATATGTCTCTCTCATGGAATAAGTGACTGGAGAGGGCAAAGAATGTGAATGAGCTCAAGGTGGCATTAAGAAACAGTTAAAAGAAAAAGACAAGTGTGTGTTCAGACATGTATTCGTGGCTTTTCCCTGTTCTTATAGTTTAAGGTTTCTCAAAACTATTTTATTATATAGCATCATTTTGGTTAAAGTGCAGTAATATTGTATCCCTTAACATGAGAAAAGTATTGAAGTGAATTTACGACCACACATCTGTTTGTTCCTGGGGCCTGATCTTGCTGCCACTTACTGCAGTGTTGTTGGGAGTAGTATTTGCCAGTTGCAGCCTGGGCTGGGCCCCCCAAGTCATCTGGGCTCCAGTAAAGTGTACCTTTTTCCCCCCATGTGGGGGCCCTGCTAGTAGTGTTAGCAGAGTTAGGCTCTTATCTTAAGTAATCATTAGTGTGGCGTTAGCCCAAAATAAAAATAGTGACGTTTCAGCGTCCTTAAACACCTCTAAAGATATTGACATATTTTTGCCAGGGTTTACAGATAGCTAAAATATTCTGAATCAACTATTGGTTCATTCTGAGATCTGATTTAAAATGGAATCGTAAAATTTGCAGTTGAGTCTGTGTAAGTTAGAATTTCTATGTGAAAATTATAGTAGCAGACCAAAATATATAACATATATGGCAACCTGTTGAAACCAGTTGTCAGCAAGTAATTTTGTTGCCAAAAGCAGAAATTGACAGATAAAGGAAACACTTAGAGTAACTTGTGAAGCCACTTGAGGCAAGAGGCTAAAATTTGTTTTGAAAATGTTGGTATCTTTACTATTTCTATTGCCCGTTGTCATTCCTTATTGATGTAGTCTTGGATCAGAATGTTTGGTTTATATTGTTAGAACTTGCTGTATAGTTAAAGACTTCCGTTTTAATATTTGTATGGCCGAGCCAGGCATTTTTTAAAAAAGAAAATAGTGTTTTTAATGCCATTTCATGACTGAGTGCTTCTTTCAGCAGTTCTTATTTTTTGGGGAGTGAGTGCAAGGCTGTATATATATAGGTCTCATTCTGTGAACGTTTACCCATGCATGAGTAATTCTACTCATGTGAATAATCCTATTTAGTTCTCTAAGACTTTTGCACTGGGTGGACTCACGCAAATAAAGTTTGTAAGATTGTGGAGGATCAGGTCCAAAGTTTGTATTTCGATTGTCTAACTTTCGAGAACTCGAGCTGTCATTCATTTGAGAGGAACAGATGTTACTTTTTCCCCAAACATCATCGGTAAAAGAAAAATGTTCTGTTGCCCAAATAGGCAACTTTCTGATTGTGAGAAAAGGTGGTGAAAGGCTGTAAATCTGCCTTCTCATTCTGAAGGGCAACAATAGATTGATTTATGACAAAAAGGCAATTGTTGGACTCATGTAAACTGTATGCATGAAAGTTCAAGTTAGCTCTGAGCTTTACAGTGGCTAGGTATTATTGCTGTTGTTTTTGACGGGGATTTAATGCTATATTCATCAGATGGAAAGGTGTATAAGAGCTGGAAGATTTCTCTCTTAACCTGGGTAATGCATCATAATGATCCAGTTGTATAAAGCTGAAAGACTGGGGCGGTTTTTTTTTTAATAGTAGGGTTTAAATGTCCAATTCTAAATCCAAGTTATCGTACTTTCAGTGGGGCATTTTTTTCTTCATGTTTTTTATTTGTTGGAAGTTTTTAGCCTTTCCTTTAGCTTTCTCTGCTGTCTTGTATTTATTTAGGCTGCATTCTTGTTCTTCCTTTTTTAAGCATTGAGACAAAAAGCCATAGAACTTGGAGGGAGAGTGAGGGAGCGATAGTTGCAAAATGGTAAGCAGGCATGAGGACTCAGTAGAAGACTCATATACCATTAGGGTTAAAAAAAAAAAAAAAAGTATCAAATTGAATATGGATGAAACCAATAGGGTTCTACAGAAATTATTCTAAGCAATTTATAGAATTAATAGAAAATGATACACTTTCTACAGAATTCTGTTGCAAGGTTATGATTCTCTATTAAATGATAAAAGTTGTTTTTACCAATTCTATAGAAAGATGTTCTACTGAAATCTATACCTTAAGAAAAATTTAACCCTTTTGGGTCAGTCTTTATTAAAATCTGAAGGGTTTTTTCCATAAAGGAGTAGTGTTGTGCTGAGGGGAAACCCAGTTGGAATAGAAACATATATTTTATTTATATATAATATGTCCGTTGGTGATGGTTTAAAAAAAATGGCCTAGGCTTTTTCTGTTTGTCATTTAGCCTACTTTACTTGGGTCCCTTCTGCCTCCTAGAGTCCTAGTCATGATTAATTAGGAAAACATTGCAGCTAAAGTATGACAAGCCCACATTATACCACTGGGATTCTTGCATTATAAACTTATTTAAACCCATGTTCTGTATAACACTTCAATTAGGGCATTGATAGCTTATTGCATCGATCGTTGGTTTTATCAGACAAAACCTTTGTGTATGACCTGTAACAGTATGTATGTTTCGTATGCATATCAATTTGTACACCTTTTGGCTCTCTGGCACCACGAAATGGCCAGGAAATAATTATGATGGCTATCATCCTGTTTAGTTGTATTTTTCCTTGCAGAAAAGTGCATGAAGCAGTAAACTGTGCTCTTTTGTTGCTGTTAAAATGTGGAGCAAATTGTATTTACTACTGTGTGTTTGTGTTTGTTTTTTTAAGTCTGAACAGCCTAGCCCTGCCAGTCCAACCTCAAGTTCCAGCTCCAGTTTTACACCATCTCAGAACAGCAGACAACAAGGTACCAAAAAAGGAAAAGAAATGGAGAAAAGTGTGAAATGAAGGGGCCAACCAACAACGTAACTGATGGCATCTCATTCCCACTTTTCTGCTGTCTTTTTCAGTCTGAAGTAGTGAATTAGCCTCTGTTCCGCTTCCTCCGTTTTTTCCAAGGTGTATATGAACATGATCATGACATGTAAGAGGCAGAAACAGGAAAATGTATATTTCGTTCAGAAGAGGATGGTTAGTTATTTTAGTTACATAGCATCAAAAATGTGCTAGACATTTTACAGATGCTAGATCTTAAAGATCTTGCAGAAGAATCAGAACATGTGGATCCTTATTCCTGGACAGAGCCCCACAGGAGTTAATCGGACTTCGTATATAGAATAAGGGTCTGTACTGGTGGATCCCTTTGCAGAATTGTGAGCCAAAAATCCAATCCAGTGAGTTGCTGAACATTTCTGTCTACTCTTTGCCTCCCTCACGTGCACGTACACACACACACACTGAATTTATTAAGAGTTGGACGGCTCTTAGCTGCTCACGGGTTTAGGGCCCTAAATTTCCAAACTAATATATATTTACTTTTTAAAATAATGTGACACAGGGAGAAGATTATTGTTAGTCTTTAAGGACACATTTAGATTTTCTGGCTAATAATTTTGGCTCCCACAGAATTCAGTAAAGAAATGTAAGTTTCTGCCAGGAGACCCTGCCAAACTGGTTTTTGTATAAATCAACTGAGATTCATAAGAGCTATTAAACCACTTAGTTTCTGTTTGGCTTTTTTCCTTGACTTTGTCAAATTGTACAACTGATTTCTTGAGCTGCTTGTTTTTTTAAAGGGGGAAGCTTTTGTCTAATTAAAATTGAATTTGTTTCAGTGTATGCATCTATATTTCTCAGACTTATTTTTTCCATTAAAATAGAATAGATTAGTACCCCCAGGGAGAAGATTTGGTTTAAAAAACAAATCTAAACTGAGTGCAGATCTGTCAGATTTTTATGAAGGTGGCCATAAATGATTGGCTCTGTGTTCTCACAGCAATGTTTGCAGTGTGTTATATCTATTTTTAGACCAAAAAAACCAAGAAAAAAATAGGCTGTTCTTGCATCATCAGCTTCAGACACTTGGCTTGTAACTAAGGCTGTGCAAAATCTTTTACACTGAATCTCACCAGTATTTACAAAAACCTCAGTGGTGATATGTCTGGGCTGCCCCATTACCGCACCAGCAGGCCTGTACATTTTCCTTACTCTTTGATATCTTTTCAAGGAGGGAAGCTGGTGACCTATTACTTTCCTCTCCTAATATTTTTAGGAGGGTACCGTTTGGCCCCTTCCACTTCCTGAGCTTTACATGGGATGTTGCACAGATTAACACTCCCTTCTAATTCTGAACCTTTTGCAGAATAGTGGTAGTTCCTCTTTGTACCCGTCCCACCACCAACACAGTTAGAGAGTGGGTGGTTTGTCTGTAGGTGGGTGGTCACAGCAGTAAGTGCCAATAGATGCTCCTGTTCTTGGAATTTCCTGTTAAGTGAATACATCTTCCATTCTGCTGTTGTGTAAGTGTGTTTGTATTGGGGATGGAAGATGGGATATTGTGTGGCAGTCTGACCTGTGCCTCTGGAGTTGCCTACGGTGAATGTATGTCTGTGTGTCTGGTGTGGGAGGACTTTCTACATAAGAGGCTAGCTGGCAACCCTGTGGAGGGCCAAAGAGAAGGTCATCTAATTTCCCCCAGAAGACATCAGAAGGAGTAAGAGATAAGAGGCCCCATGCTATGCATACTCAGGTATGCATAAGTTGCTTGTACAAAGACAACACTTAAAGGTAAAGAGATAGTTTGGGCTTGTAAGGGAAGCAGACTATGTGGGGCAGTTGAGGAGAACTCACTGGTTTCATTTTTTTGCTTCACTTTGGGTTCAAACAAACACAAAACTCTAAGAAGGACTGGTGAAGCCAAATAGGGTCACAGGAGGGGCAAGGTGTTTAGATCGACCTGCAATCTTCTACCAAAACAAGAGAAAATTATGATACCTCCAAGCACTTTATCTGGTAAATGTTGGTTTTTAATGATGGCCAGTATGTGAGATTAAGTATTTGTACATTTATATTGTTAAATTTGAATACAATATTAGTTTTTAACCTACTGTTGCTCCTCTTGTTTTTGTTCTTCTTCTTTGCTCCTTTCCTTCTCCTACATCTTCCATCCTGTCTATTTTTGCTTCATTTTTGAACGTTGATACTTCCCTTTTTTCTTTCTCTTCCTCTATCTCTTATCCTTTTGTTTAGTTTCCCAATCTTTCTCCTTCCTTTTGTCTCTCTTCAAATATAGCCTCTTTCTCACAATTTCCCATTAATTCCCTTCTTTAGCCCTTCCATTCGTTCTCTTCTTCTGTCCCGCCTCTCACCCATTCATTCCTCACAGAGAGCAACAGGCAAGAAGGCAGTTGGCCAAAAGGAATGTCTTCTAGGAGACCAGAACTGGTAAATCTGTCTCCAGACAGGTGGTGGTGCAGTTGATCTTCTTCCCCAACTCCAGGGGAAGGAATTCACCACTATCCTCCACATACATTTATTAGAAGCTAACGATGGGAGTCCTGTCCTGATCAGGAGCCTGAGCTCACTGCTGGCCTCTACGGTGTCTGAGCTGGTAGTCTGTCATTATGAGAGTTGTCTGTTCTGTGGTCTATGCAAATGTCTGATGTACTAGGCATATGGCTGTCAGCCCCATGTTGGCTTGGCTCCAAGCAGACCTCAAGGTGTGTAAATACAGAACAGAGCCCACTGAATTGTATTTGCCCAAACCATGCCAACTTAAACAAATCTTGCACAGCCTTACTTGTAAACCATTTTAAATATAGTTCTTAAAGACAGCAAGCACTGTTAACGCTGGACAAAGCCACTCCAGGTGCACCTGGTGTGATCGCTTCAGAATTGAAATAATTTACATCACAGTCCCCTACCTGGGGGAAGTATAGTCTCATTGTTAAACCATGGTCATGGTTAAAGCTGTTACTCATGTTCCTTTTAAGCAGCTGTCTTGTTTTATATTTCATAGCTATGTTAAACATTCAGCGTTGTACAACCATCTTTTATAGCAAAATAAATAAAAGATACAATGAAAGAACTAAATCCTAAATTAATTTTCATAAAGTCTTACAGGAGGACCAGGCTAAGCACCCCAAATTAATTCAAGAGAAAAGAAACGACAATGTTGCATAGGATTGACATACTTGTTACATACGAACGCTAGCAAAGTGCTTGCTTGACCTGAAATTGACCTTGAAATAAAAGGAACAGCTTTATCTAAATAGATCAAAAACAGGCAGACAAAGTCTGCCTTAGCCAGAACAAGTTACAATCCGAATGATTTATTAAACTCTGCTTTTCAATACATGGATTAACCTAACAAATGTACTATTACCAATATGTCCCTGTAGAACTTTATTGATATGGATACAACAACCTTTGAGAGAGAGGGAAGAGGGGAAGCCTAGCAGCTTATAAGTGTCTCATTTATAATAATAAAAATAGAACACTCAATTTTCCTTAAATTAAAACATGCAGTGGAGAATATTTGGTGTGAAAATATTTTGCTTCAGCTACATTCCAGGGGACCAATCCCATAAATACTTAGGCACATAAGTCACTTTACTATTATGAGTAAACTCATTGACGTCAACAAGACTGCTCATGTAAGTAAATGATTCATGTGCAAGTGTCTGCAGCATAAGCGCCTAGTGCATTCATGTGTTTAATACTTCAAAGTCTCCCCCCATCTCTAATATTTGGGACTCCCCCCCCAATAAAACTGGATAATAGACTGATCTGTTTTGAACATTGCAAAGTGAATTTGAATTCAAATTGTTGGTTTGTCTGTTTGTTGTTTCTATTGGTCAGGTCCCTTAAGGTCTATAATGAAAGATCTGCATTCTGATGATAATGAAGATGAATCGGATGAAGCAGATGAGAATGAGAATGACTCTGAAATGGAGAGGCCTGTAAATACTTGTGGAGGAAGCCGAGGTCGCAGGTGAGTATCTTGTAACTATAAACAACTTGAAGCCTGAAGTAGTATGTTGGCAGTACTTATGACAGATCAATTTTTTTACAAAACTGAAATAGCTTTAGCCCAGCAAACAGTGAGGAAACGTATTCGATTTCCACTAAGAATACACATATGCAGTGCCACTGCTAAACTACACAGATGTGAGCTGCTTACACACAAAGCTGTTTGGGTCTGAGATTCTCCTCTACCTTTAATTGTCTTTACACTGTTGTGAATCTTCTGGGTTGTTCTTGATTCACGCTGGCGTAATTGAGAGGTTCTCCCTGATTCTGTACATTCATTATCCTGTGAATCTTGTGATTGACATATATAAAGTTGTCAAAGCTCATTGTTTTAGAGGGAATTATCTAAGCAATTTACATAGTGTCCAGTGCACGCATATGTGTTGCAAGTACTAGTCCCAAAAATAATGATGATTGCTGATCTGATTTTTATTGTCTCATTTGCATTGTGATTGTGACTTTGCTATGACATAACAAAGGAGAGATTAATCACATAGTTTAAAGCTATTTCCACATGTCATTTAAAATCATGGTCAAGGTGGAACACAGCCCTTCAAACTTTTTCATAGTGTATAGGTACTTCTTCTTAAAGGGGTTCTTGTGAACTTCTTGCCCTATTCTTCATGATTGCATAACATCTGAGTATCAATTTCAGCAATTGCTTACATGGAGGAGTAATATTAGAGAAGTATTAGATGTGTTTTAGCTGTCTCTCTAATGCGGTTTATAATACGGTTTATCAGCTGGAATCAAAGAGAAAAGCAGGCCCTATGAACAGCCACCATTCTATAGATCTCAGTTTGAGAACCTCTGAATTGGAAGATTAATGTTAAATATAATTTAAAAGCACTTTTAGGTCAAATCTGTCTCCAACTGTAGAGGGTTTTTTGTTGTTGTTTGGGGATGTTGGTGTTTCTAAATAAAACTTAGCGAAGTTTAAGACAAATAGAAACGTTTCTCTAATTTTTATGTACTCGGTAACTTTTTAAAAAAAACAAGTACATATTCCCCTCCAGGCAGTGTATACATCCCAAACTTTGCAGCATTGTGCATGAGCATAAGAAACAGAAGATAAAGTTGAGCTTTTAGCCCTGGCCTCTTTAAAATAGTTACAATTTAACAATTCATTATGTTATCCATGGACGAGAGAGTTTAAGATATTTGTAGTGACTTAAAACAATCTAGTAGACAGGATTTTTTTCTCTTCCTCCAAATTCTGTACATTTCAACTCATGATAATAAGAGAGCCTAGCTTTATGGTGAAGAGATTAAAAAGACCAATTTTTTTAAAACTAGAAATGTTGAAGCATCCCTAAAATAGTTTTTCTGTAAAACGTGGCATATACAGACTATGTAATGGTGTGGCTTACAAATTTTGTTGACAAAATTTTACTTTCACCCAGAACTTAAAAAAAAACAAAAAACTCTACATCTTTTATTCTGTTTATTCAAACTAGAAAATGTCTTGCTAGTTTTGATTATTTTTTATATTTAAACAAAACAAAGCAAGTTTCATTGGACTAGATTTAAAAAGAGGGACAATTGCTGAGTAATAGTTTAACATATCTGCCCGTATTCCCCCAAATTCTTCCCATTGGGTCTCTGGGAAGGCTTTGGGAGATTGTGTTTTGTTTGACAGACACATGAACACAGAAGAAGTCCCATGAGTGTCAGCTGTGAGGCTTTAGTGGGCTTCCCTCTGTTATTGGCTGAGCAGTCTTCCCTACCCAGCAGGGATGGAGCAGTCTCCTTGCTGAATTTTCTAATTCCTTCCAGTTGCTATTCTTCTAAGTAGTCAGAGTACCTTCACCAGTAGAACAGTCAGTTGATAGCCCCAGTCAGTGAAGCAATGAGACATGGGTTTAAAGGTGAGAGGAAGAACCTCCATTAACAACCTTCTTCTTCAAGTGCTTGCTCATGTCCATTCCCAATTTAGGTGCATGTGTACCACATGCATCGGTGCCGGAAAACTTTTTTCCTAGTGATATCCATACAAGCTGGTTCTAGCACCCCCTGCAGTGGCGCGCACATGTGCCCACATATAGGTGCTGCCAGCTCCCCCTCCCTCTGAATTCTGTCTTGCCACCAAAGAAAGTGCTGGAACATCTCTTGCCTTAGCAAATTCTCTCACTAAATCTACAGGTTTTTTTTTCTGTTTTTCTATTGTATATAGTTAATTGTTTTTTCAGTAGTTGGTCAGAGCATTGTAGTTGTGAGAGTTCCAGGGTCAGGGCATGCTCTGCACTTTATGTAAGAAGCCTATGCCGAGGAGTGACCAACATCAAAGCTGCCTAAAGTTTATGCGAGAAGCCCACATCGATGAGAGGTGCAAACTCTGTTTAAAAACAACAAAAAAAAAACTTCACCTGCTGACTAAGAAAGATTGAAATATTCATCTTAAGGCCATTTAGATGAAGTCGGCACTTAGACCAATGCCAGAGTCTGGCAGATCAGATTCTGCACCGAGCACGGTAAGCTCTGTACGTAGTGCCCTTCCAGTGCCATCTTCATTCTCTCAGCACCAATCACCATCTCTGGTATCGAAACAGAGCTCTAAGAAGACACGCACCGAAAGCGGTTGCTCACCGACGGATAAGACTAAGGCGAGACCTGTATCGGGCTGCCAATCTTCCCCACCTCCACTGCTAGCTTCAACTCTGGCACTGGGTCCCCCACTGACCCCAGGTAGTGGTAGAGGGCCTTGCCACCTGGTGGTGCCATCAACCCCAGAGGCCTTTCAGGCAGTGAAGGACATATTGGCAATGCCTGTGCCACTGATGTTGGGAGATGGCAGGCCGCTGCATCAAGACCCAGCACTGGTGGGGAACCTATTGAATGACAAGCCAGGTGACAGATCTGCTTGGCAATCCCCATCCCCCAGGCACCGTTCACCCGTACGCAGACAGTCCCTGGAGTAAACAGGCTCTCTGAGTCAAGACAGTAACAGACCGAGTTCTTGCCACTGGTCCCCGGAAGATCAGCACCAGGCAACAGAAGAACAATGCAGATCTCTGGACTCGTGGCACATTTCCCTGGCACCTCAAACCTGATCTCCTAGTCCTTACAAGAAACCAAAGGACAAGAGCCAGTCCTGTCACATCCATCACTCAGGCTCTCTGTACCACACACTGGTGCCAGAATTTGACCACATTCCACACAGTACCGGAAGATATTCAGAATCGGCACTGCCTTGGCCGTTGGACAGTGGCGCCTCATCCTCGGAAAGCGGGAAGAGAATTCAGACGAGGCAGACCCCGGCTCCAATGCCCAGCTTCCCGATAGTGCTGCCAGCGGGGGCATGGCCACAAGGACAATGGCCAGGTCCCTGGCCTTACTGGTAGAGGTTTCCATCTGGGATCCCACAGGCCAGTTCCACGAGAGGTACATTGGTACCAAAGTCCTCTATTCTCTAGCGCTCGGCACCAAATCTAGACATGGAATCAGACCAGGAAGGTTTTCACAGGCCTCGAGTCTGTGAGGGATCACCCCATACAGAGCAGCGGCTCCTCCCTTATCTCAGCTACCAGCCTCTTCATCATTACTGGATGAGGTAGTAGTCGGACCTTCTTCAGGGGTGCTGCTGGATGACTTCAGGTCCCACCAAGATCTGTTAAAAAGAGTCACGTCCAACCTGGGCATTGGAATAGAGCAACTGGACGAACCAGTGGACAAGCTCTTTGGGATCCTGGCGTCAGCAACTCCCAGTAGAGTGGCCTTCCTTGTGCACAAAGGGGTGATTAAACTGGCCAAAGTGCTGTGGCAAGCCCCAGCCTCCTTGCCCCCCATGTCAAACAGGGCAGAGAGAAATACTACGTATCGGCAAAGGGGTTTGAATACTTTTACACTCTCCCCTCACTGGAATCACTGGTGGTCACCACTGCCAGCTAGGGGGACAGACAGGGTAAAGTGAGTTGGACCCCCAAAGACAAGGAAACAAAGAGGCTGGACTTATTCGGTCAAAAAATTTATTCCACTGCTAGCCTACAACTACGAATGGCAAATCAACAGGCACTGCTGAGCAGGTATCATTTTAATATCTGGCAGTTGCTAGAAAAATTTGTGGACTCATTGTCCTCTCCCTTTCCCCCTTCCAAACAAGCGTTCAAAGCCATCTTGGAGGAGGGGAGAACTGTAGCCAGGGCATCTTTGCAAGCTGCCTCCGATGCAGCAGACTCTGCAGCTGGACCATGGCTTCGGCAGTATCTGTGAGACCAGCTTTATGGCTGCAGTCCTTGGGCCTTTTGTTGGAGGTCTAAAAATCAATTCAGGACCTCCCCTTTGATGGCATGGCCCTCTTCGCTGAACAGACAGATTCTGGGCTGCATGGCATGAAGGACTCAAGAACGACACTGCGGTCCCTTGGCCTATATACCCCATTGCCATCCAGGAGACACTTCATGCCTCAAAATCAGCAGCAATTTGGGTACTATCCCCACAGGCATCCCTATAAGAGGGAGAATAAAAGATACAAAAGACACCAAAGCCGGTCGCAACCTGCTGCCCCTCAACCGGGGTCCAGCTGCCACAACCAAGGCTGAAAGCAGGCCTTTGAAGATGCCTGAGGGCAACCTGCTAGTTCCATCCATGGATCCAACCCCCCTTCTGTTCTCTTCCCATTTAGCCCATTTTTTCTCAGCCTGAGCTACCGTAACATTGGATTGATGGGTGCTCAGCACAGTGGCCATTGGTTTACACCCTCGTATGTCTCACTCCTGCCTTACCATCCTCCCTCCCTGTCCCTCTTCAGGGACCCCTCTCATGAGCAACTCCTCGCTCAGGAGGTACAAGCATTCTTGCAGGTGGATGCAGTGGAAGAGGTCCCCCAGGACCTAAGGGGTTGAGAATTTTATTCTCGTTATTTCCTGATTCCAAAAGCAAAAGGAGGTATGAGACCCATCCTGGACTTAAGGAACCTCAACAAGTACCTCAGGAAGCTAAAGTTTCAGACGGTTTCCCTAGTCACCATTATTCCCCCACTGGATTCTGGTGACTGGTACGCTGGCCTCAAATTTAAAGGTCACTTACTTTCACATTTCGATCTTCCCTGGTCACAGGAAGTTCCTATGGTTTGTGGTAGGAGACCACCATTACCAATTCACGGTGCTTACAGTTGACCTCTCAGCTGCACCAAATGTCTTCACCAAATGCATGTTGTTGGTGGCGGCCTAACTCCAAAGGAGAGGAGTGCAGGTGTTTCCTTATCTAGACTATTGGCTCACCAAGGGCAAGTCAAGATCTCAAGTCCAGGCCTGCATCACGACTACCTGGAATGCTTGCCAAGTGCTAAGCCTCCTAATAAATGAGCACAAATCAACGTTAGTCCTTGTGCAAAGAATAAAATTTATCAGGGTGATTCTGGACTCCACCAAGGCCAGAGCTTTTGTTCCAGACAATGGCGGAGTTGATAGCTCATATTTTGACCCCCTCACTACAGCGAGGGTATGCCTCAGCCTCCTAGGCCACCGGCCTGTACCTACATGGTTCGACATGCCAGACTGTACCTCAGAACCCTCCAGATGTGGCTGGCATCAGTGTACTCACCGGTCAGACATCTGGACAGGATACTTAGGGTCCCTCTGCAAATACCTACCTTTCTGATGTGGTGGATGAGACCGCATCAGGTATTCTCGGGAATGCTCTTCGAGACCCCCCAGCTGTTGGTTCCACTGATCTCCGATGCCTTGGACTTGGGATGGACTCACTTGGATTCCCTAAAAACCCAGGCATGCGGATGGCAAGGGATCTGGCATTACACACCAATATCAGGGAACGCAGGGCAGTTTGTATGGCCTGCACAGTTTTCCTGCTGCATCTCTCCAACAAGGTAGTGCAGATACTCAGACAATGCGGCTTCTGTATGCTATATCAACAGATGGGGGGACGGGTCCCCAGCCCTGTTGAAGGAGGCTGTGCACTTATGGAACTTTTACATCAGTCACAACATTCACCCAACAGCAGCGCATCTCCTGGGTATCAACAACTCTTTGGCAGACAGACTCAGCAGGTCCTTTTGCTCTCACCACGTGTGGTCCCTCCATCTGGAGTGGTGACTCTCATCTTCCAAAGGTGGGGCAATCCCCAAGGGGATCTCTTTGCCACCAGGGACAACAGACATCAGTTCAGTTCCTGCCAGGGATTCAGTGCATGCTCCATCAATCTCCCCTCTCCTGGTCAGGAAGCCTCATGTATGTCTTCCCACAAATATCTTTGATTGATTGACAAAGTCCTGCTGAAGGTGAAGAGGGACAAAGCACTGGTCATCCTGGTAGCAACTGTGTGATCCCATCAACGTTGGTTCGGGGGGCTTCTAGAGCTTGCAGGGCCCAGGCAGTGGACCCTTCCACCACGACCAGATCTCTTGTTCCAAGATCAAGGTCACCTACTCCACCTGGAGCTAGCCTCCGTACACCTGATGTCATGGATGCTCCGTGGCTGAGTTGGGAGAAATAGGCCTTCTCAACCTAGTGGTGTACAGAGGAGGTGAGGGGGCCATGCCCCTGGGTGCCGGCTTGGGGGTGGCATTGGCCAGGCCCTCGGAGGAGGAGCCACCCCCTGCGGCTGCACCAAGTGTAGTATCGATAACTAGGACCTATCAGAATTTGAGATCATTCCAGACCTAGCTCCCAAAGTGTGATAGGTCCTGGTTATTGACACTACACCCGGGCTGAGGGCTCCTGCTACCGGGGGGGGAGCAAGGTCCAGCTACACCCACCACTGGCCTTTTGCCTAAGGTAGTCTCTCACTTTCACTTAACCAGGATATATTTCTACCAGTTTCCTGTCCCAAACCTCACAACTCCAGTGAAGAGACGTATCTGCATCAGAGTGGATTGATTTAAATCAAGTTTCCCACTTATGCTACCTCACATTTCTTAAACAATGGTGCAGATCTGATCGCTAAACCATGTTAATTAACAATGCTATACAGCATTTTACAACATTTAGGAGGGTATACTTTGTGTAATTTTTTAGATAACCTGATTTTTATTAATTTAGGAAGTAGTACGTAATACTCATTACCTGTGTCAAACTGCAGATGCAGCAGCAGTACGTTAGGAATGGTAAGAACTAAATCACACACACAAACACAATAGCACTTACATTTTATTAAACTAAATCTTAAATGTTACATAGATGTTTCACATTTACAATTGCATCAGTCTCCTGAGTTGCCGGCTAATGGCTATCCTTAAACTTATTTTCTTTAATTTTCAAATTTTATTAATTCTAGTGGTCATCACAACATTAAACGTACGCTGTCCTTGAAACTTCTACAACTATCTCTCATCTTCCCCACTCCCACTGTCATTTTTATTCAATCTGAAAATACGAGTTTTCCTGCTTTTTCAATTCCCATTCGATTTCTTAGCTTTGAGTACCAAACAGTGAAAACATTCTCTCTGTGCCTGCAGAGGAAACTACTGCTGTGAAAAGTTGGCTTAGCATCTGAAGGAACTCTGCTTCAAGGTGCCTGGCTAATGATTTCCACCAATTCAGGGGAGTGACTTTGTTCAAAACATCATCAGTAAACATGTACTGTTTAAATGGTTCCACTCCAGCCCTGAAATTTATTATGACTGGCATAACTGAGGAGTAATTTTGAGATGCCCTTGCCATCTTCAGAAGTTAGGCATCTACCTTTATATCTGAGATCGAGAATGTTCACAAGAAGATGAGGTGGAGTTAGTGCTTGATCCATTCCCTTCTTTATTGCCTGCAGTTTAACTTTCTGGTGAGGTATTTCTTTCTTCTGTGTCTCTTGAAGTGCCTTCCAAATTTGGCAGCATCAGCAATGCAGCAACAATTTCTCTGTAGTTTAAGCCTATGGATATAGGCTTCAGTATAGTGAGCATATCCTCTCCATTCCTCCTTTAATCCAATGTTAGATACTTTGGATGAGATACTTCCATCTATTTTATCATGGTTTTCTTCACATGAACATAAATTGTTCAAAACATCAACCACAGAATTCCATCAAACATCTTGAGGGAGAATTAGTTTGGATCCTTCTGCTCTCTTCAGTGAACCTGAAGCAAAATGGTTGTTACAGAAGTATTTTGTGACTTCAACGTTTTCTTTTATTCCTGGAGGAAACGTACTCAAGTCTTTGGCTAAAAGATGCATTATATGGGTGCTGCAGCTATATGTTCTTAAGGAGCATCCTTCCGTTTCTTTTTCTAAGTATCTTCCCATCTTTGCCATGTTTGCCATTGTCTGTGACAAAACTGTGCAGGTTACAGTTGAATTTTTGTTCACAGTTTATTACAGCTTTCACTGCCATGTCTTTTAAATATTCTGTTGTGTGGGCATTTCCCAAAGTATCTATTGTTTCTAAAAGATATGCAACCCCATCTTCTGTTGTCACACAGGCACATATTATTGGATCATTGTGTACATTGCTCCACCCATGAAGGCTTAAATTGACAAATTTCCCCTCAGTATTTCTTGCACACTGTTCAAGTTTCTTCTCATACACTGTATCTAGCAACCTTCCACCAATGTCTGCTCTACCAGATGGAGTGTAGCCTGGTCATAAGGACTCAGCCATGTCAATGCAGTGTTTATTGTTAAGAATGTGAAAAGGAGAATTTGTCACATAAATGAACTGAGCAATCTTTTCATCTATAGTGTCTTGTTGATATTTGTTGGTATTTGCTGGTCCAGGAAGGAATTTCTTCAAAATATTCCCAGATAGGGTCTCTCTTATGCCCAGAAGCCATGACAGTTTTTCTGTGGCAAAAGTGTGGGGAATATAGGAAGCGGTGTGTGTACTGAGTAATGTCTTCCCTTTTTCTTTCTTTCACTGTTCCTTTCTACTCTGCCTCCGTCCTTTGTTTTGCTGTCTTTAAGACAGTGTCTTAACTAACTCCTCTGCCTTGCTCGGCCCAGCTCCACCACCACATAAGCACAGAACAACAACAGTCCTGTCCAGCCTGTGTCTGTCTTTGCACGTGTGACTTTAGCCTGCTGAGAAACAGAAACTGAAAGCCCAGAACTTTCAAGACTCAAGAGCCGTTAGTTAGGCTGGACAGACTAGAGCCATTAATTAATTTTTATGAGACTGTAAGTGTAGGTTTAGCATTTTTGTGATGAGATGTAATTGTAACTGTTATTTTTTAAACGGGAGAAAAATTTGGTGTTTTATTTGATTTTTTTTAAATTAAAAAAATCCAATTTAAGTTAAAAAGAATTCAATTTAAAAAAAAAATTCTTTAAAAATCATTGATTTTTATCCACCCTGATCTGCATAGTCTTGACATGACATGGGCTCTGACTTTTTACATCAACAGAACCAAGCCTTTTCGTTGCTCAACACAACTCTTCATCGCGTTTGTGGACCAAATGAAGGCATTGCCGGTGTCCTCACCACAAATCTCGAAGTGGATCACAGCCTGTATTCGGGCCTGTTATGAACAGGCCGGAGTTGCTCCTCCGGCATCCTTAATAGCCCACTCAATGAGGGCACAGGCTTCATCTGCAGCTTTCCAAGTGCATGTCCTCATTCAGGACATCTGCAGAGGAGCTACCTGGTCACTATGCCTTGACACAGCAAGCTCGGGATGATGCTGGCTTCAGGAAAGTGGTGCTTCAAGTGTCACGTCCATGAACTCTTGCCCACCTCCGGGGACGCTCAGGGTGAGTCACCTAAATTGGGAATGGACGTGAGCAAGCACTCAAAGAAGAAAGTAAAGTCAGTTACTTCGTAGCTGTTGTTCTTAGATGTTGCTCATGTCCATTCCACACCTGCTTTCCTTCCCCTCAGTTGGAGTTTTAGCAAGAAGGAACTGAGAGTCGGGGGAGCTGCCAGTGCCTATATGTGGGCGCATGTGCATGCCACTGTAGGGGGCACTAGAGCCAACTGGTACGGGTACCACTTATGGAAAGTTTTCCAGCACCAGAGCATGTGGCGCGCGCACACACCTAAACTGGGAATGGACATGAGCAAGACATCTCGAAGAATAACGGTTGTGAGGTAAGTAACCGTCCTTTCCCAGCCCACTTGTTGGTAACTGAGGCGGTTTTTCACAGGTCCATCATCTGCATCAGTACAGGATCAGACTAAAGAGGGTCTTGGAATCCAGTCCCAAAGTCTGCTTTCATTGTGGCAGTGAATTGCAGGAGTTCTGAAGGGACTCTACTGCAAAGGAAGCCCACAGATTATTATTGGGGGGTGATGCAATTAATAATTTAATGTATGCAAGATTCAAACAGTCAACAGTGATAATATGTAGAAAGTGAACCATTCCTTTTGGACACGTGTGCAGCTTGTTCCTTCCAAATGTCCAACTTCTGTCCATCTGCTTCTTACAGTAAGAAACCATCCGTCTTTACCATGTTTGGTTAGTGGGAAACAGAGGTTTGCAGAGTTACTGCAATTATACTTCATTCCTCTTGCTTTTGAGTTTTATGACTTCGGGGTAGAGGATAAGAGGATGAGGATGAGATCCCCCCAAAATTGATTGTGTTGGAAGTTGCCATGTTGTGATGCATTATACCAGCAAATTCTGATGATTGACATGGAGAAAGATAAAGTTCCTAACCTTAAATCTTAAAACTCCCACGGTGTTGGTGTGTGTTACTGTGTGTTATGCTGAGCTTTAGGGTGGAAAAAGTGCTTTGTCAATCAGAAAAAAGAATGTAATGAAATAATTTTGTGATCAACTTACTATATTTTGGATGTCTTAATTCACTTCCAGTGAAGCACTTCTATGAGCAGGAAATATATGAGCTTGGAAGATGATGAAAGGAAGGAAGAGTAGCTGTGATGAATTCTCATTTTGTTCTTTAAACTTCTTAAAGAACTTGTTCCTCCTGCACACAATGTCCAGTGGGGTTCTGCAGTTGGGACACCTAAAGCACTGCCCCACTGAGATTCTCTATGCCAGTGACAACTATTAATTAAACATCATAGTCGTCAAGGTGAAGGATTTGTGGAAGGGCAGCTATTCCAGTTCTCCATATTTCACAGTCCTCATTCCACTGGGAGGTTTCAAAGCAGCAGCAGGGTGCCTTCTGCTGGGTGCTGCATTTTCCAAGTTCCAATAACTAACGATGGCTTGTGTAGCAAAGTATACACTCCGTGTCCCACTTGCACATGTGGTCTAGCAGTGGCAGTGTGTGTAGCCTTCGTTTGATATCTGATTTCTGTGGCTCTTTTCTCCTCAGGGTTAGTCTAAGCGACGGTAGTGAGAGTGACAGCAGTTCAGCTTCCTCACCGCTACATCATGAACCACCGCCACCTTTATTAAAAACCAACAACAATCAGGTACAGTGAGGTTCCCTACATACAAGAGGGGTGTATCTGCACTAACAGCTTTGGAGCTAGCCTGGTGCCCTTGATTGCTTTAATTTACAGACTAAGTACTTCCTTTTCTTTTTCTCTGAGCCTGACTATATTTGGATGAACAAATATTCTCTGTAAAGCATGAGCAATGTGTTTGGGCGTCTTCTCAGGAAGACATCACTTTGGTGACTGTATTAAGTCACACTATTGTAAAAAGGTAAATTTGTTGTTACCTGGCTTTTTAAAAACAATCCTACTCTTGGCGTTATTTCTGGTGCTCATATGTCGTCATAATTAGCCCTGTACAAAGAGTAGCTAATCTTTGCAGCACTGTTGAGATAGGTAAGTAGCATGATTTCATTTGGCAGATGTAGAAAGAGAAATTAACTGACCCAAATCTACACAATGAGTTAGTAGCAAACAGGAATTAGAGCTCAGGAGTTCCTCATAGCTCGTCTGCTAGATCACAACCTCTCTAAATGAATGGCGTTTTTATAACACACAAGCAAACGGCAATACGTGCATGTACTATTATCTTTAAAGCAATTGTGACATTCACAATGAATAAAGGTATATAATTAAAGCCATTTATATACTTGGGTTTGGTGATAAAAACAGAGCACAAATCTGCTGCAGAGGAAACTTGGTCACAGTTTAAGTTCTCAGAGAGCCTGGCTAAATAAAATGAGAATAAGTACATGTATATTAGTGGCAATGTGGATAAAATGGCTCCACTCTATTTTAATAAAATCTTTTAACTTTGATAGTGACATGGATGTTACAGGTGAGCCTAGTCGGCACTCCCTGCTTTCCCTTAGGAAAATGAATTGTCTTGACTGGCAGAAATAATATACCATCCATTCCTTTTCCAATAACACACACATTCCTTGATGTTGTAACAGCAATACCTGAATAATTGGTTTATGTCAATTATATATGGGTGTACTGTGGAAAAGGAGACATGAAGTCCATGTCATTTCATAGTCAGTAAACATTAATAGGATCAATCAGAAATTCTCTAAATATTTTCCAATTGATTTATATATGAACTTTGGAGAGAAATCACTTTTACAAACATAAATAAAGTGACATTTTCATTTTCTTTCTGCTATCACTTAATTCTGTGCAATCTTTCTTTGGAGACTGGAGTGCAAGAAAAACAAATGATCTCTTCATAGGAATAACCAACTCTCATTTTGGTTTTTTTTTTTAAATTTCACCTGGTTCTGTGCCTGGAAATCACAACTGTATTTTTCTGTCATGTCAGGCATGACGTGTTTGGCCATTGTGTCTCATGCTGTATCTGTCTACTTCAGTGAGCTCCATTAAACCCGCATGTGCTCATTTAGTCTTTCCAAACAGCATGGAGTATTTAAAGAAATAACAATTGGAGGTGAACAACTCAGTATCTGAAATACTCCCACACTGTCTTAACAGATGAGGTAGAAAGTAAACTTTGGGGAATGGAGAGGCCTACCTGTATTAGAATTCCAGTTGTGTTAGTCAGAACCACTTTTAAACATGGTTCTTGCCAGCAAGGCACTGCCATGATCTTCCTGACTGGTGTAATCAGGTCTGTGTTACAGAACAGGTTCACATTACAGAAACAAAATGTTGCAGATTAGGGAAAACACTACCCTCTACAGATTAGTGACAGAAGGAATCAATTTCAGACAGGTTTGAGAGTTACAAATACTGAGTTAATATGAGCCTTTGCGTCAGCTTTGTCTAATGTGTATGTTAACAAAATGTTGGGAATCATTAGGAAAAGGGATAGATAAGACAGAAAATATCATATTGCCTCTATATAAATCCATGGTATGTCCACATATTGAATTCAGTGTGCAGTTATGGGATCCCTATCTCAAAAAGATATATTGGAATTGGAAAATGTACAGAAAAGGGCAACAAAAATAATTAGGGGTCTGGAACAGCTTACATATGAGGAGAGGTTATTAAGACTGGGATTTTTCAGCTTTGAAAAGACATGACTAAAGGGGAATAAGATAGAGGTCTATGAAATCATGACTAGCGTGGAGAAATTAAATAAGGAAGTGTTACTTATTCCCTCTCATAACACAAAAACTAGGGGTCATCAAATTAAATTAACAGGCAGCAGGTTTAAAACAAACAAAAGTATTTCTTCATACAGTGCACAGTAATCCTCTGGAACTCTTTGCCAAAGGATGTTGTGAAGGCCAAAACTATAACAGGGTTCAAAAAAGAACTAGATAGGTTAATGGAGGATAGGTCCATCAATGGCTCTTAGCCAGGGTGAGCAGGGATGCAAAACCTGCTCTGAGGTGTCCCTAGCTTCTCTTTTGCAGAAGCTGGGAATGGGAGTTGGGATAGATCAGTTCATGATTACCTGTTCTGTTCATTCCCTCTGAAGCACCTGGCATTGGCCACTGTCGGAAGACAGGATATTGGGCTAGATGAACCATTGGTCTGACCCCGTATGGCCATTCTTACATTATAGTGACACATCTCCTCCAAACTAGGATGTCTCAGATGTTGGAGACACTGACCTATGAAATGTGGGTAAGCTACTGGATTTCAAAAGCCACATTTGGCAAGTTATAAGTGACCATCCCTTCAAGCTTTCTGTGTCCCAAACTAATGAAATTAAATAAAAACTATTTCTGATGTTAGGGCTACTGTATATCAAAATTTCATCACTCCTAAATAAACTGCTAAGAGCTCTTCACGGTTTTCTTTTTTAAAAACAATAAAAAGACAAACAACCTAAAAAGCCCAGCATAATGCCCAGAAACATTCACATCGTGTCAAGACAAGATTCCGCTTCCTTCACTCTGAGCTGCAGTGGCCCTGTGCTTGTTAAATATAAGACATTTTTTTTCAGACAAATTTCATCCTTTGAATTCTCGCCACACACCATCCCTTGTAAAATAAACAGTTAGGATAAAACAGACCTATATTCGTCTTGTCTGTGCTGGAAAGTAGCTGCACACTTCTCTGATATTTATAAAATGTCAGCCACCCCAGGTAACACCTGGGTGTGATCTCTTGGGATTATGGGGTTGGGGGTGGTACTAGGAGTTGGTAGGAACTATTGGAAGGGTCGTATTGGGGCATAAGAGTATCTAAAAGTCTTCATTTTTAACAAGTTCCGACTCTGAGTAATTTTCATTTTGAAGGTGGTGTTTGTGTTATGATAACCCAGCATGTTTGTTAGGGGAAACTGTGCTACTGCCATTTTAGTCTTTGTGTTGAAATGTAAAACAGAAATCCTGGTCATTAAACAGCCCATAATGCTTTTCACAGCAACTGCCCATATTCCAGCTTGGGTAATAATGTTCTGATTACATAAACTCAGTTTCAAATGGAAAAAATTCCATTCCTTACTTCTGTCCTAAAACTGTCATATAGTAGCACTGTATACTGTTGACTGTTTGACACATTCTTTCCCTACAGGTGACTGAATTTCAGCATTGGATGAAGAGACACTGATCTATAATTTGTACACTGTGTAGGCCCAAGTTTGTAAAGTAGCTTATAATCTTTCTGGATAAAAGGTGCTATATAAAGCATGATTGTTATCTTTCATTAAACACTCTTTTTGCACATTTGCAGCTCATGCAAACACTAGATTAGCTATATTTCAAAAACTGTATCCTTCAGAAAAGACAGACAACAATAAAGATAACAGGAAAACATATTAATCAAACTGCACATTGAATGCACGTAGCTTTTACCAAGGAGGCAGAATAGTGTGTCTCAGTACAATGCATATATTAAAAAACGTAGACCTCTTTACCTGCCAAGGTTCAAATGAAGTCCACATAAAAAACAGTCCAGAAAGCTTTAAAATGATATTAAATCAATTTATTTAACCTCAGTATTACTCTAACAATCGCCTCTCTCTGATTTAGCATTTTGTGATACAAGTTACTTCTAAGAAAAGAAGATTGAGTAGGTTTGTTAGGTCAAAGATTGTGAAAGGTCATTTGCAAGATTTGGTTGTGGTTTCCTCCAGATATTTTTACATTATTTGTGTTTTTGTGTCATGGACTTTTAAAAAATGTTTTCTGAATTTTTTTAAATTCATGCAGCCCAAAGATGCACTTAATGCTTATAGTACCTTCTCTTTTTTCCAGATTCTAGAAGTGAAAAGTCCAGTAAAGCAAAGTAAATCTGATAAACAAATAAAGAATGGCGATTGCGATAAGGTAAATATGAGTGTGATGGCAATAAACTACTTTAGAAAGCCACATTGTTATTGCATTTTCTTCTCTATTTCCCTTTTACAGCATTATTTTTGTTACAAAATGGAAAACTCACTATTAGTACATCTCTGCTCTAAGTGTTTCTTAAAAATAGCATTGTGCTTTTTTCTTTGCGAGCATTGGCCCCTCAAAACTGGATGGGGATCTTCCACCTATTGTTTATTTTACATATACAATGCCATAAATACGTATAGTGCTTTATAAAACAAATAAAAGACCATTCACACACTTAAAGACCTTACAATGCAAGTCTCAGGCAATGAATACAATTATTTTACAGAATCCTTTCCAAGAGCTCATGTGCACTGGAAAATGCCAGTGTGATATAACACGTTAACTAGCATTACGCTAAGCATACATTAGCACTCATTCAGAGGGGTTATCATGTTTAAATTAATGTCAGCTGGCTGTGGTAAGTGAGTTCTAACATGGGGTTCAATGTTGTGTTAGTTAACATAATGTGATCTCCTATGTAATCCCTAAAATGGTTTAGAATTTACAAGTATTATCCTCTTTGTGCTACAAGGACTGAGACTCCTAATTTGGTTTCCCATTCCCAGATTTCCTGTTACCTAGTGCATAGTGCTTCTTGGTTCCTGAGGGTGAGTGCCACGGATCTCCATCCAGTAACCCATTTGGCTGCTCTGGAGGAGCTCTAGACATCATGTCTCAAGAAGCCATGTTCAGCCCTCAGCTGTTAAGGAGAGGATCTTTGTTCGTTTTGAGGCTGAGAGTGCACAAAAGTTAAAGACCAAGGGATAGGATCTTAGATGAACTTGATGACATCCTAGGCAATGGGGGAAACTGGGAAGTACTGTTAGCAGACCAACAGTTCTCCATCTTTTTCCATCCCAGGAACATGTATTACAATAGAAAACAAAGTAACCATGAAAAGAGAAAGGGTGCCCCTTCCTGCCTCCCCCACCCCGCCCAGACCAGTTTGCAGCACCCTTGCAGGCTGAGACTTCCAGGTTTGGTACCCATGTATTGCTACATAAATGTTAGTTGGCAGCCATCGTCTATGGTAGATGAAATTTATCGTGGTCCAAAGTGGAAGGATTTGCCCTGGTGTGAATTAGTGCTTAAGTTCCAGAGGTAGGGAGTTTGATCTCCTCTGAATGACTGTCTCACCTTTTCTTAAACATGCCTCCACCCATCTTAAAACTTCCTGCCCGTTACTCAACTCACTGTTCAGGATTCAGTGGTTCATCATTTTCAAAAGTGGCCCATGCTGTGTTTAATTGTGTAGAACAAGCAGGACTTTGTGAAACTCTTTTGAATATCTGATCAAAGGCCCCTTAATTTTTCAACATTATGAAGTAAAAAAGTTCAATTGGTGGTTGCTTGGATCACATATCAATCAGTTGGTTTGTGTTAAATGTTTCGTTTACTTGCCCCAAGCCAAAGAGAACAAGTCACATGAGAATTCAAATGCTGTTGTAAATGCTCTGTATTAATCTGGAGTTCGTGGAAATGTACAACTATTCCTTAACAGGTTCTTTGTTGGGGGCGGGGTTGTTTTCAGGCATATCTCGATGAACTAGTAGAGCTCCACAGAAGACTAATGACATTGAGGGAAAGGCATGTACTGCAACAGGTGAGGAGAGCTCGTGTGCGGTATCAGTGTGCTCAACAAAGTTAAGAAGCCACATTTGTTCTTCCTCCCTTAACCTAAAGCTTTATAATCTGACTTCATAGCTCTCAGGCCTGAGACTGCATAATATATTGCCAATTAAGAATTTTAATATGACCTAAAGGACTATGTCACACACATTTTTCATTCCATTGCCACATGGGAACACACTTTTGAATTGGAATTGATCCCCTGGAGTTTGCCAGTTTAATTGACAGATATAAAAATGGTGCTTATTTGAGCTAAATGTCGTCACTAATTTACAATATTGATCAATATATTTCTCAAGTTGCTGATTCACTAATATTGGACACAGGCCACTAAAATATGGTTTGTGGGAGTGCAAAATGTGTATAAATATTGTACAATTGGACAGGAATCCTATTTATTTTTTGGAAAACCATGATCAAATCCTAGGTACAAATCAATTACATACATTTTCTAAGAGTGATCATGACATTCAAAACAAATGCCAGTTTAGAGTAAAATACAGTATATTTATTCCTTACTCTTTGTAAATCATGGGAGACAATTGATTACTTTGGTGTAAAAGAAGGAAAGGTTGGAACTTAAAAAGCTTCAAATGCTCTAACAACATTATCCAGTGGTAAGAAATGAATTACATTATATGCTTTCTGTTTTCAGTGATCTCTGCATTGTTGGATATTGTTGGATTACAAATGGGTAGAGATGAAACAATGCACATTATTAACAAAGCGGAGTAATTGTAGCACAGATGGCTTTACTGTGTTTACAGCAATTATATACCACAATCATAGTCTCTGTATAGAGATTTTTACCACTTTCAATTGATTGCAATCACTCAGTAAATTTCTTAACACTTGCATAAGTGCGTATAATAATAAAATACTTTGCAGACTTTCAGCATTAATCCATGAGTGTATATTTGCTCACACATTCTTTTGTGACTGATAACAATCAGAAAGTAGGACAAGTTCAGTATAACATGGAAGATCGCAGATAAGGATATTTCTAGCTAAACGGGACCCCTTGATGACTATATCAAATTTCATCTCTAAGTATATTCTTGTACATGTTCACTATGTCTTTAACATACTGTTGTTTTCAGTTACACTTCTGCCACTAGAATTCATTCGCTCTTCATTGCTCATTAAAAGAGCTTCTCTCACCAAGCAAAATGGTGGGAAAGACTTACTCCAGAAGGGCTTGCATGCCTCAGCAGAGCATAGGACCTAGGTGGCTGGAAGTGGCAAGTGGAAAACTTTTATAACTATCTTGAAAACTGTCACCACAAACAGGAGATGGAAGTGAAAGTGAGCAAAAAAAAAGTAGGGAAATGGGTAGGATAATCCAAGTTGTGTCAGTAATTTTACTGTTTCTCATCTTGGGCTAGTGGCGTTCAAGTTTCTTACAGAGGTGAGTTTCTCTGTCTTTGGTGGAAAGATGGTGGTTTTAGTTCCTGAAGCACTTTTTGTGTCTGATATTGGAGCATCATTAGTGTTGGAGAGGTTACTTGTCTTGAATCCTCACTGCCCATATTAGAGAACCAGGATGGAAACCCTCTGAAGAGGGACAGAATTTAAGTGGGAATCCTCAGGATCCCATTGTGACTACGGAGAGTAAAGAAAAGTAAAAACCAAAAAGCCATGAATTATAAACTGACATAAAGACTCTCCAGGGCAAATGTTGTTTTATCCTAATTGCGTTTCTCAGAGGATTGAAAGCACTCATTCTTTGACCTTTGCCTCATAATGCATGTGAAGAGTGTGATTATGATATCATAATGCATGTCTCAACGTGGCTTAGTGCCTAATTAATTCCTGTTATAAAAGTTAGGTTTATTAAGTACCAATACTGTCCAGCACCTTGTGCGATCGTTGTTCTGCAAATCCTGTCCCTGAACTGGGAATGTACCCTAAGCTGTTAGTACAGGTCCAATGAAAGCTGAATTTATGGAAAGGTTACTGAGGCCAAGGCAGTGTAAAGTGTTATTTTGCTGATGTAGCTAGGAGTTGTAAAATATTGGCCACAAAAGGCTTCTGGCATCTAATTAAACTAGGAAAAAAAGCTGGAGTAGCTACCCATTTTATATTTTAGCAAACTCTCTCTGACACCAGGATTTATTTACAGTAGTAACTTCATATAGAAAAACCTCTTAACGTTTTCATTGTTGGTAAAAGGACTTTACTTTTAAAGAAGCCTTCAATCTCTCCATATTTGATAGGAGCAGAGGGAAGGAACGTGTGCAAGAGAGACCCGAGTCTGTCCATGAGGGGTTTTAAAAATGGGGGCAGTTTTGAAATGGAACCTAGGATGGAATTGAAGGAGTATGGAGATCATAATCTTTGGGAGTGGGTCATGGACTCTTTGGTACATGGCAGAGCAGGCAGCAGTATTCTGCATGTGATAGAGTCTGAAGAACATGGAGATAAAGGGGGTGCAAGTCAGAGGAAGAAGAAATGAAGGCATAGATCAGGATTTTAGCAAGGTTAAAACTAAAGCAGTGATACTTGTAGGCCATGCTGAAAAACTGATGAGAGGTGGAGACTTGCAGAAATGAGGGCTGTGGAAGGAGGAGGAAAGTTTTGCAGTCTGTTGCCAATAAGTTGATGGATGGTGATGGCACACAGGAGTTCTTAGTTGAAGAGGAGAGTAAGAAAGATACAACTGAGGATGCTGCTCTTGACCAAGGGAAGCATTTCTCTGTGAGACAATTGGTTGAAGGAAGCTAAGGTGAGTCCACAAGTTTGAGGCAACAGGAGCCAATATTGTACCACATTACAGGGGTCAAAGATATGTCCTTGAGTAATATCAGTGTAAAGGTGGTACTTATGGTTAAAGGTACATATGAACTGGCGAAGAGGGAGAATGTAGATGGAAAAGATAAGGTGACCAAAAACTGAACCACATGGGATATCTATTTAGTACTAGTGTTGTGTATAGGGGAGAGGTGCTACCAGATAGAAATTGCTTTGAAATTGCAACAAAAATTGCATTAAAAAAATATCTTCCTCAATTTCTCTCCTAGGGAACATGTGCGATAAATAGAAAGGGTTGAGATTCACTCTAATAAAGCAACAGCTTTTATGCAATTAGAAGTGAAACAGCAGCAGATTGTTAGTCATTTAACAATGCTCAAGCGTACATCTCGACTAATGTGTTCAAACTGAGTTCCCTGAAGTTAGGGGCCTGAATCCGTATTTAGGCTCTGTAGGTGAAATCCTGACTCCACTGAAGTTAATCCGAATTTTGCCATTGAATTCAATGGGCCAGGATTTCACCTCAGACATTTAGGCACCTGGAGCACATCCTCTACTTGTGTAAGCTGTCGTAGTTCTGTCCAAGTCAAGGGCTTTTCCAGAACACTAAGCACCACTGGGTATGTCTACACAGTCCATGGGAGGGAACCTCTCAGCATGGGTTGGCAGACTCAGGCTATAAGGGCTTGTGCTCTAGCAATAGGTGTATAAACAGTGCTTTGAAGTTTTGGCTTGGGCTCTGAAGCATAAGGACCAGGGGATGATCAATGGTAGTTGGGAGTACTCAGCACTGCTGGAAAACAAGCTGTTCATTTAGGTGCCTAAATACAGATTTAGCTGCTTACCTTCCAGAGGCACCCACGTTTTGAAAATGTGGGCATCTGATGGAGGCGTGCAAATCTGGAAACCAGCAAATCGTTCAAACCCTCCATAAATTGAAAAATGGGTTTGTCATTATTTGCACTCTAGCCCCTCGTGCAAACATGCTCGTTTTCTTGTTTCAGTCAGATGCATTGTTGTGGCGTGATGGATGGTGATAAAGCTGAGCTGGAGCGACAGTATGTAAACAGAATTGTACATTAAAGCAGAAAAGCAAAGCTCTCTCCGGCAGGGACAAATGGGATAGTTTTGGACTTTGCAGCCTGGACACTCAGAATTAAACATTTTAATGTTGTGTTTTAAACGTTATAACTGTCAGGCTTCCTGGCAACTAATCTAAACCTTTATTCTCTTTCTAGTGTTTTTGAATAGAGGAAGGATGTTTGTGCTACTATTGTAAGTCATAAACACTACTCTCGTTGGCAGGCAGTCAAGAGCTCCAAAATTTCAGAAGCTTTTTATAGAACTGTCAGGGTTTATTCTGATTTATTTTTGTACATTCGTTAAAACTTTTGGGATATATTTCACTCTGATTTATCAGGTGTCCTTGACACAGGGGCACTATTTCTTGAGACTGGGATGAGGGATGGGGTTAAAATGTTTATATTACTTAGTCTAGGGCTTTAAAAGCCTAGAGTAGATACTGCTCAATAAAAGAGCTTTTTATCTGTTTTTTAAAAAAGTGTATTGTGTTTCTTAAAAATGCATCCGTTAACACTTGTAAGTGTTTCTATTGAAAAAATCAAGTATATTGTTCTGGGAGTTAGTGAAGGGTACTATTCTGGCACAGTATCACAAGGAAGCATGTTAAATAGAATTCTTTTAAAAAGGGTTGCCTCTTACCTTCCACAGTGTACATACATTTGATCAACAGCTAGTCATTGTGAGTATTTGGAGATGGTGCATTAGTGGTGTGGATTACATTCGTAACTTTACAAAAGGAGGCTGGATTTTTTTCCCCATGTTCTTGTCATAAGAGGATTGAGGACTCTCTCTAAAGGAGAAGGTGCCACATACCACAGTCATTTGCTGTCGAGTATCTAGCATTTTGTTTCATCATTTAAAATGTTGCTCTTAATTTCAGTACAGGACCTGAGGAGATGGGAAAAGAGAGAGTCTGGGGAGGGGAAGAGGGGCGGAGGAGGAGGATTGTTAATGATCAAATGAAGTAAAGTATCAGATTAGAAGTCTCAAGGTGAAAAAACTAAAGCTGAGAGGCGTAGTCTTAAATGAAGTGCAGATAAACCAAAATCAATACCAGGAGCAATGTCTGAACTTGGATTTTCAGTATTCAAGATTCTGGCCTAATTGAAACCCAAACTGAACCTTTTTTCCCACATGGGGAAAAAGCTTTTGTTTAATTAGCTAGAGAAGTTTTAATTCTGTAAAAGGCATTTTTCTCTGCCACTTTGATATTGTTTCCAAGCTGTGCAGTCCAATCCTCCCGTTCAGAACCTCACTGTACATTACGTTATTTCATTTAGCATTAGCATAGTTAAGCCTCTTCCTTTCTGGTGCAGGCAGGAAGAACCATTTGTTGAAAGAACAAAAATGGGAGGGAGAAATTAAACTTTGTCTTTTGATTAGTCACAACTTTATTTTTTAAAATAAGTTATATTGCACTAGAGCTATTATATTTTTACCATATTTGTCATTCTAATGTATATTCTATCATTTGTAATCAGAGTGTTTTTCTTCTGCTGTTGGAAAAAGATCTACAGGTTAGTTAATGTGCTCAAAAACAAAATAAGGCATCTATAACAATACAGTGCCTCATATAGGGATGAGCCAGATCAGTTATCATGGAAGCTTGCAGGTTTGAAATAAAAGGCTCTTCTGCGCTGCAATAAAACACCCGCAGCTGGCCCATGTCAGCTGACTCAGGCTTAAAGGGCTTGCAGTGCAGCCATTTGGGATGCATGTCTATCACAGCTGTGTGCCAGCACACTGTAATACAGCGTAGCATAATGTGCACAGTATGATGCAAAGCTTTAACGAAACTGATAGATGTTATGTGAATCAAATTTAAATGGGCTGTAATCGAAAATTCAGAAAGAGTAACTTAACTGAGTCTCATACTAAATTGGTTAAATTCAACATCACATCAAGAGTAGAACTTCATGTGCAGAAAATTTAATGTTTATTACAGCAGTATCCAGTGTTCCCAATCAGGATCAAGATCCCCTTTTGCTATGCACTTTACAAACGCATACAAAAGTTGAGTCCCTTGCCCTGCAGAGCTTACAGTCTAAGAAAAAGTTTACATAAATGTGTCTACTCGTGACCTGTCCGGTATTTAAAGAAATCTCCAGAGCAGTTGCCCATATTTAAAAAAAAATTCTACACTACTAGCCACATTTTCACAATAAGCAATGTCTTGAATATTTTTGTAGTGTCAAATGAACCAAAGTTGTGTCCTTTTTTTTTTTTTTCTTTTAAATTTAGGTTAAGTTCATTAGATTGTCTGGTAAATCAGGGAGCTAAGTTCATCTATATACTCTTTCTGTAAGTTCCAGAATCCCCTCACATCTGTAATATTTGACACTTGCATTTGCTGAGTGTCTAAATAATATTGTGCCAAGAAGTTTCAAATGAAACTCTTGGGGAAATAGACATTTGAACTGAACCTTTTTCTGTTGATATATGAAACGGAGGTTATTTTTCCTCTTCCTCATAAAGCAAAATATATGCTTCTGTTTGTTCCTTTTCTTCGTCCTCTTATCCTAAAAGTGAGTGGGAAGGCTTTTTTCTTTAAAATCCATAAAACACTATTTATTACACTATTGGGTTGCCAAACACAATCCAGTTGGCCAAGACAGAGTTGTATGACCTCAGTAATGCTGCTATAGAAATTCTTTCTATAAGCATGACAATTGTGTGTATTTTCTTTTCAGGGAAATTCATACCACAGTTAATTACCTCATTACAGTCATCTCACTGTTTAGGAACTGAGTCGTGAGAATAAACTCTAAAGCAGATGAAGTTTCTTTAGACAAATTAGATGTTTCTGGTACTTAGGCCTTATCTACACTTACTTTAAAATTCAATGGCAGTTGATGGGAGTTAATGCAAGCTACACAGAGTAGCTTGCATAACTCTCGTCGACTTCTTAACTTCCATTGTGCGCAGCGTCTTCACTGTGCTATGCCACTTGAAGGGGTGGTTTTAACAAGTCGACTTCCAGATAGATTGAGTGGGTCTTCACTGACCACTCAATCAATCCAGATAGATTGATCTGACAGCAGCGAATTTGCCACCTCAGTGGCATTGACTTTTTTAAAAGATCCAACTCAGAAAAGCTAGGATTGTAATGTTTGAAAGTAGCGAATGAAGAACTATTGATTTGAAAAAGTCTAGCTCCTAAACAATGGAACAAATCGCATGCAATGAGGATTTGCTCCACATAACTTGATTCTCAGGCTGTTGTAAGGAATTCTCTACCCCAGCTAGATTAGGTGTGTATAGCTTGGATGTGGCTAAACATGTGGACATGACAATGAGTATGTCCTAAATTTCCAGATAGCTTGAGATGGAAAGAATGCGAAGAAGCGGAGTGGTTCTCTCTGCTTCCTCTGCCACTTTATTCCAGTCAATCCATGTGGTTCTAGAATATCTGGGGTTGCAGCTGCCACAGTACCACATCTCCCTCAGCTGAGAGAGATGCTCTGGAGTTCTGACTAATGGAAAGCAGGTGCATGTGGAGTCCAATTCCATGAGCTATCAGTTGTCCCTTCCTTGCTATCTGCATTTAACAAATACAGTAGAACCTCAGATATGAACACCAGAGTTACAAATGGACTGGCCAACCGAACGCCATGTGGAAACAGAGGTAAGCAATCAGGCAGCAGCGGGGGAGTGAGGGGGGGAGAAAGAAATGCTATACTGTGCCTGTATTGCATCTTAAAGATCAGCACATCTGGGTTTCCTGTCCCCAACTCCACTTGCCATGTGAGGAGCAGCCACTTACAGAAGGTGAAGACGCTGAGGTTCACTAGCACTGCTGTGAGCCCCTGCTGCCAGACGAAGGCAGCCCAAGCATGTGGCGTCTGCGCTATTTCTTGTAAGCCGCGGGCACTGTTTCACACACTCCCACTTACCCCGCACTGAGGGGGGAAGCTATTTTCACCACCACACCCCATCAGGAGGGGGACAAGCTTGCAAGCTCGTTCTGAGCCTGGGGAAGAAGCTGCTGATGCTGCAAGGAACTGATGGAAACTTCCGGCACTAGGATGGGAGCTGCTGCCGTCGCAGCCAAAGCCTGGCTGGAGCCAGAATCTGAGCTGCTGCCTGCACGCTGCGCTCTGGAGGAGTTTTAAAGAGCCACAGCCTGTGCATCGATGCGGCCCCAGCTTTGCCGGTGGCTGCACTCCTGCATTCTGCCGGCACCTCTGGGAGTGCAAGGGGCAGGGAAAGAAGGGATTCTGGTAGTGGGCTGGCCTGCCACGTGCTGTCTGGAGCGCAACAGGCGGTGCACAGAGCAGAGCGAACTCTGGGAAAAGGCGGCTCAGGGCTGAGGCTTGTAGTGCCAGGGTGCGGGGCAGGCCTCCCCAAATCAGCCCAAAGGCAAGAAACAGGAGTAGGGCAGGGAGCTGCTTGCAAACCAGGCAGTGCTGCCAGGAGCCACCTTTGCAGAAATCTCTGTTTTCAGCTGGAAGACACTGACTGCAGGAAACTGTACCATAATGTTTTGTTCAGCGTTACAAACAGCTTCCATTCCCGAGGTGTATGTATCTTTGAGGTTCTACTATAATAGTATTGCTTGCCAAAGTGTGAATAGTTTGTCTAGATACACACCATATAGCATGCACTGTTCAGAGTTAAATTTGATAGAAAATCAGTTTTCAGCATAACTGCTTTTTCCAAATATAAATGATAGTTTACTTAGTGTGAAATAAACTAGCTCACTTATGTCCCTTGCCATTCCTAGCAGGTCCCCCCACATCCCCTTTCTGGTGGGACACATCTAAGCAGTAGGTAATATCATCAGCTAATGGAGTTGCCCCTTGTCTTCCTGATGAGATTAGTTTGTGGTTTAAATGCCTGTTTTACTTAAAGATGTATCATATTTGATATAGAGTTGTTAATCCATAAAATTTTGCAGATATTCCTGGAATTAACAAAAGTTCTCTTGAAATATCCGTTGTAACTGAACTTGTATTTTTTGTGAAGTTTTGTTTTAAACTGGTAACTATTTTATAAGGTTTGTTCCCTTCTTCTAAGAGTTTATGGTATATCAACAGTCATCAAAGGCCAAGTATTACATAACAAACTTGATAACATTATCAGAGTGTCCTGTAAATCAGATCCACATATGGGAAAACGTACCGAACATACATAAAACATTTCATAAACACATTTATTATTATTTATTTGGTGCTCCTAGATGGATCAAGGGCTCCATTTTGCTAGGTGCTGTTCAAACACATAGAAAGACACTGTCCTAGCTTTTACAATGTACTATTAGTAGACTTAGATATATACCGATATATCATTAACTTTAATGTACTATATTTATTGGCATAGCTTAAGATAGTGCCTCTTTCCTTCTTTTTTTAACCATTTTATCATAGCCCGTGGTACTTCATTTCTGTCTTGTAAAAACCCTTTGACTTGGTTTCTCCTTCAAATGTAAACATACTACAAATGTTTGTATTTCCAAAAGGTTTAATTTCCTGTAATAACAGAATTCCCAAGTATGAGCCAGATAAATGCACTAGATGAAAATTTTAGTTACCTGCCTCCCAAAGATTTTTAAAAATAATTAGTCAGCAATTTGTAAAAGTCTTTTAAGACTTAAGAATTATTAGCACTGCAAACAAACTTTTTGTTAGGTGCTAATTCCATCTGGAAATGAGCTAGAGTTTGGCCTTTGCTTGGATACAGTTGGATACAGATATGTTCTGGGTAAACAGGTGTAATTAGAGTTAAGGTTCTGGTTCATCAAAACTACTAGAACTTCAGGGGAGGGATGGAAGGTAATTTAACAAATTTAACATAAAAGGTTCTGATTTTGTCCATCTGTTATTTTGGAATTGTGGACTTGTTCATATTTTTTATACAGTAATACTTTATAGTTTCTTTAAGTACATTCAGTGATGGAGTACATCCTATAAATATGAAATGGAAGGAATTTTCACCTAAATATTCTTTTTTCTCTTCCCCCCTCAGATCGTAAACCTTATAGAAGAAACTGGACACTTTCATATCACAAACACAACCTTTGACTTTGATCTTTGCTCACTGGACAAAACCACAGTCCGTAAACTACAGAGTTACCTTGAAACATCTGGAACATCCTGAGGATACAGCATCTGGCTGCATCAAAAACTGTTTTATAAATAAAACATTGAAAATGATGCAACCAAAATGGAAAAAAATAAACCAACCCTCTTCAGCTTTATTTTTCTTTAAAGCCAGATGTCATCTCTTGATAAAGGAGAGGAAAAGTGACAAGACTCAGAGGATCGCTCTTCACACCAAGGAAATGCTCTGGAAGAGTTAGCCTGGATAGCCTTGAAAAAAAAAAAACCCACAAAAAAAACTTATTCTTAATGAATGTGTATGGTATCATGTATCTCTCTGTGGTGTTCCAGTCCACAAGACGAATGCATGTTCAACACACTGCCTTATTACATAACTGATCTATTTATTATTGCATACATATATTCTAAAGTCATTGAGGGAATGACACTACCAGATGTTACAAGTACTCGGGTTCCATGTATGCTCCTTTGATGCAGCACCATCGCCATCACAAGCCTAGTAACCTTACTCATGTTAAAATGCCACTTACTGCTGACTTTCTGTAGTCACTTAAAACACTGTAGTCTTGTTTCCACTTTTGCAGTTCCAGGAAACAAGATACAAAGTGGGGGACCAAAAAGTGGCCCTAATATTTGTCTCCAGTCTGACACAGCGGGTTGGACCACAGGTCCTTGACTCTATCCATTTATTGATCTTGGACCATGGTAGAAAATGCACCAAATAGGATCATATGACTTGCTGTCTAGCCTTAGTCAATAAACCAGTAGGACTTGTAACAAAAAAGTGTTACTGTATACCGTCCTGAATCCAGCATTGTTTGTCATCAACATTCTTGTGTCTGTTTTAATGTTATAATATTAGATATATATAAAAGTGAAGGCATTCTACGGGATCACCATAAAAGGAGGAATACTGGTCCTGTTTTCTAAGGAAATGTTGTAGAAAATTCTTAATTTGGAGCTATTTATTACTGCGAGTTTCAATACTCTTCTGCTGCCAGTGTGTGACTCACCTTTATCATAAAACTGTTGGCATAGTATTTTTGTTTGTTCATACAGTACATGGTCTGCTTAGACTTTGTTTTTTTACATCTGATAAATTAAAATCCTTTCTTTGAAAAATATCTTCGTTGTTATACAGTGACATGTTGGAAAATATATATATTTGATGTTTATAGGTTCCAAATTTCAGTACCTGTTGAGTAATCTGCTTGCGTTTCCAGAAGGATTTCTTGTCTGTGAAAACAAATGCTCTTCCATGTACACTTCCTTACAATGAGAAATCTTTTACATACAAATAGTCTGAAATCAATGCTCTGTGATCTCATTGTGATGATTTCATTATGAAACCATCGCCTCTTTATTGGGAATTTAAACTCCTGACCCTGATGAAAAGAGAACTCAATTAAGAAATACTTCTGGATCCAATGGTTTGTTCAATCTTAAGGAAACATGTTTGCAGAGAGGCCAGTATATTTCCCATGTATGCTTACATGCCAGGTGTAGTATATTCATACACAGTTGAACAATAGTAGTATCTATATGTTTTATTGTTTCATGTACATGGTTTTGTGCAGTACAGTGAAACTAGATTCCTTTTGGGGTTATTTCTTCATATTCAAATGGGAATTAACACTGTTTCTTTAAGTCCAAAGAAAATTGTGTATTTTTTTTTTCAGTTTTTTAACTTTAAAATGTTGTTTAACCATTCTCCATGGAAAGTCTCTTTCAGGCTTCCAAAAGAACAAGTGTACTTTTTTCAGTAATGTTATGACTCTTATTGACGATTGGCATGAAACATACTTGAAGCGTTATTTTGTTAAGTCCACGTCTCAATGTGCAATTGTTGGGGGAAACGTCTTTAAAAATCATTGGACATCGGATGATGATGGGAGGGTAGGGGAAGGCATGTTGTGGGGGGAGGTAATTTTAATTTTTGTCAACATTTTATATGAAAATGTTTTGAAATCTAAAAGCAATCTTTAAAAAAAAGTCTTTGAACTAATAGTGCACATTCAACTTACTATCTATCTTTTTAGCTAAATCAGATACATGTGGAGTCTGGTCCAATTTGACTTTTCTAACTAAATTTTGTGGTAAAAACTCTTGAGCTTCAGGAGGGGAAGGGAGCCCAAGATATTTTCTAGCATGAATTGAATATCCTGATGTTTTATGTAATTGGTGAAATAAGTCAAGTTATCCATAGAAATACTAGCCAAGCTCTATTATACATATGAATGGGTGTGGAATGGTAGGGAAGTTGATGATATAAAAGGGAGACTATTGCAATAACAATATAACATTACCTCTGAATTTCGTATAAATCCTTGATCATCCTTAAATAAAATCTTAGTGCTCTAATTTGATAAGATTGGGAGGAGGGAGGGAAATAAACAGACTGCAGCTGCATTTTGTGTGCGTTAACTGTAGAGTGAGTTTTCCACAAAATTCTGGTAGAACAAGAGTCACTAAATGTTGGTCTCTTTAAAAAAACAAAAAAGTTTTACATTAGCTATTTTCATCCAATTTTGTATGCAGAAACACAATAAATCCTTTTTCAATTAATTTGAAATAGTCCTATTTCTCTTTAAAAAAAATTATAAAAACCCTACCTAAATCCACCACATGTATGAGCATTGATCTTTGGGACCAGTTAAAATGTTTTTGAATATGCTCTATCTTATGACAGCTACATTAGCTTTTAAGAGAAAGGGAATAAAAGGTTTGGGATTTCATTTAGTGCCCACCTATTTAAAACAAATTTAACTGAATGAATTTGGATAATTGATTAAGTTAACCAGACACAGATTAGCAATAAGCAATATTTTAAAATCCTCTTTTTCAGCATTAATTGAGCTCTATAATTAGAGAGTAGCAATTGTATACAATGGAAAGCACAACTTTATTCTTGCCACTAGCTAAATGTTCACCTCAGGAATTGGATATCCAAATGGGTAGTGGCTTTTAACACTTTAGTAGAAGTTTGTGTCCCCTGACAGGCTTGGCAAGAACTTCAACTTCCCCTAAATTTAAAAAGGTGTCCTAATCCCCTTTAACACAAGAGGAAACTTCTAACAAAATAGATCAGTGTTCAGTAGCAAAAGCCGTGCTAAAGGGGTCGAGCAAAAAATAAGTAAAATGAATTGAGAATGAAATGTAAAACATGAAATAACGACCTTTGTTCTGTATCGATAACCATCTTAGAATTGTAGGAGGTGTTTTAGTTATTTTCATCTGTGAATTTGTCCCTGTTCATTAATTTAGGCCAAATCTATCTTTTTAAATTCAAAAGTAAAGCAAATGCAGTAGTTGTGATTGGAGAGACCCAACATAATATTTTATTAACACTTCATAAGAGAGAAGATACTTAGGACAGATTTTAGTTTTTCATAATGAAATTAAGTATGTGGCAGTCTGTTTCAGGTCAGTGAAAAGAATAATTATCATCTGGATTTCTTAGAAGCTACATTAGTGTTCTGACCTCTTGAAATACCTCATAAATTTCAAAGCCTATTGGAGCTTGCAGAGCTGATGGGAAAGTAGTTAGAGGTGTATAGAAGAACTTGTCCTATTTTGTTGTCATGTGCGTTATCTCATCCAAGCAATGTCTGGAGTAGGATGTTTGATTTGCTCTCATGCTATACTTTTGTTTCGTCTGGATTACTTTTCTATCTTCCATCACTTGCTTTGCATTTTAATTGTGTGTACCGGATCTTTCAGCAGGCTCATATTTCAATCTATATGAGTACCTTTATTTTTGTGTGTGATCATTGGACCATTGATTTCAACAGCTTGATGCTAAGCTGGAGTTGACTTAGACCCCACTTAAAATTGTGTTATATACTCAGACAATTGTGGCTGCTTCATCCAATCTGTAGTTAGGGGACACTGAGAGAGTGGATTTTAAAGCAGAAAGACAAAGGTGCTACTGTCTAAAGTGTAAATATATATTTTGGCTCTCGTAGTACAATAAACTGAAATAGAAGCTTATGATGGAAAGGCTGACAGGCTGCCCTTAGCCATAGCAGAAGCTACCGGGCTCTATAAAAATAAATAATGTAGAACGTTTTCTGAAGATTAACAGGTTCAAGGCAGATGTTTTTCTAAACTACAATAGTCTCCTTAATTTTATTTGTTGTACTTCATGAATGTTTTTACTCGTTGGTTTAAAAATAATTCCTTAGCACAGCCTGGTCTTGGGTGCCCGTTTCCCAGTGCTGGATAGTGTACGTGGAAAATTTACTCTTGGGCATGAAAGGATTAAGAAATTCTATTGGATGATGGGACTTCAACTCATATTTCTGAAGTAAGTGTGTGTGTGTGTGTGTGTGTGTGTGTGTGTGTGTGTGTGTGTGTGACATACTCAGTAAATTAGTACAGTTAGAACAACTACGTTTACAAGACTGGCCCTATGAGTGAGAGAACAGACAAAAAAGCACAATTATCAGAGGGCCTGGCATTTACTTGAGCAGCAAGAAATGCCAGAGTGACCAGACAGGAAGGAGAAATATTACCACAATGAGAAAAATGTTGCCCTTTCAGTTTTCATTTTTTTTAAAAAAAAAAAGCAACCCTAAGTGGCTGAATATAATTCCTTATATTAATGGAGAGACTACAGTTTGCTGATCAGCATTTAGATCTTGTTTAAGATAGCAGACACTTCATATTCACTATGGAGGCTCTTTAGTGCATTATTAGTATAACTGGGTTGTTGCTGACCCTAAGGATCTGAGAGTTAAGTGGATTGTAGTAGGCTACAAACATCTGAATGATCATTAAATGGATTTGAGACACTAATGTCTGATTAACATTCATGGTGAGTATTATATCTATCTATGCACTCTTTCTACATCAGGTTGATTCATTCTGCCATAAAACAATACCTTTGCATTTTTCTTCATTTTTTTTTCCAGCATGAAGACTGAGCAAAGCATAACACTGATCTGTGATTGCAATAGGAGATGCATTTTCAGCATGACTGGGATAGGTCAAGCTGGAAATCTCCCACTCTTGGATGTCACTTCATATGGGTCATGCGCTTTCTTATGTTCCATCATCGAATCTGTGCTGTAAAGCTGGTCCTTCCATTAATAAACTTTGCCCTCATCTCTTATAAAAATATAGCATAAATGATTACCTTTCATCATTACTGCTGAATGCAAACAGAATTCAAGGTCTGTGTCCAGTTCAGGAAATAGTAAATTTAAGTTGTCAACTACATGTTTCAGTTAAGACCTGGAAGGTAAATCCAATCAGCAAAGGAGAAAGAAAAATGTACTGAAAACATTTTTCCCCACAATTTTTCCCCTTAACAATTTCCAAATTTTTCTAAAGGCTAGAAAAGGGAATACACCTTAAGAAACCATTAAGAGAAGAAAAGAAAGGTATTGAAACGATAATACAAATGAGTTCTAAATGTCTAGCTGTGCAAGTAATAGGGTCATAATGGTGATATAGATTTCAGTGCTGGGCAGACATTCTTAGCACATGTGGTTTGTGTATCCATGACTGAGTGGGTGGTCTAGAAAAAAGTGCTAAATACAGCAAGATGGCTTAGATTTTGAGCAGTGGAGGGAGACCTTCATGACAGGCTCACCCGGTATCATCCAAAGACTCTCCAGGATGAAAGTTTTCTGTTAGCTTTGTTCTGAGAGGCTAAGCCGTAACTTTCCTTATTCATTTCAATATTTGAGTCTTTATTCTGCACAGGTTCAATGACATGGCAGGGGTTTTAGGGTTGGTTTCTTTTTGGGGGGTAGGTTATGGAAGGAAATAGTAACATGGAATGTAGTCATTTTTCTGCTTATTCTCTGATCTGTTTTTTTCAGTGAGTCTGAAATGCCTCCTTTTAAAGTTATTTTAAATGTATCAGGGAAAAATATTACTTTTGTTATAGGATCACACTTTATTAGCAAAATCTATTAGCAAAGGCTGAATTAAAATTAAACTTATGGAAAAACATATGATACTGGTGTGAATACCTCACCAAATACAAGAGGGGATTTCTGGTTATTTTTACATATTATCTAGATTTACTTTGAGAGTATGGTATCTCATTTAAGTGTGTCTTTTGTGCAGAACTTGAGCTCTTTTGTAAAGCAGAAGGATGGTTTTGTGCTTGAGGCAACTGAATTGCCACGCCCAAGATCTATATTCCGTACTTGGAGTGATTCTCTGCATAGATTCCTCACTTGGTGCTCATGCGCATGAGATCAGATTCTTTTGAATAGCATTGTCTGTGGGGGCTAGGGCTGCCCCTTACCACCCTTTCATAGCCCAGGGCATAAGGGCCACAACCCACACAGTTCCTTCTTGCCACCAGTGTTGCAGGATTGAACCTTGTATTGTCCTTTTTCCCGCCAAGTTAGCTGATAAGCTTCTGTAGTTAGGAGTTAATAGTTAATGTCTTAGTTAAATTTTCTTTGCCCATTACCACATGGAAAAAGAAGTCTTCTAAACTTACTTAGAGGTGTGATAAGTTTTCACTTCCCCCTGTAAAAGCTTCATCACTGCCATACAAGAACTTTTAATGTCAAACCCTAAATCACCAGGGTTCAAAACCCCTCTTGTAATGCAGTAGATAGTAAAAAATAGCTGATGTGTGCTGTACCTGGGGAGGGCGATGCCCTGGAGCAACATTCAATTTTAACTTCTTCAAAACGAGTCAAAAAGTAAGGGAGGCAGAATTTAAGCTGTTTCTCCTGGAGATGGCCATACAACCCCTATCAGCCCCTGGCAAGCCCTCCAAGATGCTCCAGGTATCAGGTCCATTCCACATATCAAGTATTCTGGTGAGCCAAGACACCAGCCTGAGCTCCTGGGTGACATCTCACAAGCCTTGCTCATCAGCCATCTCAGTGATGCCTTCAGAAAGGGGCCAAGAAAAGAGCACCCCTGTGCTCCAAGGACAAAGAGATAGAAAGCCTCCCCCATCTTCACCCTTTTAAAAGCCTGAAGGTGGAGTTTCACCATGGTGTCTGGCACCAAAACAGTCCCAATGGTCTCTTCTCACACAAAGAACCGCGTTGCCTCTGGTACCAACAGTAAGACACTGAAGTCACTGGCACAGAGTATCTTGGCACCCTCAATCTCTGCACCTGTAGCTCCAATTCCAACTACCTCAGTACCAAGGAACAGCACTTTGGTACTTCTTGGCACTGACCTAGACTGCACCCAAGGGAGTTTGAAAGCTCTTTCAACTGGCACTCATGCATTGCATGGTGTCCAGAGACCTTTCACTGGGGCCAATACCAATCTCACCTCTCACTGAGGGGCTATGGAAGGTCATTAACACACAGCACCAATGCCACAGCAACGTAGGCCTGACAGAACTGCCCCTCTGCTGGAAGAAGTATATTCATTTTCCTTCTCAGAAGGGCAAAGCAGAGCTTTCTTCTTGGAATATTCCAGTTCACCCCCTTGGGTGGCATAGTGGGAGTGTGGCAGAGTCAAGGGATGAATCCTTGAGGGATACCAGAAGACCATCAGGGAATCCCACACGTGGTACTCTGCTATATGTCTTGTCTTCTCACTACCCCATCAGCTGTGACTGTACAGGTCCCACTGGGGGGGTGGAAAGGGGATAGAGGGATGAATCCGTATGCAAGGAAACTTACATCTTTGACAGTGTCTCAAGCCAGATTCCCACCCAAGACACAGCTTCACCCATCTTAATCTGTGTCCTGTTCCAACCTCAACTTTTGGAGGGTGAGTAGGAATACACTGGTGACTACTGGTCGTCCTGATCAAGAGCATCATCTACCTCTCTCACCATCTCATCTTCCTCCCCAGATGAAGCTGTCACTCACCCATCCACAGATTCTGGATAAACTAAATGTCTTTCAGGAATCACTAAAAAGAAGGGCAGAGATGCTGAATATCCACCTGAAATCATCCAAGAGAAGCTGCATAAGCTTGTACATATCCTTCCACTTTCTGCCTCATGGCAACTGACCATACCTGTGGACTGCTTGAACCTGCCAAATATCCTGGCATAAACTTACGTCTATTGTGGCAATTTTCAAAAGACCTGACAGAAGTACCAAATGCCCAGTGTTTGAATATTTTTACTAAGACCCTACCCCAGTACGCTCATCGTTCAAGCAGTTACAGAAAAATCAAGGCAGCAAGGCCAGGCCTAATCTACCTTTCAGGAAAAAAACCTGAAGAAATTAGACAGCTTCTGAAGGAAAATATATTCGTCAGCAAGCCTTCAAGATGAAAGTAGCAATTTATCAGTTGGTACTCTCATATTAAGATTTTGTCCTTTTGGGACAAAATGTTCAATTTCATGGAGACACTCCTGAAGGCTCAGAATAAGGAGCTTAGGTTCCTCACAATGAGGGCCAGCTTGCAGCCCTCATAGTGTTACAAGCTCCATTTGGTGCCTCTGATACTGAGGCCAGGTCTCTGACCAATGCCATGGCTGTGAGAGGATTTTTTGGGCTACAAGCATCAGGAATCCCAAGAGAAGTCCTCAAGTCACTACTGAAGACTTCCTATTTTAGGACAGCATAAGTTCTTTGATAGTGGTATGGATGAGGCACTCATTACCTTAAAAAACTCCAGGGTGAGGGTACTTAGGGCTGTGTCCCAGCTACAAAAAGAGAAACACTGGAGAAAAGAGCCCTTCTTAACAGAGATGACAGTTTCAATATTACCAGCAACAGTGCTCCTCTGGATCCTCTTGGGAAGAGACAGTGATTTCATGGGAGGCACCTTCTTCATCTTTGGCTTTCTCACAGTATTGGGGCTTCAGACTAGAACTATCTATGTTGAGACTCTCTGGCTGCACCACCTTCATATCCTTGTCCTTTCAACTCTTGCTTTGGTAACTGCTCTTGTTATATCTAGAAGGCCTGGACTGGTAAAACTTCGGATCGGTGGGTCCTCCTGATAATCAACAAAGGGGTATTTCATCCAGTGTCAAGCTTTATTAACTCTTTCTCCACCCTCCCGAGCCCTCTTCATTGTCCCTTCTCGCAAGACACTGATGAAACAGGATTTAGAGGACTTGCCTCCAACTCATGGGGCACATAGTAGCATATACTTGTGTCACAAAGCATGACAGAGTCTTTGCAAAGGTGGCTGAGATCAGTTTAGCTACCCAAGAGGTACAGTGTAGGTAATTTGATCATGTTTCATTGAAGTCCTATCATTAAATTGATTGGCCCCAACCCGGGTATACAATGGAATGGCCTTCTCAACTATCACTACTAGTAGTCTAGTTGTGACCCCTTCCGCTTATGACTGGGGAGTGCATCTGACCACTTGAGAATTCAAGGGAAATGGTCCCTTCACAAGACTACATTATACATAAATGTGCTGGAATTCAGAGCTATAAGGCTGGCATACAGGGTTTCCTGCTCCTCATTCACAGCCTGATAGTACAAGTGCTTACAGGCAACACCACAGTGATGCATTACACCAACAGTCAAGTAGCAGAGACAGCTCCATTCTGCCAGGAACCCATACTTCTCTGGGATTTGTGTATCTATCATCGGATCATATTGATGGCCCTTCCTCTTCCTGGCCTGCAGAATACCTTGGTGGACCAGCTCAACAGAGACTTAACTGAGACTCCGTGGAGACTCATTCTTTCACAGTATCTTTTGCAAGGGTGGGTTTCCACAAGTGGACCTCTTTGTGACATGTCATAGCAAATGCCAGAGCTCTAACAGATGCCTTTTTCATTCCGTGGACTCCAGCTCTGATGAATGCCTTTCTTGTGATATCTGTGATACCTAGTGTGCTGAGGAAACTGGAACAAGACATTGGCTGCATCATCTTTGGGGCAGACATTTTGCTACAAAGCAGAAAAACCTTCAACCAGACTGATGTACAAAGGCCAAATGGAAAAGGTTTTCTGTCTGGGCAGTTCAACAACTCCTTTCACCATTGCCAGCTCCAGTCTTCACAATATTGGTCTAGTTACTTTCCCTGAAGCAATCAGGATTGTCCCTAAACTCAGTAGGCTTCTGGCAGCAATCTCTGCTAATCATCCTTCCATCCAAGTTCATGCAGTCTGCTCACATCTCAGGGTCATCGTAAGACCTCATCTGAATTTTCTGCCCAAGATAGTCTCCAACAGTCACAATCAGTCACTTCACCTCCTGATTTTCTTCCCTAATCCACATTTTACCCTGTCTGAAATAGAACTCCACGTACAAGATGTCATGAGAGCATTGTCTTTTTAATTAATTAGGATGAAATCATTCAAGATGCAGCCTAGACTCTTTGTGGTGGTGCTTGCTGAAACAATTAATGGACAACTCCTATATTCGCAGAGGCTGTCCAAGTAGGTCTCAGCCTGTATTGAGACTTATTACAATTTGGCTAAGATCCCTCTTCACGCATTAGGGATCATTCCAGTAGGGTTCAAGTAGTCTATGCAGCCTGTCTTGGTAGTATTCCCACATCAGAGAGATGTAGGGCAGCAACATGGAGCTCAATCCATACATTTACCACTCACTATTCCCTGATTCTAAAGTCCATAGAAGAGGCTAGTTTTGGTAGGGAGGTCCTGCAGTCTCTACTGAGGTAGGATTCTTATAGCCATTCTCGAGGCAAATGGGCTTGTTAGTTAGTCAGAGTAGAATCTTTATGAGCAATCACTGGAACCAGGAAGAATGGTTACCTACTGTACACTAATTGTGGTTCTTTGAGATGCTGTCTACACAGCTTCCGCAACCCACCCTCAGTCCCTGCTGGTCGGACCCCTGTTCTTACGGGATTCTTGTTGGTGAAGGAATGCCTTTCCTCTGATATCTGTGATACCTCGAGTGTTGAGGAAACCCACTAGTGTGGCATGCAACTGCCCCAACCCCATACCTGCTTTTATGGGAAGCAGAAGAGTGGCCAGGACACAGGCATGGTCCTGGTTAACCCCGGTACTCAAAAAAACAAAACAAAACAAAAAAAACCAATCTCACATGCAATATGGTGTATGCATGGCAAGAGTGGAGTGTGTGGGGACAACACATCCTGAAGAATCACATTGGCTGTAGGGATAATAACCATTTTTTCTTAACTGCCACCAACTTCCTGTGTGACCTTGGACAAGACTTTTAATCTCTGCTGCCTCAATTCCCCATCCGTAGTATGAGAATAGTACCACTTTTTGCCCATCCTTTGTTGGAATGTAAGCTGTTCAGGGAAGGCATTGTCACTATGCATCCGACAAAGTGGGTTTCTGCCCATGAAAGCTTATGCCGAAATAAATGTGTTAGTCTTTAAGGTGCCACAGGACTCTCGCTGTTAGGTATATATACTGCATCTAGCACAAAAGGGCTCAAATCTCTCTTGGGGCATCAAGGGCATATACTCATGAGGACTTCCTAAAAGAATTAAAAAGTAGATCTCATTTTCTAAGTGCATGCATGAGATGTGAAATGTCTGATTTTCAAAACAAAATAAAAAGATAATAGTGTTAGCCTGCTTGAAAGGTGCTGGGTTGACAAGGCTATAAATAGCACAGACCTGGTAGAAGTATTGACAGTGCAAACTTCTCAAAATGGGCTCAATCGTATTCTGGAGAGCTCCCATCAACCAGCGAGAGAATAACTAACTGAATAGTCTTTTCAGTCTCCTTGTCCTTGCTACTGTGAGAATGCCAACAAAGGGCCCAGTTGGTGGAAGTGATTTTTGTGATATTTGCCTTATAGGAATTGTATCCAGCACATCACTTGGAGCTCAATCACTCGGAGCCTTTAAGGTTGGAAGCCTTTTTAAAACACAGATTCTAGCTCAACTGTAAGTTGTTGGTCTAGATGCAGTAATGACAGGGTGGAATGAGAGAGCCTGTGTTATAGAATCATAGACATGTAGGACTCAAGGCAGGACTATGTAATAACTAGACCATTCCTGACAGGTGTTTGAAGGTTTTTAAAAATAAATTAGACAATGACAGATTCCAAACCTCCCTAGGCAATTTGTTCTGCCGCTTAACTACTGTGACAGTTAGGAGGTTTTTCCTAATGTCCAATCTAGACCTCCCTTGCTGCAATTTAAGCTCATTGCTTCTTGCCCTATCTTCAGAGGTGAACAAGAAAATTTTCACTCTTCTTTTATGTATTTGAAAACTGTTATGTCCCCCCTCAATATTCTCTTCTTCAGACTAAACAAACACATTTTTCATCTTTCCTCATAGATCATGTTTTCAAGACCTCTAATCATCTTTGTAGCTCTCTTCTGGTCTTTCTAGAATTTGTCCACATCTTTCCTGAAATGTGGGGGCCAGAAATGAACACAGTATTATAGCTGAGGCCTTATCAGAGCGGATTAGAGTGGAAGAATTTCTTCTTGTGACTTGCTGACAACTGTCCTGCTAATACATCCCAGAATGATGATTGCTTTTTTTGCACCAGTGTTACACTGCTGGCTCATATTTAGCTTGCAATCCAGTATAATCCCTAGATCCCTTTCAACACTACTCCTTCCTAGGCAGTCATTTCTCATTTTGTACGTATGCAATTGATTTTTCCTTCCAAAGTGGAGTAATTTGCATTTGTCCTTATTGAATTTCATCCCATTTACTTTAGACCATTTCTCCAGTTTGTCCCGATCATTTTGAATTTTGATCCTATCCTCCAAAGCAGTTGCAACCCCACCCAGGTTGGTACCATCTGCAAACTTTATAAGTGTACTCTCTATACCATTATCTAATCATTGATGAAGATGACAGAACCAGACCCAGGACCAATACCCGCAGGATCCCACTCAATAATCAGGAAGTCAGACTAAATGATCATAATGAAGTGGATTAAAACGAACTCACTTCATGTTGACGTTCAGACTGCCATCAAATGGTAATGACTTCCAGTCACTACATTACACCAGTTACTTGTAGGTGAGAGGCTCTGAACAATCCAGTCTGAATGTCTTTTAATTTCATAGAATTAGTGATATGAGTAAATCTTGATGCTTCGTAATCTAGAGCTATATGAACTTTATCCTCTAATCCTTCACTTACTTTTTTTCTATATGAGGACCTATTAAGGGTAGAAATACCAAGTGAATTCCTATTAATTCAAATAACTCAAGTCTGCCCAATGGTTTACTAGCAACATGCTCTTTTTTAACAATATAAATACTACTACTATTTCAGTAGCACATCAATGTCACAAGCAAGATAGGGGTTTCATTCTACTAACCACCATATAATGTGTTTTAGAGATCATCCCTGCTCGAAGGAACTTACAAAAAATAATTCTAAATGAATTTTTTGCATCAGTCTTCACTGAAGAGCTTGTGAAGGAGATTCCCACACCTGAGACATTCTCTTTAGGTGACAAATTTGAGGAACTATCCCAGATTGAGGTGTCAACAGAGGAGGTTTTGGAACAAATTGATAAATTGAACAGTAGTGACTAGGACCAGATGGTATTTACCCAAGAGCTATGAAGGATCTCAAATATGAAATTGCAGAACTACTAACTGTGGTATGTAACCTATCACTTGAATCAGCTTCTGTACCAGGTGACTGGAGGACAGCTAATGTAACATTTGTTTTTAAAAAAGGCTCCTGGCAATTACAAGCCCGTAAACCTAACTTCAGTACCAGACAAATTGGTTGAAACCATAGCAAAGAACAGAATTAACAGACACACAGATTAACCTGATTTATTGGGGAAGAGTTCTTGTAAAGGGAAATCATGCCTGACCAATCTACTAGAATTCTATGAGGGGATCAAGAAACATGAGGACATGAGTGATCCACTGGATTTAGTGTACTTGTGCTTTCAGAAAGCCATTGACAAGGTCCCATGCAAAAGGGTTTTAGGCAAAATAGGCAGTTATGGGATAAAAGGGAAGGTCCTCTCCTGGATCAGTAACTGGTTAAAAGATAGGAAACAAAAGGTAGGAATAAAGGGTCAGTTTTCACAGTGGAGAGAGAAATAGCAAATTCCCCCAGAGGCCACTGCTGAAAGGGTAAACAATGAGGTGGAAAAGTTTACAGACAATACTAAATTACTCAAGATAACTAGTTAAGTGCAAAGCAGACTCCAGAGAGTCACATAGGGTTCTCAGAAAACTGGGAGACTGAGCAGCAAAATGGCAGATGAAATTCAGAGTTGATAAATGCGAAGTAATGCACCCTGGAAAACAAAATCCCATCTACACCTACAAAATAATGGGATCTAAATGAGCAACAGCAACCACTCAAGAAAGAGATCTTGGAGTCATTGTAGACAGTTCTCTGAAAACATTTGCTCAGTTTGCAAAAGCAGTCAAAAAAGTTAACAGAACGTTAGGAACCTTTAGGAAATGGATAGATAATAGTACAGTAAATCTCATTATTCCACTATATAAATCCATGGTACACCTAATTGACTTAGACTTGCCCAAATTAATAAAATTTGTGTCTGTGGTCTCTGCTTATTGAGGTGCCACAGATAATGAATAAGACACAGGATGAGCCTTTTGACCAAATATGTTTGGAGAAGGTTACTCACTGTTACATCAAATGGAAACATGGAAACAAACTTCATGTTGTCCCTACCCTCCCTGAAAATCACTTGCTGTCAAACAGAAGAGGAAGAACTGTGTGTGATGGAGATACTACCAATGACTTGCAGAAATAACAACCTTAAACTCAGGATTTAGCAGGTAAATGAATGAGGCATTTTTTAAATTTAAAAGATGGGTAATTTTAAAGACTGTAGATACAGGGTACAATCCTGCGGTATTTACCCTGATTTACTCCCATTAATTGCTATTGGAATTGATGAGAGTTTTGCCTGAGCACAGGTCTTCAGAAAAGGATCCTAAATCCCAATGCAGCAAATAATTTATGGCACTTGCTTCAGTCCCGTTGAAATAAATAGGACTGAAGCATGTACTTAAAGTTAAGCATCTGGATAAGTGCTTAAGTGGCCACGGTCCTGATTCAGTAAATGATTTTGGTTCTTGATTTTTGTTTTTCTGACAGATGTTCAATATGCCTTCAGAACAGTTTATGATTGATTTATGAGCAGTCTAAGGCAAGAAACTACAGAAATATTTTCAAATGTGTATTTCTGGATGCAGAGAATGTCTGTGTCCAAGGCAAAGAATGACTACAATCAGACCAGTGTAGATAGTATGTACACGGAGTCCTTTTTAACTTGCACAGGGATTGATTGCAATCTGGCTGCTGATGCAGGCTTAAAACAAAAATAACTTTGCAAATACAGCTTTGAACACGCTCTAGGAAAATGGTCTTCTTTTCCAGACAAATGTACAGCATACTGATCAAATTCATCAGATATCTCTGGTGCTAATTATTTTAATGGTCCAGTCATCTGGATGCAGTTTTCAAGTGCCACTCTGAGGCCTTGGCAAGCAATTAAAGGAGGAGCTGACTTTGACAGTCTAAAAACCATTTTAATTATATTTAAATGTCTTTGTAACAACATATAAACAAATGTGTATTGACTGGTATACTGGCAAGCACATACATGAGACGATTACTGATTTGGAATCTTAAGCAATTTTTCCAAAGATTTGTTTTGAATTAAAACATTAAACGAATGTTGGCTTTTTAAAGGACACCAGTGAAGTACTGTATTTTTCAGCACTTTAAAAAATGATGTTTATTTCCCTTCCCTGTCCTTTCTTTCATTTCTTTCTCTCCAGTCCAGGTCCAAAAGAGCTCTGAAGCCCACAGGAGGAGGGAATTATACGTTTGGCTGTAGGGTAGGACAGAGCTCTTGTCCATGGACCTGCCAGTGCAGAATGTCTCTTTTATCTAACACTTTTTTTTTCATAGTGAATGAAATCTGTAGAGATAGACATAGTAGGGGTTTTAGTAAATTTCTTTGCAATTATGTGAATGTAATGGTCATGAAAACGGACTGAATGCACAGCCTGGGAAACTGCAATTATTTTGTTGTTTGAGGTAACAAGTGTAGGAAGCCTGGAATGCAAACTTTCTGTCAGCTCTGCTGATGTGCCTAAACCCCGACCTGAACTAACCAGGTCTAGTGGGAAGAAGACCAGATGCTGCTTCATCCACTGGCATTTCCATACCTATCTTACTTGTGCTCCATCATTCTTAGGTGTCTTTCTGCATTATCTACTGCATATATTTTCCACACAGTTTCATATTCAGAACTGCAGATGGGGCTAAAACCAGAAACTGGTTAAAGAAACTAAAAGGAGTTGCAAACACGAGGTTTTAAATGAGATGAGACAGAATGGTATGGCTGAGGGAAGAGCTCTCATCTTTATCTCTTCCTACTCTGCCAGTGACTCTGGAAAGAATGTAGATACTTAACACTGGCTAATAATTATAGCCCACGCCATCCAAAGGAGCAGTAAATATATTTGCAGTAGAAAACTAGGCAGGTGGTCTGTGGAATGAAATCTGGTTTTAAAAACAAACCATTCATAAATATGCAATGACATAAAAGAGGGTTACCTCAGTTGACAAGGTTTTTTATTGTCTAGCTTTGTTTTACTGGGCTGTTCTGCTACAGATACTGTATCACTCTTTGATATGTGGAGAATTGGGATGTTTGAAGTTAATGGCACAAAATGCATTAATCTGCTCATAGGCAGTTTGAATAGTGTGAGTAATTCTATGCCAGCAAGTGTTTTAGGATCCTGTTATTCCCTTTAGTGCAACTGGGTTTACAGTGTTGGATTCCCTAAGATGGACTCAGATATACAGAGCACTGCAGTTTGTTTATATTTCTCCAAACTAATGGATCAATGTGGCCACATTCAATTAAACCTGTTTTTCCAGCCTTTGTAATCTTCAAAACATTTTCAGGTGTGGTTTTTGTTCTCCATGTACATAAAGTTGTGCTAATTAGATTCAGCCTTGCAGTGGGGCTCTGTATGTGTGATGTAATAAACAAGGCAACCAGTTGAATGCTAAGGAAGTCTTAAAAGCAAGATAGTTTACCTCATGAATGTGTATGAATGCGCGTGTGTTACATTGTTCATAGATAGTGGGCCGAATAGGCTACATATAGACTTCTGCTACAACCACTGTTTTCACATACTCATAATTCATTCAAAAGTACTTATGGGTGAAATTCTCTATGCTTGGTCTAACCCAGAGAAAAATATTTTGTGAGGCTTGAGCAAAATCTGTTTAGCAATTTTAATATATTGGAATGTGAGGGGAAAAATATATATTTATTCCACAGCTCATGGGAATGGCAGATACCCTAACTCTCATGAAGGTCTCATCCTTATCTCTAACAGTGGGAAAGTGGCTTAAACCCTGAAGCATTAGGATTTATAACTCTTCTAACACTCCTTGTTTACATTAACCATTCTATCTCTCGATGTTCTTGTAATTTAGATAAATGTCCAGTCCTCCTTTGACTGTTACTAAATAGCACTGGAGCGAGTTTTACCAGTATACCTGGTATGTATGAGGGAGCTGTGGATGAGGATGAGGTATGAGGGTGAGGGAGCTGTGGATGAGGGAGCTGTGGACTTTGAGAAAACAAAGTCACTGAATGGAAATTAGCTGAGTTTCCCATACAATAGCTTCATTTTCATGCATGCCGGCAATGTGCACAAATAAAGTGACATGGAAAAGGTTTACACACTGCTTTTATCGTTTAAAGAATGAACTTACCCGTAACTGCAGGTACACAGAAAGGAAAATAATTTATAGGAAATTCCTCTGAGCTAAATCCTAACAGTTTTTCCTAATCTACTTTCCTTCCCCTTAAACAACACTTTTCTTTTATGCTAACTTGGTTTGATTGTGCCTCCTCCAATTAGATGTGTTTTTGTTAGGTGGTTTGAAAAACAAATTGAAAATCAACAAAAATGTTAGGAGGAATTTTTATTTGAAAAATCACATTTTAAATGGACATTTTAATTGGAAATGTAAAGCTTGGAAAATGTAGGCCTGCTCTACAGTTGTCTGTGAAACCTGAAAAATTTCAATAAATTCCTGGGAACTTCTTCCTCCATTGAAAATCAAATATTCGATGTAACATTGTTGGAAAATTTGATGTTTGAAAATTGCAACCAGATTTGCAAACACTGGCATTTTCAATTTAGTTCCAACATATCCAGTGGGAAGGGATTTATAAATAGTGTGTAGACAAGTAACAATTGTAACTCACCCAAATGTGACTTCATTTTAATGCATATTAACACCAAACATGAATATAGTGCTGTGAAGCAAGTTTGTGCTCTGCTTTTAATTTTTTAAAGGATACGTTTATCTGCGTACTGTGGGTTCTTTGCACCTTTCTCACAGTCATCTTATCAAGACAGGATAGATGGCCTTGGGTCTGATCAGTATGGCAATTTCCTGTGTTCCAGTGTTACCTGGTAGATTGTGATGTTCTCTTAGTGTTTTCAGGGGGAAGTAAGTGAAGTGACGCATCATTCAAAGACAGAGAGTGGGGTGACTCAGCAGAGGAATGGTCAATTGACAAGTGGCTTCTGTGTTTTCTCTTATGCCAGATAGCTTTGCACGTGGGCAGAAAACTCGAGACGAACAAATTCATTCATGCAACTGCTTCATGGGCATATAATGAAATTCATCTGGGACCCTGATGGATTTTGGTCCATCCTGTCAAAGCATACCCAATGGGAATAATTTGATACTGTTGTCAATCTTCATTTAGGGGGGAAAAAAGAAGCCTGTAACTAAAAGACTTTGTTGCTGGGAAAACCCACTTCAGAAACACTAGAAAACAGTCACTAAAAAGCACAGAATCAAGTGAATAATTAATAGTAAAACTTGGTATTTTAATAGGTCTTTTGTCATGCTATAGCTGTGGATTTCCAACGCCTGAAGCAAAGTCCATTGAAGCTAATGAGAGTATTTCCACTGACTTCAATGAGCTTTGGCTCAGGCCCACAGCTTACATAAAGGGGCAGGCCCCATTACCTACATTTAGAAAGGGACAAACAGACCTAGAGGTTAGGACAAAATTTTTCAAATGTAGTCACTAAACAGAATGCACATTTCAACCTCTGAAAAGCGGGCCTGAAATTGTAGACAATTCTGAAAATACAGACCAAATGACTCACCCAAGGTCACACAGTTATTTAGCGGGTATAGCAAGAAACTGATCCTGGTCTCCTGACTCCCAGCCCATCTTCACTGGACTGTGCTGTCTAAAATGTACAGTTGACTACACATTTGACTCATGAATGTATGGTCAAATTTTTTTGATCCACACATTCCTTTTCTACAAATGATAAATCAAACCAAGATGCTTTGGAATGAGAGAGTATTCTGAATGGGCGATGATTCCAAGATAAGAATTATAAGGTGGATGAATCATGGTCAGAAGTCAGTAGCCAAAAAAGTAAGTCAGTCTATAACTGTAAAGGTATCCTCAGGAGTATTTTGTTTACACTGTTGTATAGACATGACCTTATGCCTCTCAAGACAAGAAGTGTGAATATGACAATCCGGTTACACACTACATCTTGATTTTTATTATTGCCTGATTATACAGAATTGTCCTTTAGTAGATTCCAACAGAAATTGGAGGGATGAAGAAAAAGAAAAAGAAATATTCACCCATCTTTTATTCCCTCTCCCCAATTATTTTAAAGGCATTTCTTTTGGTTTTATTGAGTTTCTCTGCACAAGTTAAGACATTGGTTTTTTTTCTTGTATTTGCGTTTATTGCTAGTGTTTTACAGAGATGACACTGCAAGCAGCAGTAGAAAGTACAATTTTAATAAAGAGCACATTCCATGTCTTTTATCTGCAATGCAAACAGCTATTCATAATGCAACATTGACCCCAAAATGTAGGCCTGAAGGCAAGTTTAATAAATAACAGACCATTTTTAAGGTATTAATTAAAGGCTGTGGACAGAACTTGCCCTTTTTAAGGAATTCTACTTCTTCCTTTACTGCATACTTACTAAACTGCTTTCAAGCTGGAATGTTGTGACTTGTCATAAAGACAGACACACAGATCTTTCATGTGTTTAAAATAATTTTTGCTTCCTAAAGGTGGTGACTCTACAGAGGTCTAGAAATGACTAAATACTAGAGTTAGATGGCCCTCTAGTTGTTGGACATCTCTGTTGGGAACTGAAGATAACTGCATTAGTCAGCCTATGATTCATAGATTTTTAAGGCCAGAAGAGATCTTTAGATCATCTAGTCTGACCTACTGTAGAAACGTGCCATAGAATTTCATCCATTTAATTCTATATTCAGCTCAATATAAAAAATAAAATAGTATTTACTAATAAAAAATAAGGACGGACTCTTGTCTTCCTTGTTTGGGCTATTATGGTTTAAAAGATAGAATTGGCTGGCAAAGGGAGCGCTGAAAATATGTAGTGTGTAAATAGTTAACACATCCCCATATTTATTTCCTATGAAGATTGAAATAGTGTGAAGAAATGAACAGTAATAAATGATTATGGAAAAAAGTGATGTGGAGAAAAGACGCTTTCTAACAATCCCATGTTTGGTCGTCATTAAAGGTTCTGTAATTTAATGGTTGGAGAGTCTCTTGAATGATTATCACTTTTAAAGTTGGCTCATGAATTTGAATTTGTGCAAATATCCCTACCATTTACTTCCCATTTATGTGCAATGTTTAATGGATGTAAGCAATACCCTAAAAGAATGTAACAGGTGTTAATTTCCTTAATGTGACTGCAACACACCCCATGCTTCCTTTGGCACTACCATGAGACAGTGGGAAGAGTGGGATGTAATTGTGTACATTGGTGCTGGAAGTAGGGGTGCTGCCGAATCCCCTGGCTTGAAGTGGTTTCTGTCATATAAAGGGTTTACAGTTTGCTTCAATGGCTCTCAGCATCCCCACCATGAAAATCGTTTTAGCACCCCTAATTGTGTAAACTATTGCACTGAATTAACTGGTGTGTGTTCATGATTCAAAGGCTCAAAACCATCTTATCTTATTGACAATGAAAGAATGCATTTCACTTGAGTTTTTTCCGTCACTTTCTGAAGCCTTCAGTTGTCCATTGCCAGAGGAAAGCTACCAAAGCTGGACCAGGACGTAATTTGGAGTTCCTGTGTTAGTTATGACATACCGGGGTTACTGAAAGTAAGTGATGCTTTATTTACTGCTCAGTTTACCATTTTGTATTGTTTGGGTTAATATGTTGTTTTCAAGAAATAATCAATCTCTCTTTCAGACATGAAATAAAACTGAGGACCTGACCACTTATGATAGTAAATCTTGCAGTTAGTACTTCTCATGACCAGAGTCCATCTTGAGGTGGTTACATTCTGCCTACCTAATTTCCTACCAAAGTTTCTGTTGGAAAGAGCCTTCTACACTTCCTGTTCACAGCTACTGTGCAGATGTGTACTGTTCAAATGCTTTAGTATTCCACCCCAAATGTAGCTACATTTAAGTGGGAGTGAAATCATTCACTGCCTTAAACCACTTTGAGCTAAGTGTGACAATATTCAGATGTTGATTACTGTGGGCCTTTTTTTTTTTGTAGTTATCTTGGAAGCCTTTCATGCCTTAGGAAACGGGGATGTTCTTAAGACAGTTTAAAAATAATTTGATTTTATTATACATCCTGCCTACCCACGGATAAATGATGATACCATACAGAAGGACAGAACAAGGAATGGAAAAGATCAACACTGGACTCCAGCAAAATGTGCAGTACTATTTAAGTTGATTCCTCCAACTCTAGTAAGTCCACGCTGTGCAAAATTCAGATATTGGATTCATAGAGTAAGTCTCAACTCTGCTCCACTTATGTGCCTGGGGGGTTCTAAAGCACATCTGTTGGGAGTTCAGAGCAAGTAGAAAATATTAGATTATAAAACTTCCCTGTAGACTACAGAGAAGGTTTTGCTGTTTAAGTTTGGGGTTTGGCAAATATTAAGTATTTTTCAGTATAATATAATTGGCATTTTAAATAAAACCTTTTGTCTCTGAGATTTTTCACTTAAAATGTTTGAACTAGAAAGAGGTTTGGAGTAGATACAGATGTGGAGCAGGACCAGTTAAAAACATATTTATGGTTTTTCTCTTTTTAAACATTCAAACCAATTGAAAAGTGAAAATGAGTATGTTAAAACATACCAGGCTATATACTGGGGTAACTGAGATCAGAGTCTGACCTTCTGCTTAAAAACAACTTAAAGGAAATGGGAAGCTCATTATCAAGACTTGAAAGTCACTGCAGACTAACTCAGATATGTCTAGGTTCATATTTTCTTGGGTTAAAAGTCTTGATTTTTTTAGTTTAGTTTTTTTTTTCTGAGAGTGAAAACTTAAGCCACAACGTTCAACTAAAGTTAAGCACCTAAGTAAAGCTGGCCTGATTTTTCAGAAAATCCCCACAATTCCCTCTGACGTTAATAGGAGATATGAGAACTCAGCAACTTTGAAAATCACTCCACTTTGGTGAAGGTACCTAAACGTAGGCAACAACAGTACAAGGAAAAATGCTTGTTAGGCAGCATTTAATAGAAATTATCACGTGAATAAATGTTTCTAAGGCAGAGACATTGATCCTGTGAAACATTCTAGTCTGGTGACATTACTTCTTACTGAAGTTGACTGGTGAAGAACTAATCTCTTTTTTTCATGCAGTGAAGTCAGTTTTTCTCTACCCTATTACTCAATGGTTGTATTTTGATTGACTGAAAAGTGCAAGTCTGTTCTCTGAAGCCCCTAGACCTTGTGGTCCATAGATGTTCTTTAGAAAGGGTTATAAAGTTGACTCAGAAAAATGAGTAAACCCACTGTCTGGCATTGGTTCCATTTGCTACAATTAGAAAATCTGAAACAACTGCAACTCCAATGTTAAAATATTTGCACAGAGGGGATGAATTTGAACCCCTGGGTCTCTTATTTAAATTCAAAACATTTTGATAGTGTCAATCAGTGTATTTATCTTTCATAAAAGGGACCTTCACTAACATGCCTATCTTTGCACCGTAACATGATGACTGCAAAGAACATTATACATCCCATCTGTTCATTTCTTTAGACAACTTTCTGGCTTTTTGCTGCCAATGTTTTTGCAGGCTTAGCATCCTGCAGTGGGTAAAACGATTTGACCTTGATACACTTGCCCCCGCCCCACTTATCCTGTGAAAAAGACTTGATAAGCCCCAGGTGGTACAGTTATGACAACTTTGAAAATCTGACATTCATTTTGGTTGCTAACGTGTTAAGCTCCTCTCATCATCCTGTAGTCTGGATGGGTAGCATAAAGCTAATAAGCCTGTGCAGATCATTCAATAAATGAAAGGAGTGCAGATTTCAGGGGCTAATCCTCAAAATCTCTGCTATGACCAACCTGTCTCCCTCCCCAAAATAAATTGGGGGAGTGGGGAAGGAGGGAAATGTGTTAAATCCTATGTTTGAAATAACTGACAAACTGTATATAAGTAATTGGAACAGATGTGTGCCTCCTAGTAACAGATGGGTATGCTAGGAATGTTGCACAGTTGTAATCACATTTAACATGCCTGTCATAAAATCAGGTCCATCAGAGTATTAATTCTGGTTTTATATGTTGCTCATCAGGGTTCAGTCTTGTACTGCACCACACTCAAAGGCCACCAGAAAAGAAATGAATCTCTAATATTTCAGCATTGAGCTATCCTGAGCTGTAAACGTGACAAAGCTGTGGAGTCTAAGTGGTCATGGTAACCTATGTTTCTCTTGTCTAGGAAGATGATAGTGTGTTCTGTTAACTTTCTCCTCCGTGTGAAGGGCAGAGACAAGCAGCTGGAGACGTTCTCTGAGAACTTACATTATGAATGAAGAAACAGTAGGAAGGAGTTAAATCTCAATAGTAATTAAGGGGTCCAGATGAGTCTGACAGTTTGTTTGCCCCATTGGGGTTGGCTGCCCCATTGTCATTAGAGAACCTCCACAGTTCCTCAAGATCCAGGTCGAGGTCATCATCTTTTTTGTCATCAGTTAGGTGCCAGAAATTGCCCTCAGTTCATCACTGGTACTGAGATCAGTATCTGTCTGGACAAGGGCTCTTGGCTTGGTGCCTGTTCACTATCAGTATCTTATGCGTATGCCCACTGGCCTCCTTGGGGTGGGCTCCAGAGTCTGAGATCCACTCCTTGACCTTCTCTGGAGCGAGATCATTGGTTCTGATGGTGGCTCCCATCCTCAAATCTTCTCAGCTGCAAGTGATCACTGAGTCCATTCCTCCTGGACCTCTAAGACTATTCCAACGTATCCAGTGGTGCAAGAACAGGATCCATTTTTTGAACAGCAAACTGCCTTCTTGTCCTCCCTGGATGACTCAACGGTGCTGGAATCCTTCTCTTTAAAATGCATCATGACCTGCTGAGGCATATAGCCTCTACCTTGGGTATTCAGTTGGGGTTCCTGAAGGAGAATATGTATAAGCTGCTGTACATTCTTTGATCATCAGCTCGAGGGAGAGTAGCGCTGCCAACAAATGAGGATCTCTTGGAGCCTGCAAAGGCCCTCTGGAATACTCATTCCCTCCCACAGCAAAACATTCGGAGAAGTAGTATTTTGTCCCTATGCAGGGTTTTGGGGTTTTTTACTCCCACCCAGCCCCTAACTCACTCGTCGTAACCCAGTAAATGATAGGGGTGAACTTAAACTTCCCCTGCCATGCCCTAAGGCCAAAGAATCAAGAGAATGGACTTAATGGAGAAGAAGAGTAATACTTCCTTTTCCCCACATGTGCATCATGAAACAGCATGTGTTGCTTTCTAAATGTGACTTTGTCAATTGGGCAGCCATGTCTAAGTTCGTGGACAAGTTGCCAGGACCCTCCAAGGAAGAGTTTATGGAATTCTTTGCTGAAGGCCATACAGTGGCCAGTGCCTTGTTGCAATCAGCTCTGGATATGGTGGATGCCGAGCCAGAATTATTACATTGGTTATGACCCTGAGGAAGGTCTTCTGGCTGCAGAATTTGGACAGTGGACCCTTGAGGACTTACAATTTGATGTACAGGTTTTGTTTTTAGAAAAAAAGAAAGAACTCGGCACTCTTTTACAGACTCTCAAGCTACTTTATGTTCTTCGGGAGTATATACTCTGGCTCTGAAGAGACACTGCTATAGTAGTCCACAGCAACAGCAGCAATATTGCTCGAAACATTTTTTCAAACAGTCCTTCCTTCCTGTAAGGCAGATGGACTAAACCTGGAAGGTCCATAGATCCCAGCATAGAAGGTCCTCTGATTCTGGGTTTAATTAACTGGCTCATCCTCCCTCCCACCCAGTATCCAGCAAGCACCCATTTTAACTCATGTATCCAAGACAGTGATCCAGTCATAACCTCTCCTTCTCCATCCCACTTGTTCAGGGACAGGCTGACTTGTTTTCACAGTGTTTGGGACTTGATTACTATGGACAACTCAATTCTAAACACCATCAGTTTGGATTATACCATACAGTTCCTCTCCATCCCTCCTCTCCACCCTCTTATCCAGTCTCTCTTCAGGGACCCCATTCATGAGCTGCTGCTCCATAAGCAGGTTCAGTCTCTACTGCTATGCGGGTTGTAGAGAACGTCCCCCTGAAGTACTGGGGATAGGGATTCTACTCCTGGTATTCCAGGTTCTCAAGCCCAAGGGAGAGATGAGATTTATCCTCAACCACTGTGATCTCAACAAATACATCAGATATGTGAGATTCCTTATGGTTACGCTAGCAACTATCCGCTCTGTCTGAAATCACAGTAACTGGTTTGCTGCCTTGGACCTTATTTCCATGTAACAATCCTTCTGAGCCGCAAGAGATTTCTTCAGTTTGTTGTGGCAGACTGGAAGTTCTAGTACGCTGTGCTGCCTTTTGCCCTGTCTTCCACTCCACAGGTGTTTACAAAATGCATGATTGTGGTGACCAGTGCACTTCAGGGAGAAGGGAATTCATATCTTCCCATAAGTGGACAATTGGTTGCTGAGGGGCAAATCTAAAGAGGAAGTAGTCCTCTGCCATGTTCAGCTAACACTACATCTACTCGATTACATAGGTCTTGCTCTAAACAGCGGGTGGTCAACTTTGGTTCCAACTCAAAGAATCAAGTTAATTGGGGCTCAGATACTCTCTCCATGTCTGAGAGTGTTTGTGCTGTCCAAACTATTCCAAGTGATTTGCCACCTATGTCTGGAACTGCAGTCTCAACTCTCAACCACAGCTGGAGTATACTTGAGGTTGCTAGGCCATATGGGTGCATGAACACAGATAGTCCTATATGCCTGGCTGCACTTATATCCTCTTCAGATATGGCTGAAATCAGCCTATCATTCAAATAATCATCCTTTGGACAGACTGATCTGACTTCCTCCACAGATCCTGGACTCCTTATGGTGGTGGATGGTTCATGGCAATATGTGCCAGGGCCTCCCCTTCACTTGGTCTTCACCAAACAGGACTATTGTCACTGATGCGTCCTTAATAGGTTGGGGAGCGCATATGGGATCACTGAAAGTTGAAGGCCTGTGGTCAGAACAAGAAGTTTCTCTGCATGTTAACGTCCTGAAGCTTTGTGCCATCTACAGTGCCTATCACACCTTTCAAGATCACATCAAGACATTAGCAGTACTCCTACTCACTAGCAATACCACTGCAATGTATTATGTGAACAAAGGGAGGAGCACACTCTATTGTGCTGGGTCAGTCAAGCTCTGGCATCTTTGTATCAGGAAGAACATTAACTTCATGACCAATAACTTACCTGGCATCCACAATCACCTCAGCAGAAATTTCTCTCTGAAGCCCAACATCTTATGATCCATTTTTGCAGTTTGGGGCACCCCATAATCAACCTGTTTGCAGTGAGACACAACAAGAAATGCTGTCTGGTTTGCTCCTGAAGAGGTTTTAGCTGGGAATCGGCATTCCTGTTTGCTTTGCCTTCTAAAGTTTCAATCATTTTACAAGTCATTCTGAAGCTGAAATTGAATTGTGCCAAGCTCATTCTCATTGTTCCAGTGTTACCAAAACAATATTGGTTCTCTATCTTCCTTGTGTTATCCATTCGGCCTCCCTTATCCCTTCATCTTCATCCTGACCTCCTGACTGTCAGGTTTTGCATTGAGCATTCAGCTTCCTGCATCTCACAGCATGAATGCTGCTGCATGGTTAGATGAGGAGGAGGAATGATGTTTGGAGGTGGTCTGGAAAGTCTCGTTCAATAGTAGGAACGCCTCCACCAGAGTGACTTATTTGGCCAAGTGGAAGTGGGTCTTTGCCCTAGGAAGCTGGTTGATACCAGGACTTCTTGGGTACCTGTTTCATCTTCAGTCTTCTGAACTTGCACTTAGTTCATTGAGTGGGGTGATTTTGGCATTTCACCCACCCATCCATGGGAAGTTAGTGTTTTCAAACCCCATGGTAATGAGGGTCTTGAAAGGAGTCGCTCATCTCCAAATGCTGAGTAAAGAGCCAATTCTTTCATGGGACTTTAATACTGGCTTAGCAGCTCTTATGGAACCTCCATTAGAGCCACTTCATCTTTCTTCTTTGTGTTCTCCAGTGCCCAGTGACGCTGTTCAAGGGTCGCTTGGTGTCGCTCAACCTGCTTGGGTTCACGGTCCCCGGCACTGAGCCACTTGTTGGTGCATTGGTCCCATTCACCGATGCAGAGTCCGGCACTGGAGATCTCCCCAGCACCGCACTGCAAATCCAGGTCGCTGGAGTCAAGTTTGGTACCAATCACACTCCCCCCAGGGCAAACGGCACTGGAAGTCGTTGGTGTCAAGCTGCAGGTTGACATCCAGTTCTTCAGAGCGCACTTCTTCGCAGCAACACTCCCATTGGCACTGGCACTCCACGTCATCCTCAAAGTCATCGAAGGGCTGTTCCCCAGTGCGGAGCAGCAGGAGGCGCAGCAGAGGTCACCGCTTTAAGGAGTCGAGTCCCTAGAAAGCAAAGGAGACTCAAGAGTCCCAAAGACAACCCCAGGACACTCACCAGCTGGCACTGATGCCGGCACCTAGGTGACCCCAAGGCCCATGGCAATGTCCTTATTGGAACCCGTGGGGGGCTCAGATGGGTCTGGGCACGCTGTCGGTCCCATCATCAGGTGCCCACTCGGTGTCTTCTGCACCTGAGAAGGGACATGAGGGCCATTCTTCGGAGGAGGAATCGGATCCAGGGGAGGGACCCTTCACAGAGCCTCGGAAATGTGGCAGGCAACCACAGTCGTTGTTCTCTTCCACGGATGAAGCAGCATTCCAGGACCAGAGGGTGCCCTTAAAACAGGGATCTCAAACTCAATTGCTGTGGCGGGCCGCATTTACATTGAGTGGAGTTCAGGGGGGCCGCACATGACACACTCTGCTTTACTGTACCTTTCATGCTCTGCTCTCCGCCGAAAAAATCTCCCCGCAGGGTACAATTCGGCGGCACAGTTGGAGAGAGAGGCTCTCACAGGGACTTGCAGGCTCCACTGTCCGCCGTCAAATCTCCCTGTGGGGCCACATTCGGCGGCCATTTCCTTTTTAAAGCAGCACAGTAGAGCGGAGACAGAGGCTCACACAGGGACTTGCAGACTCCACTCTCCACTGTCAAATCTCTCTGTGGGGCCCACATTCGGCGGCCATTTCCTTTTTAAGACAGCCACAGCTTCCCGGAGCTCCGCTCAAAACATAATGCCAGCACAAGCCTGCAGCTGGATTCGGACTGCGGGCCGCATGACACAAGCCCGCGGGCCGCAGTTGGCCCGCGGGCCGCGAGTTTGAGACCCCTGCCTTAAAAGATTTCAAGGCCCATTGAGAGCTGCTGAAGAGGGTGGAGGTTAAAGAGTTGTTGGAGGAGGAGGACCCCCTGTTTGGTGATTATGGAGTACAAGGTCCCTCTCAAGTGGCCCTGCCAATACATGACAGGGTACTGAAACTGGCAAAGGCCTTATGGCAGACCCCTACCTCAGTAGCCCCAACATCCAAGGGTGCTGAAAAAACATGCTATGTCCCTACTGAAGGGTTTGAGTTTTTGTTCACTCTCCTGGCGCCGAGAACTCTTGTGGTGGAGGCAGCCAACCAGCAGGACAGGCAGGGGTTTCAGAGCAGCATGCCCAAGAACATAGACAATAAAAAACTTGACTTGTTCAGGCAGGTCTACTCCATGGGGGCCCTTCAGCTATGCATAGCCAATCACCAGGCCCTGCTGGGGAGATATAACTTGAACCTCTGGATTTTGCTTAGGAGGTTTGCAGAGGCCTTGCCCCAGGACCAGGTGGCAGACTTTGCCACAGTGCTGGATGAAGGGCGCATTGTGGCGGGGCGGCCCTTCATTCAGCCAGCAATGCAGAGGACACTGCCAGCAGAGCTATGGCGTCGTGGTGGCTATGAGATGGTGCTCATGGCTGCAGTCCTCAAGGATATCCCAGAAGGTGCAGCAGTCCATACAGGACCTCCCGTTTGACGGGTCGTCCTTCTTCTCAGGCAAAACAGATGAGAAGCTGCATGCCCTCAAGGACTCACGAGCCACCTTGCGTTCTTTGGGACTATATACGCCTCAGGTCTCTAGATAGCAGTTGCCTCAGCAGCCACACCAACAACCTAGGCCACCGCCTAGATCCTATCAAATCAACAGGGATAGAGATAGGAGTAGAGGGCACAGCAGGTGCAGCAGGCCTAGGTCCTCCTCTGGACCCCAGCAAGGGCCTCTTAAGGGTTCTAGTAACAAAAAGGGCCAGTTTTGATGGTGTGCCCGAGGATGGCACCCCCCCCCCGGCTCCTTTGGATCCGCCCCATCCCTTCCTGGGCAGGCTGCACCCCTTCATCACAGAAAGTGCAGGTGTTAGCTCAGACCGCTGGGTTCTCGACATAGTGCACTGAGGTTATGCCATACAGTTCACGGGCTGTCCGCCAAATACCTCCCATCCCCCCCACCATCCCTCTTCAGGGACCCCTCTCATGAGCAACTCTTCTTGCAGGAGGTAAACAACCTCCTCGACCTGGGGAAGTGGAATCGGTCCCCGTGCACAAAATAGGGAGAGGATTTTATTCCCAGTATTTCCTCATCCCCAAAGCAAATGGGGGCCTAAGGCCCTTACTGGGCTTGCGTCTCCTAAACAAGTTCGTAAAGCAATTAAGGTTCACATGGTCTCCTTAGCCTCCATTATCCTGACTCTGGATCCAGGGGATTGGTTTGCCGCCCTCGATTGGAAGGACGCATACTTCCATGTGTCGATCCTTCTCAGCCACAGGTGCTTTCTCCGTTTTGTGATAGCTGGTTCCCACTACCAATTTACGACCTTGCCCTTTGGCCTCTCTTCTGCCCCCAGGGTGTTCACTAAGTGCATGGCAGTGGTGGCGGCCCATCTCAGGCGGCGGGATGTCTTGATCTTTCTTCACCTGAACAATTGGCAAGTCCAGGGCCCACATGCCGGACAGTGTGTCCCTTACCTGTACCACATGCAACAGGCTGGGACTGTTCATAAACGAGCAGAAGTCCACCCTGTCCCCGATGCAGCGAAGAGAATTCATAGGGGCCACTCTGGATGCTGTACGGGCCAGAGTCTTCCTCCTGCAAGCTTGGTTCAAGGCTATGGCTGCAATTATCACCCAGTTGCACAGGTGCCCCACGACAATAGCCAGGCAGTGCTTAAAACTGTTGGGCCACATGGTAGCCTGCACATATGTGGTGAGGCTTGTGAGCCTCAAGCTCAGGCCGCTCTAGGCATGGCTGGCCTCGGTGTATGTGCCCAGCAGGCACCCCCTGAACAGGGTGGTCGCAGTTCCCCCTGCAGTACTGGGTTCCCTGAATTGGTGGAGGAACCCCAGGGTGGTGGTCAAGGGACTTCCCTTCAGGGATCTGGCCCCATTGTTCACCCTGATCACCAACGCCTCGGATGTGGGGTGGGAAGCCCACATCAGCATCAACTTGAGTATTCAGGGCCTCTGGTTGGAAGAGGAGAAGAACCTACATATCAATGTGAGGGAACTCAGAACACTCAGATTGGCATGCATGGTGTTCCTCAAGTTCCTAATCACCAGAGTGGTACAGGTGCTGATGGACAATCCTGCAGCCATATTTTATATCAACAGACAAGGTGGGGGCATGGTCTTTGGGCCCATGCTGGGAGGCCGTTTCACTTTGGGATTTTGCAGTGAGGCACGACTTTCATTTATCTGTCTCTCACCTCCCAAGGGTCAGGAACGACGAGGCGGACCACCTCACCAGGTTGTTCTTACCCTGCCATGACTGGTCACTGCATCCGGAGGTATCGGCTTTCATCTTCCACAAGTGGGATATTCCCCGACTGGACCTGTTCGCGTTGTCCTGGAACAAGACGTGCCTGAGGTTTTGCTCTCTACGGGGTCATGAGCCGGGCTCCATCTCCGACGCGTTCCTCATCGAATGGATGGGGACCCTCATGTATGCATTTCCCCCATTCCAATTCTGCCCAAAGTTCTTTTGAAAATCAAGAGAGACAGAGCGGACATGATTCTGATTGCCCTGGCCTGGCTGAGGCAACACTGGTACAGCATGCTCCTGGACCTCTTGATTGCTGATCCAGTGGAGTTCCCAAGACGGCACGATATGCTTTCCCAGGACCTATCGCCTGCTGTACCCAGACCTGGACTCCCTGCACCTGATGGCCTGGAGACTCTGTGGCTGACAGAGGAAAAGAGAGCCTGTTTAGCACAGGTCCAACAAATTCTGCTGGGCAGCAGAAAACCTTCAACACAGGTCATGTACTGGGCCAAGTGGAGAAGATTTATCTGCTGGGTGGAGTCTCGGGGTCTCCTGCTGAGCCTTTCCCCTATTCAGGCCATTGGAGTACCTGCTACAGCTGAAACTCCAAGGCCTGGCCCTAGCCTCCCTGAAGGTCCACCTGGTGGCCACCTCAGCCTTCCATCAGCCACTAGAGGGGAGATCCCTGTTCTCCCACCTGATGTCTATTAGGTTCCTCAAGGGGGTGAAAAGGCTATACCCACAGGTCCGTGACCCAGTGTGATCTTAACCTGGTCCTCTCCAGACTAACAGGGGCCCCCTTTGAGCCCATGGCTTCATGCCTGTTGCTCGTCCTCTCATGGAAGGTAGTCTTCCTGGTGGCCATTACATCGGCTAGGAGAGTCTCCGAGATTAAAGCTTTGACCTCGGAGCCCCCCTACACAGTATTCTTTAAAGATAAGGTACAGCTGAGACCCCACCCAGCTCTCCAGCCCAAGGTGGTCCCCCAGTTCCATTATAATCAGGATAGCTTCCTCACCGTGTTTTTTCCAAAACCACATGGTTTGGAGGAGGAGCGGAGGTGGCATTCCCTGGATGCGAGGCAAGCCCTGGCCTACTACATCAACAGGACAAGACCCTTCCGGAAGACAACCCAGCTCTTTGTCGCTGTGGCAGACCAGATGAAAGGATCCCCTGTCTCCACACAGCGCATCTCCAAGTGGATCACCTCCTGCATCAAGTGCTGCTACGAGCGGGCAGACGCACTACTCCCCGTAGTCATCATAGCGCACTCGACTAGAGCCCAGGCCTCATCGACGGCCTTCCTGGAGAAGGTGCTCCCACAGGACATCTGCAAAGCTGCCATCTGGTTGTCAGTGCACACCTTTACATCCCACTACGCCATCATTCAGCAGGCGAGAGAGGATGAGGGATTTGGCAGAGCTGTGTTGTGGGCAGCTCACTGGTAACTTCTACCCACCTCCAAGGAATTGCTTTTTAATCACCTATACTGGAATGGATATGAGCAATCTCTCAAAGGAGAAAACATAGTTACTTACCAGTATCTCTTTTTTTCGAGATGTATTGCTCATATCCATTCCACACCCACTGTCGGAGCTGACAGAAAAAAGGGACTGAGAGGCTGTAGGGTCGGCGGTGCCTTATGTACTTTGGCATGAGCGTGTTACTCCAGGGGGTGTCTGAGCCGACCCTACAGGGTCTGCTAAGGGGAAAAAAGTTTTGGGACCTGTGCACAGTGACATGCACTCACCTATACTGGAATGGACATAAGCAACACATCTCGAAGAATAACAGTTACTGGTAAGTAACCATTTTTTCTGATTCCCTACACTGGTTATCAAGAAGCTAAAATAAAAATATACATAGTCCTTTTTACTGGATTTCAGTCTCTGGCTCCCAATTGGCCACTAGGTCCAGTAAAGAGATGAGTTATTTAAAACACCCTGTTCTCTACCAAAAAGGTTTCTCCAGACCCCAAAGGGTCAGACACAGTACCAGATCAATATAAGTTTGGATCTTACCCAAAATACCGTGCTGCCAGCCAATCCTTTAGTAACTAAAACTAAAGGTTTATTATAAAAGGAAAGAAACAAACTATAAGAGAAATGTTAAATAGTTAAAGCAATCAGACACACACAATTGATTTGAAAGTCCATATATATCACATTTTTAATAGAATTGTGGAGTTTGCAGGCTTGTATAGTCCCTCTGGTGTACATCCAGTACCTGGACGGGTCTCAATCCTTTATTTTACAGCTTAAATTCAATTCAATTGTAGATGAGTTGATCCAGACGTATGTGAAGACTGATGACTGAAGACCAAATGGTTGTGGTGCAGCTGCCTTTTATGTCTTTTTGCCTTTGCCATGCTGCTTGTGGAAATTTACAGGAATAAGATGGAGTCCAGGTTCACATGAGTAAGTCCTGGTGACTCATCAGGTATATCCCTGGCTTCTCTCCCTTGGCCCCTTGTACCTGTGAATGTCCTTAATGGGCCATTAAGCAGGCTAGTGCTGCAGCCATCCTGTCTGGGGTGTTGCCCAGAAACACAGTGCAAGTCGAAATACAGATACAAACATATCCATGACTTCCATTACACACACAACACATAAACATAAACATCGTCACCTTACTTAGCACATTACAGCCTTTCTAACAGTACCTGACATGGCATATCTCCTGAATTATGATTTTGACATACTGATGTTAAATAATATAATAAATGGCCCTCCCCAATCCAGCCAGAATCAGTCACATTCCACCCGAAAGGAATATTGTCTTCACACATGGGATGTCAGGCAATGTTTAGCTTTTTATCTGGATAGGACTAAACTTTAGGACTAAATCACATGAAGGGTTAAATGGTCTCTTCACAGACAATCTCCAGGTGGATAACTTTGTGTGACATGACAGCATACCAAGTAGACCAGGATACTCCTCCTCAAAGGGCCAAAGCAACGGTGAGGGCATATTTAAGTGACATTCCTATATTGGACATGTGCAAGGCTGTCTCTTGGTCCTGTGTGCAAAATGTTTTCAAATCACTTTGCCATTAAGGCTGCATGCAGGTCCACTGTAAGCTTTGGGAAGGCAATTCTGCAGTCCTTGTTTAAATAGACTCCGGGTCCCACCTCCTACAAGTACTGCTTGTTGGTCACCTTAAGGGCCACATCTACTCGAAGAAGAAAAAACTGTTCCTACCCATTTGTTCTTCGAGAAGTGAGGCAGACGTGTATTCCACGACCCACCTTCCATCCCCTTTACGTCCGAGTTTGTACTTCTGATGTTCAATGCAAAGGAACTGAGGGGGTCGGGATGGTATCACCCTTTAAATGGCCGGGGAAAGGGCCAGGGCTGCATGTGACACTACTACCCCTATGGGTCCTGCTAGGCAAAGTTCTCTGGCTCTGGTGCACTGGGCATGTGCACATCTAAGTAGAATACGTGTCTGTATCACATCTTGAAGAACTACTACTACAAATAGGTAACCCTCTTTTCATGGCTGACAGCCCATGGAGACGAAAGTTCTTTCCTTATCCACAGAACAGTGCTCAGACAATGAACCTTCATGTACCTGGGAAGGGGGAACAACATAGAGGTGCAAAAGGAATCAGTTTCCACACAATTTCATTCATTGGCCTCTTGGCTGAGATTTCCCACAAAGGAGCCTGTTGTTTGCAGTGAACAAAAGACACACAAACTAACAGCAAAACTATTTTTTTTTAAAGTAAGAGAACAACAACAAAAAGCTACCACGGCTAACCAGTATAAGTTGCAATTAAAGGTGCTGTATGTAATTTGTAAAATGCTTTGGGATCCTTCAGAATGAATGCTACTATGTCAATAATATTATTACTTAACAAACCATGATTAAGTTAGTGTTTAGTGATTTTGTATGTTCTTCCATTTAATTAAAATCTTTGTTTACCCTCTTAAATTTTTCTGTTAACAGTCATCTAAAATTTATTCTCATCGTGTGTAATTTTATTTTATAGCCATGTGGATTTTTAATAGAACAATGCCAACAGTCATGATGGTGATGCTCTTAGTTCTCACCATACAAAATTACTTCAGAAACGCAGTATGTTCTTTAATTTCAGTTTTTTGAACGACTGAGGATTTTGCTGAATTGTACAATGTTTAAAGCGAAATGATTTAGCGTTAAATATTTTAATGCTGACAACTGAAATACTACATGTCTTGATTTAAGCTAAAAGCCAAAATCAAAAACTTCTGTCAGACTGTTTGCAGAACTTTTCCAGCATCTTGGGATCAATTAAACAGCCTCTTTCTGAATGACCTGGCTCAGAAGGGATCATCTAGATGCACACATGCAATCATCTTTAAAGGGAAATCTTTTTAACTGAGGAAGAATTAGTAACATTTCCAATTTCTTAACATGAATAAGAAACATACCAGTACCATCTGATGCTGAAACCTCAATCTTGAGGATTAATATATTCAATTCTATGTTTTCGTTAGATACTTGGTAATCATTAACAAAATCATTTTAACAGGAAATAATGGAAATCATGGTCAGTTTGCAAAGGTTATCCTTTGTGTGCTTGGTTTCATATCAGTCTGGAACATATGCTGTTGATGTGGACTGGTAAACAAATCTAATTTTTGGCTTTCCCCCAAATCTAATTCAGGATCTTACAGAAAACACCACATTCCCCATTTCAGATATTCTCTCTCTTAAAGCACCTTTTCTCTCAATAATTTATCTCTAATAGTCTTGTGTTCTGGAAATGTATTGCAGTCACATATCATATCTAACTTCAAACATTTTCTTGCTAAGACTACAACCTCTAGATGACTAAGTGAAAGATAGCAATGGGCATCTAGATGACAGGACTTTTGGAGAACAAGAGCAAAACTAGGCCAAATATCAATGAGTATGAAATCAAACTGTCCTGGCATCTGTTGTGTGGCAAAAAGAACAAAACACTGATTATCAAAGAACTTCACAAGGATACTAGGAAACAGCTTTGTGATCAAATAGTAATTTTAAAAAAAGATTAATTTTGATATAAATCCATTTCATCCATATATTTCAAAGAACCTTACAAAATAGAAAAAGTATGCTTGATGCTTCTGAAACCAATGTTCCAATTGACACAGTTGTCTCACCTCTGCTGAGAGGTAAGAGAATTTGGAGGCGTTGCAGATTGGCTTCCCAGTGGAGGAGAAATCAGTGATGTGGAGTCTGGGTATTGGCTATCTGTAATTTGCTTTATTTACATGTATACCTGTCCGGGAGTGGAGGCGGTCACAAACAGCACAAAGGCGATCACCTCTTCCAGAAATCTCTGCCCATATACCAATGCTCAGTTCTCAAGAAGTTATTCTGTCCAAAAAATTTCCTCGGTATAGAGAGAATAAAGCAGAGAAAAAACTCTATTGTTTTTACTTTTCTCAAAAGACTACTGCATTTAAAAAAAAAACTAACACTAATGACAACACAGCATTTCTTCAAAGACTAAACATTTTTTCATATGCTAAGAAAAAGAACTTGTAAGACTGTCTTACATCTCATGACTCCTGCCACAACCGTATTATCCCCATTATACAGATGGGGAAACTGAGACACCAAGATGAAATGACTTGCCTAGGATCACAGGGGAGGTCAATGGCAGAGATGGGCCAGAAATCAGATTTCCTAACTTTCAATCCATGGCCCTGTCCATTTGATCAGGCTGCCTCTCTTAGATGAAGAATAGTTTCTTTACCACTTTATATAATTAGAGACAAAGTGACTGAGAGTAACGTGTAAAAGAGGAATTTGAGGACAGTAACTGCAAACTTCTTGAATTCAACCATTGAACAATATGTTCACACAGGACAATTTTTATCTATTCTTTTCTTCTGCTTACAAATAGAAACCCTGGAGTTCTTTGTGACTAAACCCTTACTATCCTCCTTTTGCTGATCTACACTTTAGGCAAGGCTTCTTTACTTTGGTTACCTGAAGCAGGTAGGTTTGGTATCAGACTGTTTGATTCAATGCTTTTGAGTCATTCATAAGGATCAGAGTCATGTATCTGTTTGTCCATCTCCAAACTTTCTGGTCCGGCCTCTGTCTCAGAGCAAGTGCTGCAATTGTATGTGGTGGAGGCATTGAGCTGATCCTGCATTCTGTCATAGTCTACTGCACAGTGGAACAGTGTTATTGTCATAGCAATAGTGGTTATTTGTGAGTCTCTCGTGGGCCATGTCCAAACTGATTGCTGCATTCTTATTCCAACAGCAAGCCGGACAAGAGCCTTAAGGAAGGAAGGAAGACCTGAATCATGGAAGAAGCTTGCAGAAATGCTACAACATGATTGTGGAACATGATGGTCATAAATTTAGAAAGGGAATCCTACTTTCTTTTTTTGCTGGGGAAAAGACAAAATCCCTTCAAGCTGGTACATTTTTACAAATTTGATCCAGTAGTTCTTGCATAGAAGTAAGAATTACAAATGAAATATTAATGGGATTTCCTGTGACTAGATCTATAAGAGTGCAAGTGGAAGTATTTTAGAATGGGCAGAAAGGGTTGGAAATAGTGGCATATCACTGTACATATATTGAGTATGTTTAGATTGAAACTAGTGGTTTGTTAAAGGAAATATGGAAGTAGTCATTAAATGCTGTTTCTCAAGGACCTCTTGGTGACTCTTTGCAAAAAGTTCAAGGAATGCATAGGATTGCATACAAAGGAGGGCATGCAAGGTTCCTACTGAGATCCGGTAGCCCACTGGTCGTCATAAGCATTGAGAAATATATACACAGATAATATTTAAGAAGTTATGTATCTATACTGAGGCCTAGTCTACACTTACCAGCAAATTCAGTGGCAGTCGACAAGCACAAGCTACGTAAAGTACCTTGCGTACCTTATGTCAACTACCTGAATTCTCTTCTGCTCCACTATACTGTGCTGACAGGAAATGTGTACCCATCAACACAGCGCTACTCTTTTTTCAGAGGTGGTTTTATTAGATCGATTTCCGGATCAATTGAGCGGGTCTTCATTTCCACTCAATTGAACTGGATAAATTGATCTGATGGCAGTGAATTTGAGACACATGGAAACCTTAGGGGCTGGAGTGTGCCTATCACTAACATATAGAGTAACAGTGGGGTCAGCAAGGCCTAGAGAGGAGCACTTGTGTTGCCTATGGTTGGTGGATTTGGGGAGCTGACACCTGGCAGGCACAGACAAGGACAGGTGGTAGGAAGATGCTCTCTCATGTCTGTGTACCCCTGGGAAGCATCACAAATGTCATTTGAGTTAGCATAACAAACAAAAGCCAATTGTGAGATGCACAGGAGTTATGATTTAATAAGACATTTTTCCATGTTTCCCAAACAATGGTACCTGATGTAGTATAGTGAAATGAATGCAGTGGTTTAGGAAACCTCGGCAAAAGTTGTCTCTTTAATGGAGTTCACTATAGCTGATATTATTTATTCATGCTATACATTTCGCAAATGCACTTTTAATTAGTAAGCTACTCATTTATCTCAGTTACACCCATGTAAATGAATGGAGTTCCTCTGGATTTACACCAGGGTTGACTGAGAGCAGAATTTGGCCCAGAATTTTGACATATTTAAACAGTGACTGCAGCTCATGTAATGACACTGTTGAGAAAACAATGTTGTGTGGACTCAGTGCATCTTTACAAGGAGAGGGTTTTTTTTTTAAACAAATTGAAGGTCTACAAATTATGGATGGAATGTATGTGTAAACTTAAAGAGAGCTACATGTGAAAACAAACTATTTTAAAACCAGGTCCTCCTTTAAACACTTAAATGTTGTATTTTCCATGTTCTAACTGAAAACTCCCCAGCCACTTGAAGCACTGCAGAAAGTAGAGAAAGGTAGAAGACATTTCAATATAAGAAAAATAAGAATTTTAAAAAGATTTAAAGGTATTAATAAAGGAGGGAAGAGACGCTTCCCATCTGCCCGACAGGATGGATATTAAAGAGCATGAGAGAATTCTAACGGGATAATAGATCTAGAAAATGGAAGGCAGATATTGTGACTTCGTGTCCTAGCTCCCTGCCCCCACCCTCCACACGGAAGTAGGTGAAAGACTTACTCTTCCCCTCAGTCTTAACTGTTGAAAGCAACACTCACTCTTGTAAAATTGTTCTTCATCACAACCTACTCTGCTTGCTGCAGGAAGAAATGCTGCAGCTGCTGTAGCTAAGGGTAGCCCCACTCCAGCATTAGGAGAGCAGATGGAAACTCTAAATTCTCTGTCTATTTTCCTGCTGAACTGTTTTCTGTTTAAAAAACAAAAATAAAAATTTCCTGTCAGTTTTGTTTTCTGGAGAGAGGAAAAAAATTAAGCTCTCAAGCCCCAGATCCTCAAGGGTGGGAGATTTGTGGTGTGAATTCAGATGTGAGTAAGAGACAAGGGTGTCTTTCTGTTGCTTAAAATTGGGATGCTAATGTGGACTTTTCTGCCTGTGGAAAACCACACAGGACAACATATTCCTCCCTGCAACACAGGTATTGTCTATTTATTGGCATAGTTCATTACAACCTTCTGTGTGATATGAGCTTATTACATTATGTTGATATCAGTGCAACCTGACAGTTGTCTTATCTGGTCTTTCTAATACTGTGTTGCATGATAAAAATGTGCAGAAAAGACATGTGAATAATGAATAAATAAGGAGCAAATAATGCCTTATGGGTCTTAAAAATCATCTTAATTGTCCCTTCCTTTGTTCCCACCAAATCTACAGCACCAGCGTTGGTTATGGAGCTGACTGAACCAGGAAGAACTAGTGGTGACATACAGTCTGGATTGGTTGTAGCAAGCCACTGCTGCCACCTATCTGACAGTCTGAATAAATTGGGGACAGGGAACAATAAAAAAGCACCAGAACAGGAGTAATTTTATGGAGCTAGAAGAGGCACTGAAGCAAAATTTAGAATCCTCGTTGGCTTCATTACACTCAGCCACAAGCTATGCAACACATTGTAAACAGCAATAAAAGAGATGGAGTGTTGAACTTTTAAAGTGGTTCCAGTTTTGACAACATGGGGCACAAGTCCCTATAAGTCCAGACCTTACCAAAGAAACTGGGAGAGGCTTCAGCTGCCATTCACTCAGGTTCAGGAAAGGTCTCAAGAATTAGTGAGCCATTTGTAAAATGTGAGTGTTACCTTAGAGCGCAGGACTGAATGGGTTGCTACAGTTCACACAGAAAGTTGCATACGTTCTGTTTTGTTTTCAGCAGATGACAAAGTGAACATTATGACCAAATATATTCCTCTCCCCCCATTAGTTTCTTGTACAAAAGGTACTCAACAGTCTTCAAACACACACAAACAGGTGATCCACACAATAAAATTAGAACAAGTGCTGACTTGTGGGTAACCAGGATTACCACGGTAATTTTAAAAATCAGGGCATATAGCACCATATAATTAACAATAATTATTCCCAACTGCTTCAGAGACCAATTAGAAGATTCAAAACTGACCTTGGGGAAAAAAATTAAAATGCCCAGCCTCTTCTATTCAATTTGTTAGCATACAGAAATCACACCCAACACTGCCTTGCTTTGCAATTCCACAGAAAATGTCATTTTGTTCTGGTCCATCCACAAACACTCCCGTAAGAGAAACCTGCACTATATTGTATGCAGAGGCTCCTGCTTTCTCTTCTGATTGCATCAGGCTGAATAGGGCATGATGTACTTTTAAAGTCACGAGTCACCAGAAAAGGGAGGGAAGGCAGTGCTGTTCATTTGCACTATGCAGCATTTGTGTATTTGTGTAAGTGGGGATGTTCTCTCCATTCTATTGGAGCTAAAGAGAGGGCCTGAGTCCCCCTCCCACTACAAGGTGGTGTAACTCTCATAACATCAGCAGAGTTACTCTTGATGTATGGCTGCGTGAGGAGAATCAGGTGCTTCTGTCTGTCCAACAGTCACAGCAGTAGTAGTTGGCATGCCTTGGAAAAGTAGGAAATATGTGTCTCAGGCTGAAGCAGTAGCTGATGTTCAGGTCTTTTATGACGTGTTTATACTGCACACTAAGCCTGGGATTTGACTCAGGTTTGAGCCCAAGCCTCCCTTCCATCCACACTGAAATCACTCTGATTTGGGTCAGCACGCACTCAGGAACCAGGTCCTAGGATCCTGCTGCGATGGGGTGGCGGAGTTAGAGCTCGAGTGCTGCTGTGATATGGGGCAAAGCCTTGTGATTTTTGCAGAGAGGCTACTGTGCAAGCTGTAGACCTGAGTCAGAAGGGCTGTGTAATGCAATAAGGACCCATTACAGTGCTTTGGGTCTAGCAGTTTAAGCCCAGGTTTACAATGCAGTGTGGATGCACAAGCACAGGCTTGAAAACACTGAGTCCAGAAGGCCAGGTCCCACAGATCTGGGTTTATAATGCAATGTTGGCATAGCCTATAGATTGAATTCCTTTATGGATCTAAAGGGGAGCTGTGGTAGTCTGTTTTTAGCAAAACAGTGGGAGTCCTGGGGCACCTTAAAGACTACCAAATTTATCTGGGCTTCAGCTTTTGTGGGCGGAAACCCACTTTGTTGTGATGAAGTGAGTTTCTGCTCACAAAAACTTATGCCCAAATAAATGTTAGTCTTTAAAGTGCCCCAGGACTCTCACTGTTTATGGATCTAGAAGGCCAAATTTTCAAGTTGACCTTTGTTGTATCTTGCACCTGTAAAAATGTGTGTGCACTCCATTTGGAACAAGTGAATGGTTGGCCAATTGTCTGACTTGCATATACAAATGATGTATATATTTTGGAAAAATCCTATACAAATTTGAGATGCATGAAACCAGTGGGAATCTACATATATTTTAAAAGAACTTGCTCTAAAACCCCATAGCATTTAATAGAGAATGAGAACCTTTCCATAGGTTTTTTTAATCTTCCCATAGAATTCTATAACAGAGATATAGCTGTCTATTCTAGAAGATTCTGTAAAATCATATAGAAAAATGATCATGGAACTTTGTTAACTTTGTTAAAGTGTGCACAATCTTCCAACCAGAAAGTCAGTCATATTTGTGTACCACTGCACATTTTTTAAAATTCTGCACTATCCACTGATAATTTTAATGGTTTAAAATAATTTTACTGGTATCCATGTAAACCTGGGTGATATCATAGATTGCTATGCAATTAAACAATGTTCCAAACAAAGGGAGCAGATTGCCCTCCAGCACTGGTAGAAGAACCCTAAATCATCACATGAACACAATTCCAATAAAAGAAATCACTCAAGCTATTAAACTATTGATAACCAGAAGTGGTTAGCAGATGTTTCGCATCCAAGGGAAGGTGAACAATGTTTGTAACTCTAGTGTGTGTGTCTCCTGAGCATTTTTTTCCCCCTCACTTCCAATCTTTCTTCTCCAGGACCTCTTAGCTGTTTTTTGGGCATAGCGCTGGCATGTGTACATTGTACACACACTACCACTCACCTACAATTCCTAAACAGCTGGATCTTTCCTATGTTGGAATAAGGTAAATCACTATTTACATCCTGAGCTGACCACTACCACATGCAGAGCATGCCATGTTGACTGTGAAAAGAACGCGAGTGTTCTCAACACTGAAATCCCCATCAGCATTACAAGTCACAAGAAAGAGAAAATAAGTTATCTTTAAGCTATATAATTACTAACTTGTGACCTATGGAAAAGCCTGACCCTGGTGCTTGTTTCTAATGGCTACAGAGCCTGTTTTTTTTTCAAAAGGGCTGATTGGAAGAGCTGAATGTGTGAGAGGGATGAGACAGGGAACGAGAGCAGTGAAGCTGCTGTGGAATAGCTACTTCTGCTCTTGACTTTCACTGAAGTCCTGATATTAGGCACCTACTGAGGCTATGTTTGCACTGATGGTGACAAATTCACCACCATCCAATCAATATTTTCCTGTTAAATTGAGCGGCAGTGAAGTCACACTCAATCGATCTGGAAGTCGATCTACTAAAACCACCTCCCAAAAAAGCATAGCGCTGTGTCGATGGGAATGCATTTCCTGTCAGTACAGCGCAGTGGAGATGATGTGCTAAAGCAAAGTTGCTCTTTGTAGCTTGCGTAACTCCTGTTGACTGCTGCCGAATTTTGCCGGTTCGTTAGACCAGGCCTCAGAGTACGTCATTAAGATCCCTTCTCCTGACGTACATAACTACTTGAGAGTACATCAAGAGCCCAATTCCTATGTCTGGAAGCCTCTCCATAATTTGAAAATCTACAGAGATTAATATTCAAATGCCATAGATGTAACAGTTTCTACTTACTCCAGTGGTTGCTGACAGAAAGTTTGTTTCTTCCCTGTGCACTTCTGCGTCAGTTCCGTAAGGGTGCTGTCCAACAACCTTTGCAAATTACAGTAGGTTCTGACAGCTGGACAGCAGAGTTTTCAGCCATGTTCATAGGATGACTTGCACCTTAATAGGGGGATTAGCTCATGGCCCATTTTCCCCCCTCATTCGCAGTTTAGTGGATCACCTCCTCCCGCGTTCATAATTATAATGGCTATAGTTGCCGTGGAGGAGATGTATTCCTTTGGAAAAACAATATTGGTAAAGTGTTTAATGTATTTTTAGTTGTCTCTAAAGTGATTGAGCAGCTGAAAACAAGGAGCCCAAGCATTATGTAGAAAGGCTGATTTCTACTGATCACCAACAAGTGCACTGTAAATAGGGGAATGACAAATGACTAATTAACATTCTTGTATCACACATGCATACTATTTTTGGCATACAAACATAGTTATTAGTAAGATGCACACCTGTTCCTCAAATGTTTATGTGGGCAAAAGTTCTCATAAATGTTAATAAATGACAAGAAGGCACAAACCTTGTTCAACTGAACAACACTCAAGAATTGAAGTGAATGTTTGCACAAACAAATGTGTAGTATTCAGCCCTGACCTACTCTGTGCCAAAAAACTATAGAAAACTTAGACCCATGAAAGCTTTTGAGACCTATTAGCTTTCTTTTCTTGCTTTCTTTTCAGGAATTTGAGTGTAGGGGGTAGCAACAGACCTTGCCAGAGTATCTTATCTGCGACCTTCTCTATCGAGAGATTCCATAGTAATGCTTGTTTGTTTTTACTTGCAATCAAACATTTCTGCCATATGGTTTTAGGAGTTACAGGTCTGAATTCTGGGTGTTACTGTAAACACAGTCAGTCTCTCTATCTCTTTCCAGTATGGTATGGTATCCAGTCCAACGTCCACTGCACTGAACAAAAAGGCTGTCATTGACTTCAGTGGGCTGAACACGGAATCCATGGTAAAAGTACATTTCAACCTTGGAAATGAAATCTTTCTTAAAGCTAGGACAGGCAGGGTCCTATAGCAATGAATGATTGCTATCACATTATTTAATGCCACCTAAGTCCTGAACACCCCCTTCCCCGCCCCGTGCACACACAATTTGACTAAAATAACCAGTGAATTGGTGGTAACTTGGTGTGGTATTGTCTGGAAGCTGTGTTTGTAAGAGAACATGGTGCTAACCTGAGATTCAGAAACCACTGTTCAATTCCTTGCTCTGCAATATCCTTCCTGTGTGATGCTGGGCAACTCACGTAGCCTCTCTGTGCCTCCGTTCCCCATCTATGTAATGGGGTAATAGCATTCCACTACCTCACAGGGATGTTGTGAGGATGAATAATTATAGATTGTGAGGTGCTCAGTTACTATATTAATGTGGGGCCATATACATCCCATATATAGACAGCTAAATTGTCATGACCTTGTGAAACACGATGCTATTTTCACAAGTGTGCCAAAAGAGAAAAACAAAGAAACCCAGTTCGTGGCAGAAATGTGCAGGCATACCCAAAACCTCATAGGACATCCACCATGACACCTCTATCTACAAAATAATTGTAACTTTTTTTGATAAACAATTTTTAAAACTATTTGACTTTTAAATACTAAGTAATGAAGAGTTACCAAATCATATCTATAAGTAGGATTTATTTTAATGCAAGCCAGTAGTTCTCTTCTGTAATAAAAACAAAGGGCTGGTCCACACATACTTAATACAAATACATGCATGTTCACTCTCTCTCGCATGTATTTGTATTATGTGTGTAGCAGCCATATGTTTTTATTTGGAGGCTAAGTGCTGAATTTCAAAGAGAGTAGACAATGCTGTCAAACTAAAAACTGCTAAGCTAGATATTGTATGAGTTTAATTATGCTATCATTATTTGCTGTGTTATTACATTACAAGTATTAAAGATGCCATGCCACTGATATTTATTTGTATGTTATTGAAACCAATCCCCAGTGAATACATGTGCATAATATGGTGTGTGTGTGTGTGTGTGAGATATGTATGACTGCATGCTAATATGAAGGAATCTGTATGTGTGACTGATACATTTTTAAACTACACAGTTTAACATGATAGCTTCTTCTTGGTTTATTGTCCTTAAAAACTACCTCCTCTGTGCTGCCGGTTGAGCGGCATCCTTCTGAGGTTTTTGAGTCTTAAAGAAAAAGAAAAAGCCAAAGAAGAAATCTGCAGCCTAGTCTCACTGGATTAACTTAAGCCATCTTGCGCTGCCTGCACAGGCGATGAAACAGAGCCTTTCACAGCCTGGGACACCAGCAGGACATCCTGTTTCAGTTTAGAAATCACCCCCATTCCCTCCCACCCACCCACCAATAAAACAAAGAAACCCAAGAAATAATCTCTGACAGAAGAGACTGCTCAGGCGTTGATTGTCACACTGGCATCAGGCCAAGCCCAGTGTGCCACAAAAATGGACCCAGGAGGGTAGCTACTGGAAAACAGTCAAAGAGCACCGAAAAGGGAAGTCATTAAACTACCAACAACAACAAAACTCTCATTTGTTCAGCTTTTCTTTCTTTCTTTCCTTTTTTTTTTTTAAGGATAAGTTAAAGGCCATATGAAACCATCCTCCAGGCTGGTAATAAAACTGCAGACCTGCTTGTTTATGTTTCACCAGTGCTGCCTCTGTTTTGGTTTTGTTCTATTTTTTATGAACTTCTGCATAACTTGACTTCTGTGTTTTTATTTAAAAAAAAATATGCTTGGTCACATGTTTGCTGAAGACTGAAAGGAAAGGTTTTGTACAACAGCATGAAGCTTGTAAATGCTTTTGTGATTATATTTTTATGATAAAAGAATGGTTTATTTGTTCTCATTTGGAGTGTAATGGCAATGGGGGGAGAACGCTTAAAGTATTGGGGGCAATTCCTCAGTTGGTGTAAATTGGCATAGCTCACCTGAAGTCAATGGAGCTATGCTGATGTTCTACCAGCTGATATTCTGGCCTTTAACATTTTTTTTTAATATGGAAGAATGCATGTTTTGGCAAGAAACTAATTAATGGCAAACAATAAGTCTGTGAAAATTTTGTATGCTGGAGAGTAGGAAGGAATGTTGTTATAATTAGGATTTCGTTGCATAAGATTAAATTAAAGAAGTGTCTGATGGTGCAAAAAAATCAGCTCTATCTTCCTAGGCTACAAGGGAAAAGCTGCTTCTGAAAAAGTGCCTTATGCCTTATGTGTGACTGAAAATATATAAAACATACACGTTTTAGCAAAATATGTGACCTGCATATATGTCTTAATAGTAATTGGCCCAGCTGACAGCAGTGGCCCAACAGTCGGGGCCTAATTAGCAAAATTAATGGAGCAAATAGTAAGTGTTTTGGCAGATGATGGAGAGAGACATTAGATAATGTTCACTTTCCTTTTTCTAAATACGGATTTGAATTAACATTGAGATGTTTCCTCTTTAGCCATTTGGAGTGCAGCTTTGGGACAGTTCCTATGATAGAACACAACAGTTCTGGTGGCAGTTCACTTGTCAGTATTTGGTACCATGGAGCAAAGATGCGGCTTGAGATATCTCCTAACATATGGCCAAAAAGGAGAACAAGGAAAAAAAAAAAGAAAAAGTGCTGTATAATGTTTGCAAGGTCTGAAAATATCCTAGGAGAGCAGGTTTTCTCATATCCAGTGCAACCACATTGTTTATGACAATCTGGTAAATATTCTGAACAGATGCAGAGCGTTCATTCTGCACGGCAAACAACATCAGACTCAAGATCTGCGTATTCTAATTTTTTACCTATGGGAAATAAATGAAGGCCAGGAAACATCAAATGAAGGAGCACCACAGGCACAAAGTTCAGAATGAGAACTTCATCTCAAGTGCCTCCAATAATCAGAAATATTGAAGCTTGTGTTTCAGTGTGAATCCATTTTATGGAGAGGGGCCTGAGCATTGGAATCTGAATTGGAAATTCCCCCTGAAGACAAAATCCTTTTAAAAAAGGGGATTTATTTACCCAACTGCTTTTTTTTTTAAAGAAGTGTTTGATTTGTTTTAGTTAAGGGACAGTACTACAGTGATCAAATTCTATAGGCAAATGTATATTCTTTGGTAGCAGCATAGCAATACTGCAAACGGAGGTAATGTATGTATACATATACAACATTTAGATATCTCTGCATGTGAGGGTAATCTTCTTTTGAGTAGGGTAAGTAATTACCCTTCATTATTTTTTTGGATTCAAATTTAATATGATGGAGGAGGAGATATAAGGAGTATTTCTGAACATTTAATGTCATTCCCAAACCACAGATCAGCTCCCCAGGATATTCATGGTCCTTTGGAGCTCCTCTTACAATGATTTAGGGATAAATGCTCATTTAATTAAACTCTCAATGCTGGTGAAGCAAATTCATTAGTTAAATTAGTAACAGATGCCCCCAAACACTTGGGGGGTAAATTATTATGGACACACAACTCTCATCCTATCCTCCCCAAGTCACATTTTTCCACCTGCTCATGTGGTGTACACCTGTGGCTTGTTGGCAAGGAGCATGGCTGCATTGTGAAAGATTTAGATTAGGGCTTGTCAAAGCTACTTTTTTACATTTATTGGAAGCCTTTAAACTGGTTTCCTACTATTCATACGCATTTTGTATACCCTAATCATCCTGACTATCATAATGTATCCATAATGTATTTCTAAATGAGGTAAACTTTAAGGTCCAAGTATTTTAAAGAGAGGAATTGACTGTACATGAATTTGACTGTATATGAAATGTACCTGCATTTACTCAAACACATGCGAACAGGTGAGTGTTCTGCATGGAGGCGAGTCTCCGCTTTTGCACATTTTAAGCTTCGTTTTTCAGAGATGCTGAGTTTCTGCAGAGACAATTGACTTTTATTGTATTTGGAGCACAGTGCCACTGAACACTATAGCCTCTTATCCAGCCTGAATCTGCCCATGCAGCTGTGAGTGCAAAAGTGACCAGCAACTGTTCATACAAACCGGCATCTGCAGGTAAAGTGTGCGTAGATGGATGCCTAATTCCCTGACATGTATAACCCAGAACTGTTTTGTGACTGCACATATGACTTCTGCCTGTACAAATGGTTACATGTAAAAAAATATGAATGGGCACAGGGCTATTATTATTTATTTTATAACACCCACATAGTGTTAAGTTAACTGGAAAGATGAGGGAATTGGGCAGCCTAGAAACTCAAGTCCCCTGGCCAGCAATAGAATAGAGACAGCATGGACAGTGGCTGCAGATTCATCATGGTGGGACTGGAAGAGTACTGACAGTTCCATCTTTATGCTCACTGAGTGTTTGGCCTTTAATTTGAGACCACCAATAGGGGAGCTAATTAGTGTAATTTGTGATTAGGTTTATTTTGTTAGCGCGTGTGTGTACATATTAGAATTAATCTCAGTCCAGCCAGTGGATAGTATTTTTCTTTCCTATGCAAATGTAACTCAAGAGAAACTCCTTTGAACTCACTGGCATGAAAAATAGGAACAAGTGAGAGGACAAACAAGCTTTTTAGTTTCTAGCCTTATTGTGTGTGGAAGAGGGGGTGGGGGCGGTATTTTTTCTGATATATTTAGCAAGAGAGGGAAGTGGCTGCTTTCCTCCCAGCAACCTCTAACACTGGGAAATCTTTGGCTGTGATCAAGGCACTTTTGCCAAAGAGAATCTCGGCTCACCTCCATGAGAAAATTACCTTGCTTATGAAAGCGAAGAGCAGTAGGGGGAACATTTGGTTAGTTGCAGTATAGGGTAGTATATGCTTGGAAGAGAGGCGTATGACCTCAGAGCGACTCTCGAGTAAAACATACAGAAGTAATTCATCAGGTGATTCTTAGGCCTTTGATGGTTATGAGCTACAGCAAGAGCTGTCTTTGCAGTAGGAACAAGGAAAGCTGGCTTCACTTCTGAGATTGGAAGGTCAAGGGTAGACATTCACTATCCGTGTACCTAAAGGGACACTAGATTGCTCAACACTATCTGCCGTTCATATGCTGGACCAGTGCAGTTTATGATAGGAATATGTTTAGGAAATGTATTTACAAAAATGTAGAATCTTAAAGGCAAATTTTAATCTAGCCTTGACCTTGCCTTCATTTTGCATATGCAAATATACCCCATAAAACTGCTAATAATGCCTAAAGATCCCCCAGCCTTCACTGAAGTGCTTGGGATATACACAATTATGTTTGCACACATAAATGCACATCTCCATGTTTAACTGATATGTTGCAAATGCAATAATTACTTGTACAAAATTAGGAGCTACCTTTTGAAAATTTTGCCCTAAAAAGTCTTTGATGTTGAAAAGAATAGGCCATGAGTGAGAAACAGGGCACTATGGTCAGTTCTGATAACTGCAAATGAGGAGTTTCTGGGAAGCAGCTGTGTCTGACTGTGAATTAAATAGCTGAACCAGGGTTTCCTTGCAAGACCCTGGTCCCAGATTGTATGATAGCTGCATACAGTGTTGCAAGTACCCTATGATGATACATTTTCAACTGCATTTCTCTCAGAAGGCTTGTGAATAACATGAACCAACATGCGAACTAGCTGAGCAATACCATGCCCTCGCTGGTAGTTAAAGCTGGTGAATAGTGGGAAATGGTTCAGCAGTTATTCCTTCAAATGTTTAATGTGAATTCACTTTAGCTGCATCCTTGCCACTTTTATGTTTGCTTTCCTCAGGTGTTCTAGCAAATGAACTGACTGGCAGGTATGTTTGTTGAAATCGCAATGTATGTATAGAAGAATATGGCAAGTGATTTTTAAATGCATGAGTTTTCGGATTCTAAAAGTTACACTACTCCAGAGCTCAGAAACCTACCATGACTTGTGTCCAATCCAAAGAACTAAAAGTTTGAATACTTGAAAATAATTGCTTCCAAAAAAGATACAACTCAATAATTATTTTTAGGGAAATAGTTGAATAATTTCAAAAACATCTTGAGAAAATTGCAATCACCTGGCAGTTAAATGTATTGAATCAATTATTCATTATGGATTATTCACCTTGCTCAGTTGCTGATAGTGCATCATTCCAGAAAGAGCAGAGGTAACATGAGGGCACCATGCTTAACTTAATTCTGTAGAACATATATACCCCACTGTTCTAAGTTTCCAGAGTTAAAAGTTATCAGCGCAACACTTCTGTTGAAAATCGTGAACAGCATGAGCTCCAGTCTGTGAAAATATTGGAACATGTTTGTAACAAGCATTTCAAGCAATTTAGGTCCCTCTGTGTCATGATATATGGATTCACAGACCTTTATGAAGGAGGATTTTACTAAAGATAATGACAACAACAACAGACAGGTTTTATGCAGCTCGAGTCCCAGCTTTGCCTCCTTTACCTGTGATGTAGTTCCTGGAACTCTATATAACACTAGACACCTAGCAGCTGAATAATATATTGCAAGTAAACATTTCATTACATTTTCTTGATGCATCCAACCCGTACACACACATTTGCTTTCTTTGTTTTAGGCACACTTGGAAGACCACCAAATATGGGTACCAGGGTGAACCACCCATTAGGGGAGGCTAGCCTATGGCCCCTCTCCTCTCCCCTCCCCTCCCAGCAGCCAGAGGAGCCCTACCCCAGAGCTGGGCTGCCCAAAGTCCCAACAGGGACACCACAGCTGGCACCCTCAGCTGTTCAAAAGTCCTGGCCAGCAGCCCGAGCCCCAGCTGGGCAGCCTGAGCTGCATGTGGGCCCAGACGCCCTGGAGAGGCAGCCATGTGCAGCCTCAGGGCCCGCTGGTGGCCCAAGTCACCCCAGAGCAGGGGCTGCATGCAACCCCAGTGCCCACTGGCGGCCCCGGTGTGGCAGCCCCATCCTCCCTGAAGTGATGGCTCCAGCAGGGCCCTGGCGGCTCCAGTGCTCGCTGGTGACTGCATGTGATCCCGGAGGACCCAGTGCAGTGGCCATCCCTAGCCATCCTGGAGTGGCGGCTCCAGCCTGGCCCCAGCAGCCCCAAAGTGGCACCGAGACAGTCCTAGCAGTTCCCAGGAAGCTTCTGCTACAGAGGCAGCAGGAGGGGACAGGACCATGCCTGGCTCTTTCAGAAGGCTAAGCCTTCCCCCGCCTTCATTATCTGGCGCCCAGGCCACCAAAGCTAGAAAGAACCCCATTCCTATGAAATGTGCCTTTGTCACCAGCAGGCATGGACTCCAATTCATTTTCAAAGGAGGCCTTGTGGAGTTCTACATTCCATCCAGTGGGCATCTTCAGATGGCAGCCATCTTGTCTGCTCACCCATCTGGCTTGCCTGTAAAACCAAATGGCAAAGAAGGTCCAATTTAAAAAAAAAAAAAAAAGCAACAAGGATTGGAAGGAAATATAATCAATATAAGGCCCAGAGTGATCATCCTTAAAACACTTTTTTAGGGGTCGAGGGGGGTTAGGAACAAAGAGATTAGATTTAAAGATGCTTTTTAAATGTGGGGAAGGATGAAATGAGAAATTTCAGGGAGAAGTGAGTCATGAGTGGAAAAACCTGCTGACTTCAGAAACAATTTTATTAAAATATTCCATCTTTCACTAACACTGATTCAGCTTTCCTGCGGTTACAGAATTATAGAATAATATAAAATCATACAATCGTAGGACTGGTAGTGACCTGAAGAGGTCATCTAGTCCAGGCCCCTGTATTTATGGCAGGGCTAAGTATTATTTAGACCAACCGTGACAGCTGTTTGTCTAACTGTCTCTTAAAAGTCTCCAATGATGGAGATTTCACAACCTCCTTAGGCAATTTATTCCAGTGCTTAACTACTCTGATAGTTAAGAAGATTTTCCTAATATCCAACCTAAACCACCCTTGCTGCAATGTAATCCCATTATTTCTTGTCCTATCATGTCCAGAAGTTACGAAGAACAATTTTTCTCCCTACTCCTTGTAACAACCTTTTGTGTACTTGAACACTGTTATCATGTTGCTTCTTGTTTTCTCCAGACTATACAAACCCAACAATTTTTTCAGTCTACCCTCATAGATCATGCTTTCTAGAACTTTAGTCATTTTTGTTTCTTTTCGCTGGACTTTCTCCAATTTGTCCACATCTTTCCTGAAATGTGGCACCCAGAACTGGACACAATACTAAGCATCAGGGAGTAGAGCGGAAGAATTACTTCTCATGTCTTGCTTACAACCCTCCTGCAAACATCCCAGAATGATGTTTGCTTTTGTTGTACCAGTGTTACACTGTTGACTCAACGTTTAGCTTGTGATCCACCATGACTCCCAGATCCCTTTCTGCAGTAATCTTTCCTAGGGAGTCATTTCCATTTTGTATGTTTACAACTGATTTTTCCTTCCTAAGTTGAGTACTTTGCATTTGTCCTTATTGAATTTCATCCTATTTACACCAGACCCATTTCCCAGTTTTTCCAGATCATTTTGAATTTTAATCCTATCTTCCAAAGCACTTACAACCCCTAGCAGTTTGGTGTCATCAGCAAGCTTTATAAGAGTACTCTTAATGCCATCATCTAAGTCATTAATGAAGATATTGAACAGAACCGGACCTAGAACTGATCTCTGCAGGACCTCACTCAATATGCCCTTCTAGCTTCACTGTGATTCACTGATAACTACTCTCTGGGAACAGTTTTCTAATTAATTATGCATCCACCTTATAATAGCGCCAACTCGATTGTGTTTTCCTAATTTGTTTATGAGAAGATCATGTGAGACAGTATTAAAAACCTTACTAAAGTCAAAATATACCTCATCTACCTCTTCCCTTTCCCCCTTCCCCATCCACAAGGCTTGTTTTCCTGTCAAAGAAAGCTATTAGGTTGGTTTGACACAATTTATTCTTGAGAAATCCATGCTGATTGTTACTTATCACCTTCTTTTCTTCTGAGTGTTTACAAATTGATAGCTTAATTATTTGCTCGATTAGCTTTAGAAAGGGTTAGAAGCATTTGGAGCCCCAATGTAGATAGGGTGCCAGTTGTTGAAGGCATTTTTAACACCAGGGCAAGTAAACTTGCTCAGGGAGAAATTATGCCGCTAATATCGTGATTCTTGGTGTTAAAAAGGCCAATGGCAGCTGGTGACCCATTTTCACCAAGGCTTCCAGTCCAGCTAATATTGGTGCTGAACTGAGGTTAGGAATTGTGGGAAAGGTTTAGAAGACTTCCTGGTGAAGGCAAGGCCTGTGATAGACTCCTTAAATGGCAAGTGGTGTGTGAACACAAATATTTATCAGTGAATGGATCAATGACTAAGTATCAATTACCACTAAGGGCTTTAAAATCCATTAGTCCCAGTTTAGGGCCTGATCCTGCTCCCATTGAATTCAATGGCAAAATTCACATTTTTCTTTCAGTCTAAGCAGCACCCAGCCCTTAAAGCAAACCTACCATTTAAAAATAAAACTTACCTTAAAGAATGTAGTTTTATTACTGTCAGGGAAAACTGGCTACTTATTTATTTTCATTATTTTTCAGATTGTGGCTTTATTACACTTTTGATCTTGTTCTCCATTTTAAGATTATAAAATTTTACAAGGACTCATAAGACTTGCTGAGTGGCAGAATTGGTAAATATCTTTGGTTAACAAATGAAGCACCTGATTCTCCAAACACACATATGAGTAATTTTACTTGGAAGTCACTTGTGCGAGTCACGTGGGTAAAGTTATTCCCAGGAGTAAGCATTTGCAGGACTGAGACTTATCCTTATATTCTTCATTATTTGGTATTTCTTTTTGCTTGTTTGCATTAATGTTGATTTAATTATATTTTATTTGAAAATAATAAAAAAGGGAAAGTTTCTCCTTTTCCCTTTCTCTTGCTAAGGGATAGGTGGTGCTATAAAAAAAAATAATAATTTTTTTATTAACCTCAGACTTATAATATGCAGTGTGCCTCTCAAAGGAAGTACCATATTTCTTGCAAAGTATTAATTGGTAAATAGAAAGAGATGTTTTCAAGGTTTGCAGTTTCAAGCTTTGTATAAGTCTGTACAATAAAATCAATCTGAAAAGTGGAGGAGGGTTTCCAGCCTTCTAAACTCAGTAACTAATAGCTACTAGGGGAGCTCTTCTCCTTTTGGAGGAACTTGATACATATCGTAGTGACACTCTACTCATGCCTGAAAAGTTCCAGAGGGTCTGCTGTGTTAGTCTGTATACAGCATGTATAGGCCTCATCTACTTTAACTGAATTGACTTTATTAGCACTTGCCCTCCCCATTGTTGTTTCTTACCCTTGGATGTATTTATATATCCCCACTGTGATTTCCACTTCATGTACCTGGCGAAGTGTGTTGCAGCCCACAAAAGCTTATGCCTGCAGAAATTTGTTAGTCTTTAAGGTGCTACAGGACTCTCGTTGCTCTAGTCATCCCTGCCATTCATGTGCTGTAGCTTTACGCAACTTACTTTTTGGTGTCTGTTTGCTCTTCTTTTAAAATGTAGTAGTGGAGTAGAATTTGGGATAAAACCAGGACTGAGGTAAAATGGAAACAGGATCTGCACCATTCCTCAGTTGGGGTTTGTAAAAATCAAAACCTGACTGACAAGGTTTTGCAGAAAGAACCCCCAGTTTACTTGTCCCATCAGTAATAACCTTACCTACCTTCTGCGGCATTGAGAGGATTAATAAACGTTAGTGCGGCCCCATCAGATTCTTGGGTCTAAAGGGCAAAGTACTTTCTTTATTATTATTGCATCTTCCCATTTAAATCATTGCTACATGTCAATTAGTTTTCTGTTCTACCCCAAAGAGAGACAGCTTCCTATGTGTCTTCTATCTTCTCTTACCTCTGTCTGTGTACTGCCTTATTTACTTAGCTAGGTTCTTACACAGTGCCCATCACCTTGGTCCCCGAGCACCTCCCAGTATTACAAAGTTTATGTACAAAATATATTCTTCTCTCTCATTTCCCTCTCTCCAGTCAGCAGGGAGTGACATATGTGCATGGCTTTCTCCTCTCTGCCACCCCTTCTTTTGTTTGTGTGATGGGTGGGATAGGTATTCTGCTTTCTAATGGGGTTCTGTTGGGAGAAGTCCACTCTGAAGATGTGGATTTTGTATTTTGATCTCATAGAGGTGCTAGCATCTTCCAGGGCTGAGCGCTATTTGTGCACCAGTCATTTATGAAAGCTCTGTTTCATGCATTTGAGTTTCATGCTTGAGACTCACTGCTCCATTGTTCCAGCAGAGAAGAGCTGTTGATGGGAGACTTTGATCATGCAGCATGAGGTGTGCTTTCAGATAAACCAGGCCAAACCCATACAGGTCTTTCAGTAGGGAAACTAAAACCTTGAATTTGACCCAGAATTCCTCAGGGAGCTAATGAAAAGAGGTGCCCACTGGGTGACATGCTTGTAATAGTTTGTGTTGCCAAGCAGGCAGGCTGCTGCCTTTAGAACCAAACGGAACTTGAAAGTCATAAATTTCATAACCAGTGATGGAGAACTGTAATGATCCGTTCTGGACACTAATGTGCGGCTCCAACAGGAACAGGTGTCGTGCTTTCAATAGCAGTAGGTGGTAAAGGGCATTCTTCATGCCTCTTTGGCCAGGCAGAAGTAGTAAGGGGCCCAGGTGAACACTGACACTGATCTGAAGTATCTAAGCGTGGATGCCTTCCATGAAGAGTCATGTTACAGAGGTGAGGAATTTTTCAAAGCGCTGTCCTCTCTCATCAGCACACCTCAGTCTTTCTGTGATATAGCTTGGATCAGAGCTGTTTTTATCTGAAATGTCCAATGTCCTCACTTTAAGTATAAATATGACTGTGTTTTATGGGAATCTATACCAAAATCCATTCAGATTCCTTTAGTATGAATTTCTTCCCAGCATTTTGTACCTTTTTGACAAAACTACACAGGGAACTCTTAGCTGATTTACATTAACAATTGCCATTATTTCTTCCACTTTCTCCTCCATTCGTCGTGTGGTAGTTTTGAATGCATATTGGTCAATATTATCATATTGATAATAGGTCTAATGATCTCTGGGCAGGTCAATGAAGTTCCACAAAGCACAGCTCTGGCCAACTTTGTGCAAACCTTATTGCAGGCAAAATTCCAGCTTACATTTAGTTTTCTCCTTCAGATCCATTGCTACTATGAGCCTGTGTCTTGGGGGGCTTTCTTTGTTTTGCTATGTTTAATTATCCAAGTCTCTTGAAAATATAGTTAGGTACATGTAGCATAAATTCCACAGTGTGAATGTTACCAAATGCTTCGCAATAAAGGTGATTTTAGCTGCTAATTTTATTCCTGATTGTTTCCCACACTTGTAGCACACAATAGTCCAACAGTGTACTCTCCTGAGCCACATACAACTCTCCTTCACTCTTGTCTGGAATAACCTAGCAAAACTAGCAACTCAGGTTTTTTTTTCATTGTGTGCTTCTCTGCGCTGTTTCCCCACCCCAACCCCCACCACACAAGCACACAAAATCCTCCTCTATTCCTACAGCAAATTCATTCTTCCTGCTGGTAAACTCCCATACAGAATTCTGGGTGGCAGGCTCTGACCAGGACTGCATACAAATTAGCTCATGAAAAATGGCATCAAGTTAGGTAAAGAACAAAAGCAAACTGACTTCAAAGGGAATGTACCAAGTGGAATCTACAGTTACTATACACCAGGGGTTTAAGAGAGCCTGTGTTAACAAAAAAAAAAGAAAGAGAAAGAAAGAGAAAACCAACCCCCAAAAAAGCAGCAGTAGCTACAAAACAAGCAGTTATCAGCCTTTTCCCCCTTTTCTTTCTCTCTGTGGCACATAGGAGTAGCTTTTAGAACAAATCATGATTTAAAAAAAAAAAAGTAGTTCTTTGATATTCGTTTGGGCTACAACTGCTGCTTGCAGCACTTTGTTCTTCCTGATATTTCTCAGCAATTCACTGAGACAAGAGTGCTCCCTGCCCACCATGTCTGGACCAGCTTAAGACATACAGAGAAAGAGAGAGAATCTCAGCCAGTGAATGTGAATTGGCTGGCTATAAACGAATTCTGGCTGGTTTCCCAAAGATTAGAGGCCTAGCCATGTTTCCTCTTTCTAATTTTTTTTTATCCTTTCTAGTCAGTCACTGATGTGTGGCTCTCCAGCAAAGAAACAGTGAACTCTCAAACTGTCCAGCATATTTTTCATGCTTGTTCTACTTGTCACTTTTTGGGGGGCAAAAAAAGATGAAAAGGAGGGGACGTTAACAAGATTTTTTTAAAGAGTTATTTCTCTTCACTCCTTTACCATCAGCCCAGCTTATTATAAAGCACATTAGAATAAGAAAGAACTTATTAAAACCACATTTCCTCTGCTTTATGAAAAGATGCAGCATTAAAACCCAATTGCAGATGAATTGAGTTTTCCTCTGCTCTTTTCTCTTGATGTAAAGGTCACTTTCTAGGGACGGGTGCAGACTCAGTGGTAGCCTTTGCCGTCCGACTTGTCTTGCTAGTTGTAGCTCAGATGCTAGTTTTAGCTGGAGAGACCATCTGCAGGAAAGTTTAACCCTATTTACCTCTCCAGCACACAGGGAAAACATCTCTTCCTTTGTCTTGACTGGTACTGGGGACGACACATAAAATCAAAACCATGGAGTGGTGTAGCAATGAAAGGAACATGAATCTATAATAATTACATTTGCTTGAAAAAGGAAACCATCCAGCGAGTATGGACTGAGCGGCTGAGATGCGTCATAGCCAATTCATCTTATTTTTCTTACAGGCACTCCCAAGTGCAGGGTCTGAAGACAAAGAAAATGCCAAATTACTAATAGATTATCGGCAGCTTTTACAGGTTATTTGAGGGAATTCCCCTTTTCTACTCCTCCCCCGCTTCCCCCATGCCATTAAAACAATTACCTATCCCTGGTTTGTCAGGTGCAAAGGAAAGGAGATTTCATAGTGCTGTGAGATGAAAGCTGCTTGACTGTTTGATGTCAGACTACACGGGTGACAAGCTACTATGTGCATGAGGTGCAAAGAGAAAGCAGTCATGGCAAGCCCTCTCTAACAGCTACTGAGCATCCCGGGCATCCATTGGCAGCTTTTAGTCTCTTGCCTATAGAATGGCTGGGAAAGAAGAGCATATGTGTTGTGTAAAAATCCTCCCTCATGTGTCCAGCCACAAGGATGTCAAATAATTCCTTCTTTGTGCCTAGGTTGGCTTTCTCAGATATCAGGATGAGCCTGCTGGACCTGAGTCTGGGATACTTGTTAAACTGTACGGAGCAAGCAGGAAAAAAAGATTAAAGGAAGAATACAATCTGTGTGAAGCAGTGGCCCTGACTCTAAAGAAGCAGATGATCTGAGGGAAGGAAGAGCTTCCTTTTAAACTAGAGACTCTGCATGCAATGCAAATGATCCCATATGCAGCTGCCACTGGCAGCCAGCCACCCGCCTACAGAAGAATAAAGTCAAAGCAACAATTCCCTGAACCCTTAAGCTTAGTGACTTCAAACAAGAAAAAAGAAAAAGTGACCTGATTTTTTCCAGTGAACTCCTTCCATCTCCAAATTGTGCTGATGACCTCATCAACTACAGCTGTCTACTTCAAGCTTAGCCTCCCTCTGCCCAGTGGACCGCATCTGGTACCTGGGATGGGAAACATCTGGGCCTACCATCTCCAACATATATAATTAGGACTTTTTAAACTATGCTTAACTCCTTCTCACACCAGCAAGTGCATGAAAACATGACAACTTTGTGTGATGTACATAGAATATGAAAGATATCCCGCTGGGAAGAAATAGCAGAGCAACTACAGGCTCCTCCGGAGGTGATTTTTTTTCTGAGGACCATGAATCTCTCAAATTCCTTTCTCACACACCAAGTCCAGCCATAGGACTGAGGAGTTTCCTTACTAACAAAGTCTGTGTAGACAAGCCCATAGTCTTCCAGTGTCTGGTAGATGTATCCCTTTAATTAAGGAGTGTTGAGTGTTAGTGTGTGGTATGTCTGGCTAGTTTATAGCAATGCTATCTCTGAACACCACAGCAGTACGTTCCACTGGGTTTAGAAATGTGCTGCCTTTGAGGACAATGCTGACATGAATAATATTGCAGCCTGTGAAAATCTGAAATCATTTGGTGATGTGTCCTCATTCCTAAAGCAAAGAGTTGTCAGGGACTCATTGTGTTAGGCAACAAACAAACATACGGAAAGAGGCAGTCATTTCCCAGAAAAGAGGAATGACTTAAAAATATAGAACGCTCACCAGCTTGCTATTTTTAGGCTCTAGCCCAAGCAGAGCTACTATGAATATGTCTATGTGACCTGGGACATCACCTCCCAGCTCAAATATAGATGCATCCTATTTTTAGCATGCAAATTCATTGACAGCTAGCTCGAGTATGTCTCCTCAAGTTGGGCATCACCCCACGTTCCAAGAGTAGCCATAGCAGTAGCGTGGTCATTGTTACTACTTATTACTGCCTGCATTTGAGTAGTCCCCTAATCAAGGTCAGGGACCCATTGTGCTAGGCACCATACAAACATATGGAAAGAGGCAGTCATTACCCAGAAAAGCTTACAGTTAAGACTCTGATCTGATATATAGCACATGCCGAAATGGAAGACAGAATTGACTTCAATAGGACCTAAACACATGATTAAAGTTAACCATGTGCTTCAGTTCTTTGCTGAATCAGGGTCTAAAGTAAAACGCAAACAAATAAAGAGGGGGCTAAGAGAGGGAATGAGGGTAGCAGTAATAAGAACATGAGGACACTCTGTATTCAACTGGATGGTTCTGAGTCAAAAGGCTTTTACTTTTCCTCCAAGATACAGGATGTAAATGAATGAAGTACATACATATCAGCTCTCCCCGCTGGCTGGGTCTAGCCCATGTCAGCTGTTTTCTTCTTATAGGTAGCATGGCCACAATGGGTCTTTAGGAGGGATTTGAAGGAGGGCAGGATAGTGGCACTATGGACCAGATTGGGGAGGGCATTCCTTGCAAAAGACTAAGCTTGATGATACTAATGGAAGCAGTTGACAAACATGAAGCTGAGACTGGCATTGCGGGCAGACAGAAGGCCACAGGTGTCTTGAAATGATACAAGAATGGATTTAAAAAAAAAGGCAATTTCCCTTAATAGATGTATTGTGCCTAATGTTGCTTTGGAATATGCATTACAATCATGAGAATTTTTCAGTGTCTGCAACATTCTTCCCCTTGAAGAATTTAATTTAATTATTTACTTGGTGTATTGCTTGTGAGCATCTCTTGACTTCCCTGCTCTTGTTTTTCCCAGTGTGACTAGGTATCTGCTCTCATTTCCCCGTCCTTTACCTTTGATGTATTTCATTCATTTCAGAGAGACAATAAACAAGGATTAGCACTGAAAACAAATGGGAGAAACACTATAGTGCTGTTGTAGGAGGCAGATTAATAAATCACAAAGTTTTCAATCACTTAGTTCCTCAGAAGTTTGATAGAGAAGGTGGTTTCAATCTGGCAGCTGGAACTTGACAGGGAGCTGGATTTATTCTGTCTTCTTTTCTCTCTTGAGGCTGTTATACTAGAGTATATAGTGCAACATGCTCCAAAGAACTGCTGAACATGGCCACTGCAATCTTATTTCCCCAGGAAGTTCCTCCACATCAACTGCATTGTGTTATACATCCACCTATTAGAACAATCACTAGACACTGCCCTGGACAAAAACTTCAAGATCAAATGCCCCCGAACATTGGGAGAGGAAGCATAATCCTACACTGCATTTGAATTTTGTTCCGTCTCTAGAGCGGCCCAGCCTAAAACTCTGGTATTGAACATCCCTTAGCTTTGGGGTGTTTGAAATTTGAATCTGATTTGTGCAGCTAGATCTGATCTCTGTAATTAATGGGTTTCACTGTATATTCTGCTAAGGTGCTTTCTGCTGTATATTAGACCATTTAACTGGTCTCTCTGAATAGCTCAAAACGTATTGAGGTCAGTGAGGTGCATGGATGTATCTTAGTGCAGAATCTGGACTGGGGCAGAAATTCAAGGCTAGAACCAATGTTTTTAAATCCTCTCTCTTTTCAGATAACATTATAACTACAGGAGAATAAGTACTCACTTGACAAAATGAAATTACAATGTAGAGAGAGAATCAGCATGTTTAGATAATATTTATGCAGTGTTGTTGTAGCTGTGTTGGTCCCAGCATAAATATTAGAGAGAGAAGGTGGATGAGGTAAGATATTGTATTGAACCAACTTCTCTCTTACCAACAGAATTTGGTTCAATAAATGATATTACCTCATCACTCTTGTCTCTCTAGATAATATTTAGACAGTTTGTATGCTGTATTGTGTAAGATGTTTACCCTCATTATTAATAAAGATGGCACATTCTCGAACAACATTCAGTAGGATGTAACTGATTTTAGGAGCCACTATTCAATCTAAACTACAGTGATCACTGTTGAAAACTTCCCAGTTTTGTCTTAGATAAATGGATGTTATAATAGATAATCGTACTAGTGGCATTACCTCTGCTTACGATAGGAAATATTTAGGGAATACCACAAATTCTCAGGTAACATTCATTATTTAAGTTAACAGATGAGATTTTAAGGTTGTCCTAGCTAGACTGGTCCCCTTTAATAACGTTTTATCACAATTTAGTCTTAAAATTGTTCAGAATTAATGAACAAGTCAAATGTACATGAACTCTCTGTGGCAAAAAGTCAAACATCTGAGTCTTTGCTGTGCATGGTTTCATTTGGAAAACAAACAATTTTGTACACAAATTGGTGCTGAAGTGACCAGCTACCAAGACCCATTTTTGTTTGTGTAAAATGCATGGATTTTCATCATGCAGCATGGCATGTGCACACACCTTTGAAAGTTTGGCTGTGATATTTGAAAATTTGGTGTATTACATTTTAGACACTTACATTTTAGACACTTTTAATTTTGCTATCAAAGAAGCTCAACTTGAGCCTTTCCAGGTAAAATGATTAAATTCCACCAGCAATGAGTGCTGAGCAATGAGAAAAGTTTTAATTTAATTTTAATTTTAATTGACTGATGGGAGCACTTGCCTTTTGGACCAAACTTACTTCACTCATTTGCATTTCATTTTATGCCCCTGTGAAGAACAGAATTTTAATTATGGATTGTCATCAGCCATATAGCTTTGTGCACACCATTTTGTTTTCATGGATGTCATTTTGGTTTGCCTTCTTTATGAACAGTTGGCGTCATTTTTTAATTGCGACAGGAAAACTTCCAGCGGGAAAATCACGTGACTCGAAATCTGCCCAGCATCTGAACAGTATATAAGGGCAGAGAGAACTGTGTTTGCAACTATCCTTCTGAGTGGTAGCTGTGCAGACGTACTTTCATGAAGATCTCTGGATCAAGAGAGAAGATAGAAAGAAGAAGTTGACTTTCCCTGTTCTTCTCGTTCCTTGATTCTGCTCCTGATTTCTGATTCCCGCACCTTTGTATCCTGACCTGATCCACTTCATTCCTGACCTGCTTACCCTATCCATTTCTATAGAAAGGACAGTGACATTGATTTTATGCTTATTGTTTACTGTACCTACGGTTTGTGCTATATGGTAGTGGGCCTTGGCTTCAGGCCTCTTTAAGTTAACCCCTGAACTGTCTTATTTTATCAATAAATTGTTTACTTGATAACATTTTTATATAGTCTACCTAGTGTTTAATTGTACTAATTCTTCCTCAGTGATTGGATACGAGATAAAGGGTGAACAAAGATTTTTTTCTCTGGAACTTATTAAAGACTGTTTTTCCCCTAAATGGAGGAGTTCTGCCTCTATTGCATGTTCTTCTTCCTATGGATCATAAGGAACCTCTTCTCTGGTGGCTCAGCAGATTTCTAGTTCCATGGTTTCGGAGCCTATGATGAAGCCCCTGGAAACATAAATATTCCAGGGCCTGTGACTTGCAGAAGCAACAGAAAAGAGGAAAAAGTGCACCTCTTCAGATCTCCCTCTTCTAAATCTACACAGTTCTGGATCAATTTTCAGGTTAAAATGAAGAGAATCAAGGAACCCATATTTTTTCCTTGATGGAGGAGGGAAGAAAAACAAATCCTAATCATCAAGGGAAGCATGAATAGAAAACTCTTTAAATTGAACTTCAGAGTTTCCTTTCCACTGTACTGGCTAATGACATGTCAGGACAAATGTGGCCCTATGTCATCCTGTTTTGTTAAAGAAACTGCTATAAAACATGACTACTTTGCTAATCAGATGTCAAGAAAATGTCCTTAAATGCCTTTCCTGTAAATAAATAATTGCCATCAAGTAGGTTTTCAACAAAGAGGAGATGAGAATATACATTACCATGCCATGATGCACTATATTCCTGTGATGGGGTTTAACCTGCAAGGCAAAGAAAAAAATCCCAATTAGTCATGCTCTGTACTTGAGGGGGGCAGGAGTGATTTGATTAATTGCCTCCTGGCTAGAGGAGCAGAGCTATGCCTTATAAGTGGACTGAGGGAGCTCAGTTATGGAGATGTCTATAGAGGAGACAGGTGTCTCTGGCAGAAAGGAGCTCTGGGAGGGGGTTTAACAGGACAGAAGAATGGTACAGGAACAGGCTAGGCCCCTGAAGTGGAAGCTCTGAGGTAGGGTGAATAAGAGAATACATGAAGCCTGAGTGGGGTGGAAGGGGTAATAATTTGAGATTTGATTGGATTTTAATTTGAACTTGTTCGTGCTACCTTGGAAGAGGTTTAGACTTCTGTGACTTGGCCAGAAGGCCAAGCCACAGAACACCCGGTGGTGCTGTGGGGGAGTCAGAAGATGATGAAGGCTGAGAACTTTCATTGAAGGTCTGAGGGAGAGCTTCCCCCTGAGGGGCCACTAGGGACAAGAACCTTGTGCAATACTGTGACCAGAGCTGAGGAGGTGCCTATGAGGAGAGTCTGTGCTATTACGCACTCCTGTCAAACAGCTCACTTTTGTGTCTCAAGTTTATCTCAGGAAGAGAGTAGGCTTTACACGGAAATGTTTAAGTGACTTTACTGCAGGTGAACATGTCTGGAGACTGAAGTATTCTATTTATCCAGGCAAAGTACAGAATAGGTAGCTCACAATGCAAGCTTCCCTATACTTTCCCAGCTGTTAATACTAAGCATCTGTTGAAGGACATCTAGGAAAGAAGATTTCATGTTCATTAATCTCTAGTGTCGCTTGACTCTTGTTCATTAGGGTGAATAGTACTCCCTGTTTCAAAATGTGTTTTTTAATTTCATAACGAAATGAAGTAGGATTATAATATGAGTGGCAAATGGAGACACATCTTACTTCAAATATTTCCAGAAAGTCATACATGATCATATGGATTTCTGTTTCTCAAAATGTTGTATTTATACCCTTAGGGGACCTAGCCTGGGACATATTACAGGTTCTTTATTTTTCTTGCTTAACAGGAAATGTGCATCCACTAATTCCCTCGCTCTTTCCACAAATGCACCAATTCTGAGCATGAGATTCTCCCTCCTCTTGTGAATCTCCTCCAGTTGGTGTGACAGAACGGTTGTGGGAAGAAAAGTCAGCACACTGAATCTTGGGCCCTGCAGCTGGGGAGGGTCCAATTGGGCATATGAAAGCTAATGCATATACCCCCTGAAAAGCCAGGTGAATTACTGTATAGTCACTGGAGCAATAAAAGAAGTTCCCTTCTCCCCTTTCCTCCCCAGCTTGGTGACCTTTACTTGCTAGTCAGTGAAAACTGAGGATGTCTTCCTTTGTAATAGTGGTAAGATATTGATGGGTACACAGTTAGGTACTGTACTGAGTTACAAATAGAAAGATAGACAAAATAATTGCAGAATGCTGTGCAATCGGGACAAATCAGTTCCCCAAATCATTAATTCCCTGAATGTCTCTGTGGATGGTCTCAGAAAACTTCACCAAGAATATGAAAGATGGTATGATGCAGGGCAACAAGGAAGGAGTCAAGACTTTTTTTTAATCTCTTTTTCTGTCACATTAATTATGAATCAAGGCTTGCTCCAAATGCGATAGGGTCAGGTTCTGATCCCACCCTGTTGTCAATCATGAGTAACTGCAGTGAAGTCGGTGGAGTTACAGCACTGTTGTGGGTATAAATGAGATCAGAACCAGACTTATAGTGATGACTGATGACACACAAGTTAATGTCTTTCCCTACATGAGATCTTGTGTTGGGTATATTGTGGTTTTGTGCAGCTGAGAACTATCAGAAGATCTCATGGGAAATCACGTGGCTATGAAATGAATTAACCTGTATCACTGCTGCACAGCAGGGCCTGTAATTAAGCTGTAATTCCTCCCAGATAGTTTTATAGTTCTCCTTTTGTAACTCTCCAATTCTAAACTGTAGCTTTTCTGACTTTAACCCACTCGAGACCCACAGAGCCTCTGTTGGAGCAGGATTGCCCTTGATGATAATATTTTAAATATTAGACTCTTTCTCTGCTTTTGCTCTAAGAACTGGATAGGAAAAGTAGAGAAAAACTTACTTTAGGAGCACAGGACTCATCAGTTGCATCTAAAGCCGAATGCTACAGGGGATTTCCCTGGGCGGATAAAAGAAGCTTTAGCTTTGGGTGCTAAGGAAACTGTGCAGCATTCAGACACTTCAGGAGTGTAGTCAAGCTCATTGTTAGCTATCCAAAGGAAGTATCATGCTATGCTTAATGTAAAGCCTCTAAAAGCTCTCCTTTTGATGATACCTTTCAAAATGGATAGCTCAAACGATCCATAAGAATCATAATGTCAAATGGATTTCATGGTAGAGCTAGATCTAACATTGCTTTTTAAGGTGTTCCCATAAACCAACACTAATGAAAATTTCTGAAGTTATTATTACTTGAAAACACTGTTGTTGTTTTTTGTTTTTTTATTTTCCCCAGACACTTTTGCCCCAGGAACTTTTCCCTGTATTGCTGTGACTCACTAGCCCTTTGCCAAGATTCTGAAGCCTGCGGCTATTGATTTACGCAACAACAATAGATGACATCTTTATTGTTGCTATGGAGGTTTTGGCTTCCATAGAATACTCGGGGTCTAAGAATATAAAGATTCCATTGAAAAATGAGTCTTTGTACCAAACAGTTTGGCGATGGGGGGAAGGGAGATAGAAAGCTTTGAACTTCAGAATGAACATGCCACTGATGGCAATTTTGTATTCTTACAGTGTAAAAACTGAGAAAAAGAAAGGATCAGATGATTGTTCTTCCTGTCTTATTATCCTGCCTTGACTGTTCTTGAAGCTTCAAAGATAGATTAGAAAAAATGATACCATAGATTCTTCTATCTACTTCAATTCTTAACTTTTATAAGTCCTTCACCCTCATTCATTCAGGTGGGTTAGTGCTTACATGTTCATATGAGGCAAGGGACACTAGTGTGTGACACATGAAAATATTTTTTCTCATTAAATGCATATTCTTGCCCTGAAGTTAACAGTTTGAGAAATGTGACTTTACAATGGAGTTCTCCCCCTATAAATGTGCTTTTCAGATCTTTTCCAACTGTCCAAAATTGTATTGGATAAAGTCTGTTCTCCAGTGCTGATTGCTTGTTTTTAAAAAATTGGGAAAAGACGTGAAAACTTCAAAATCCCTGTTGGCATCTTTGGTGAAAATGTGGCTTTCCAGAAAGCTTGGGGACAATGCTGTCTCTGTTCACAGTTCTTGAAAGAGACATGTGTTACTCGTACATTGTCCTAGTTCTCCAGCTGTGGACTAGAGAGTTTTATTGTACTTTTAAAAATTATTTTATTGAAATTGGTTGAGATTTGAGGATACCTAATTAAAGAAAGTTCTAACTCTCAGCTTAACAGCCAGAATCCAATACAATACTAAGAAAGCTTCCAGGCTCAGCTTTAGGCATCTGAGATCAATTGGGCATTCAAAGGTTTGGTTTATATTTGATATTGCTTCTTTGAAAAATTTTCAGAAGAGAACAGTAAAGAGTATGAGGCAGGTATGAGACTGTGGTTCCAGTAATGTTAGTCTTCATGGTCCTGATTCTATGCTCCTCTTTGGATGCCAGTTACTTCACCCATAATTCTGGAGGAAGTGTGTCATATGTAGTCTATGCTGATAATGTCTCTTAGATTGCATTCTTAATAGCAAATTTTTGTCATAGGGATTCTCTGGCAATATTGAAGTTTCTCCACTAGGATGTCATATGCTTGTATGGACCTGCTCATCCATTGTGATCCAATGACCAAGTGGGCTATCTCATGGCCGTCCATTTGGTGAGTGCCCATTTTTAAACAGTGATTATTTAAAGCTATTTCTATATTGGTGAATAAGAGCTTGATTCAGCAAAGAAAGTGTGTGTTTGTGTTTAAGTGTCTTGCTGAACTGGGCCCTATAACCACAGTGAAATCCCTGTATCTTTTTGTGGTGAATTTTCAACATGATGTGCAGCCTGACTACTTCCATTACTGTTTTATGGCAAGTGTTCCAGACTTGCAACATGTTGTGATAAACATGTTATTCCTTGTTGCAATAATCTTGATGTAAATCTGTGGCAAGTGAAAAAGGGTATTTGTTATACAAGTTTCTGAGTCTCACAAGCAGAAATGACTTTTCAGTTGATAGTTGTATCTTGCTGATTAAAAGACTTTGAAGTTTGTCTTGAGACAAATGTTTAGTGTGTCAAATGTTATTTATGTACAATAGAAGCGGGGGTTCAGTGTCATAGCAGTGGTGAGAGCTCCTCCTCCAGTATCAGAGGACATCAGATCTTCACTATGCTGCAGCCCATTCAGCTCTCGCTACAGGCACTAGCCCACAGAAGGAAATACAATGTCACCCTGCACAGGTGAGCAGCACAGATAAGTGTAAAAATGGTTTGTTATTAAAAGGCTGCTGCTGGCGCACAGCTAGTGTTTGTCTCATTAAAAACCTGTCACTGTACAGGGAGCAGAATGCTCCTTGGAGCTGAAACCTCAAAATATGCTGACACAAGAGAGAGGATGGTAACAATGGTGTCCTTCTATTGCCTTGGAAATCAGCTGATACTAATTGGAGTGAAGTACTTCTCAGCAGCCCAATAAAGGCTGACTGTACATCTATCACCCACAGATCTGGGGGTGATGGGATCATAAAGATGGATAGGTTTAAAGAATTAGAACTGTATGAACAAGTAGTAATTAATTGGGGTAAAAATAAAACATTTTCTGTGGTAAATATTGCATACACAGCATCTCTCTGCTTGTTCACTTTTTGCCAAACCATGTCTTCAAGAGCTAGTTGAAATGTGTGTCAATTGTTCTCTGAAATGGAAAATTTTGATTAGATTTTTAAAATTGCTTGGATTTCATTGGAATCAAAATGAAACACTTTTTTTTTAAATTCCTTTCTCTATTTCCCATACTTTTCCAGTGGGGAAAAAAGGGAGAAAAGGAAGAGGGGGAACCTAAAACAACTCCCTGAAATCAAAAACTGTTTTGCTTTGTTTCAACAAAACAATTCCTGAGCTCCCCCCCCTTTTTTAAATTTTATTCAATGGAAATTTATTTGCATTTTTGATCCATCCTAATGCCTATGTTTGGAATCTGAAAGCAAAATATATAGTATTAGCTGGAAGGAGACAAGTGTCTTAACGGCTCATTCTTCCAGGTGCATAGATATAATCTCCCAATACAGGCACTTTTTTGATAACTCAAGAGTCTATTAGATTCCATAACACAATAGATAAATACTTTCTGACAGAAAGAAGATAAGACTGACTGTCTCTCCAACCTTGTGAGCCATATGTATCATGAATCTTTTATGATTAAAATGATCATCAGCCGAGTACACTGAAAGCTGAGTATAGTTTTTGGCTAATCAAACTGCTTTGCCCCTGCCCAACTCTGAAAAGCAGCAGCCAGTGAATGCACATATTTGCATAAAAAATTTGAATATCATCTCAAACCACAGCCCCCTGCTTGGTAGTGTAACAATATGGAAGCTCACACCATCCCTCCCAAATATAAAAATTCCCACCTTCTTAGTGGTCATTCTTTGAGTTAAGACAATACAGTATTTCAGCTATTTAGTGGGTTCTCACAATACTCCAACCCTCATTCTTCTTCAACCCTCCCAAATCTTCAATCCCTCCCAAATATAAAAATTCCCACCTTCTCAGTGGTCATTCTTTGAGTTAAGACAATACAGTATTTCAGCTATTTAGTGGGTCCTCACAATACTCCAACCTTCATTCTTCTTCAACCCTCACAATAATACTTCTCATTCTAAAACTTACATTTTTCCTTGATGGGAAAAAGCGAGTAACGGTTTAGTTTTTTTCCCCAGACTGAGGTGTGGAGGCTGCAGTCTCCAACATCAATGCCTCCAGCACATGCTCCGCTGTGTAAAAGCCTTCCAGTCCTCACTCTTCCCATCATGAACCACGTGGGGAGAAATCTTGGTCCCACTGAAGTCAGTGGGAGTTTTAGCCATTGACTTGGTTGGTAGCTAGGAATTCACCTCAAATCTCTGTGTTGGAGGAATTTTAATCTAAACAGCTGGATGTTACTGAACCAACAGAACAGCGCGTGAGAGAGAGTGAGGGAATGTGTGTTCATGATTAGCTCTAATTATTTTTCTAATCTATTTGCTGGTTGGAAAGTTTTGATGAAAATGAAATTTCAACAGAAAAAACCCAAACAGTAACTATCTGAAGTCAGTGAGAATGCAGAGAAATTGTGTATTCATCAGTCATTATATCAGGTATATGCTTGTTAAGTAGAAGTTTAAGCAGTTTCAGTAACCTGGTTATTATCAAGTTTGATACTCATCACTTCAGCGAACATCCTGATGTGTATTTATTTTCCTGTAAGAACTCTGAGAGGGCTGAGATATTCAGGATCTGAGAGTATATTGTACTACTTAACATTTGCAGTTGTGCTGTCTGCCATTTCTTCAGGGATTGATGCCACATTATAGCAATAGAGGGTAATGTGAGGACAGATTATTGTTACTGCTGTTTTATTCTATAATGATTAGTTACTGAACTGGACTTTTTACTATGTATTTCCACTTGCAAATACAGTGTTCTCCCTTTTCTGTTCATAGTATTCTGCACTTGCTATTTTGCATGTAACCCATCTTTCTAAGGCTTCCTCACTGGCTTACAAGAGTATCCAGTGAGACTGTCAGTTTATCTTAAAGTGAGAAGGAGCAGATCAAAAGCTGATATCTTAAAATGTTGTTGGGGTGGAAAAAGAATCCTGTGAACAAGAAATCTTGCTTTTCTGTATTTAGTCACTCAGTGACTTGTATATCAAATGTGTTCACTTGACAAGTCAAAATGAGATTTTTTTTCCAGTTCACTGTGTGATGAGGTGCCTATCCCACACAAGGGATGAAAGAGTTAATGTGAGGTGGAGAAGCCAATTTAACTCACCTGTTTGCACCGGCAGGATGGGCCAGGCCTAATTAATGATGAAACCCAGCTGGGAGGGGGGTGGGTTGGCTGGTTCTATAAACAGGAAGTTTAGAGCAAAAGGAGGCTGCAGTTCTTTTCTTAGTAGGGAGTAAGGAGAGATGTAGGAAATGGGAAGGCTATTGCAGGCAAGGAGAAAGCCCAGGGAAAAGCTTGGTAGAAAGAAGTCCAGGGAAGTGTCCAGAAGAAGACTGGTGGAGTGACCCTTGACTGCTCTTTTAGGATCTCTGGACTGGAAACCAGCATAGAGGGCAGGCCTGGTTCCACTATCAGCCCCCCTTGAAGGTGGGATGAAGCTCCTGGCAGTAGAGGATAAGGACTTTTGAGAGCCCTGAGGAAAGGGTATGTGGACCTCTGGGCCCAGAATCAAGAGCGAGAGTGTGGACCAAGGAATTGGATATTTGTTTCTGCTGGACTTTGTTATCCCAGAAGAGGTGGTCTTAAATGTGACCAGGCTGAAGGGCTATGTCTTGAAGAGGCAGACCACTGCAGTGTTGCAGCACCTATCAGCAGAGGGCACTAAACAAGGAGAGCCTGCTATGCCACACCCAGCCATGAGGGGTTCTCCAACGGTGAGCACAATCTTCTATACACTGCCAGCCCAACGGTGAAAGTTCTGGCATCCATAGAATTTAGTTGCACCATTTTCTGATTGTGAATGAAAACAATGAAACTGTTCCATTGTTTCAACTGTGCTCATAAGAAGCAAACATTAGTGCTTTGTGTTTTGTTTTCATAATAGTTTGGAAGACCTCATAAGTCCTTATTTCTAGTGCATAAGCTATACTTAATATCTGTTATCAAACATGGCTGCTCCAGGTTCCTCTTCATCCACGGAGCAGGAAAAGCAACAGCATGTTCTGTGCCTGTAAAGAACAACTTCGTCAGTCCCTTATTCAGATGCTGTGCTTGCTGCTCAGGCCCTGAGCTTTGTGTGGACTGTCTATACAGACTCAGTCCTGGTTGAGAAGGAACATTATGTACGCTCATCACGTTTGTGTCTAGTCAGTTATGAGTAGAGCTGGTTACAAAATTTTCTGTTAAAACCGTTTTTACCACAGACAGGGCTGTCCCTAGGGAGGTGTGGGGTCTGGGATGAAGCTGGAAAGTGGGCTGCAGCACCCGCCTCATGCCCAATCCTGGTGCGAAGTGTGGAGGCCCCTCAAAACCCGGGTCCTGGGGTGGTCACCCTGTTCACCGTACCCTAGGGTCGGCTCTGACAACAGAAAATATTTTTTGACTAAAAAGAAGGCCCAGAACTTCAGATTTCAGCAACCAAAAATGGAAATCTTTTGGTTTTAACCTGAGAAGTTTCAAGTTTTGGATATCGCAACTGAAAATTTTATGGGTTTTGGCTGCTGAAATTTGAACTCTTCATTTTTCATATAAAAACTGGAAAATTTTTCAAAACAAAGTGTTTTTATTTTCATCGAAAATTTTCATGGGGGGAAAAAATAATTTCCCAAACAGCGCTATTTGTAAGGTTTCCAAATCATACTGATGTAGTTTAGTGACAACATCATTTTTGCTAGATACGTAAATTATCTTAACAGTGCTATCATTTTTCATAATACAAGTGTCAAATGTGACTTACACAAAATACTTATTAAAGTGTTTGGTTCATACAAAGTCCTGGTTTTCAGTAAATAAGAAATTTTTCAGTGTTTAGAAAAAATGTTCCTTTTTCAAAAGTTCCTTTTCAAAATTTGCAAAATGCAAATAACTTCAAATGTTTTATATTTTAGGAAAAATGTTTGACATTATCTTTTGACTAGCTCCAATTTTTGTAGGCCTTCTCTCCACTAGACTTATTTTCTTAGCATTTACAGTATTAATAACTGCCGATGGAGCAGTTGCAAGTGCTAGTGGAGACAGAACATTAGCAGCTGCTGGTGTTTAATCTAAACCTGTTGTCTTTTAGTTTTTGTGCTGTAAATAAATATGCTTGCCAAGCATAATAGTGTTGACATGCACCACCAAAATCTGGATTTTGTTCTGTTTCTCACATTTTATTTAATTATGCTGTCTGGTGTATGTTGAAAAAGAACTCTAATTGAGGTGAGGGGGAAGGGAAACATACTTCCTACAGACCATTTCCTTACACACTTTCCAGTTGTTAAAGTTATTTAACACAGATAGATTTTAGGAAGTTGGGACTGAGCTTTTATGCTGGCAAATTGCCAGTGCAAATACTTTTAGATGCAATTTAATTATATCACTGGAGCCAGGCATCTAAGTACCCAATTTGCAAGCACAGTCAGGCAACTAGACCTCTTAATGACATCAATTTTAATTATGCTTAACAATCTGTTCCACCTTGTATTTAGCTGTGACACTCCAGTTACCTTTTCCAGACGTGAAGAAGAGCTGTTTGAAGCTCGAAATATTCTCTTCAACAACATAAATTGATCTAATAAAAGATATACGACCATCTTACCTCTCTCATTAATTTTACCCAGAGATACTTGCATGTGCAATTCTACAGGTCAAAAATGGGGAGCCCATGTTGAAGATGATCACATGAACTGACTAAAGTGTGCATCAGCTGGAGAAATATAATAATTAATAATGCTACAGCAAGAGTTATAGGTAGCAGTTATGGTAAAGAGAAAGATACTTAAATACACTGAACAGCATCTGATAGCTAAGTGCAGTTTTGTTTTGTGTATTTGTTTTCCTAGCCAGATTCCAGATCAAAACTTGACACAGCTGTCTCTTCTCATGATGTTTCAGTGATTCACTACTTCAATTGTTTGTGTTTTAGCTAGTTGTTTAATAGTTTTAGGATTTAAATGGTCACAGCTGAGCTTTGAGGTTAACACTCCATTAAGATAAATGGGGAGAGTTCACACTTCTTTTTGCACATTTATTTCAGTCAGTCTGGCTGAAATCTCAACAGATGTGCAGTGCACTGATTACACAGTGAAGTAGCTCTTTGCTCACAGAAACCTGTTACTTAATTTAAGATAAAAAGAGGGATAAAAATCCCATCAAAATCTACAGAATTAGCAGAGTAAGACCCAGTGCAAGGTACTTTTTCTTGGTCCATTAGCTATATACACAAACAGGAGTATTTATAAATCTCTAAATTGTTTGGGTTACCTTTGCAGACTCCTCCAATTAGCAGACTAAGGGCTAGTCTACAATACAGACTTTTGTCAACCAAAATCAGCTTTTTGTGCCAAAACAGTGGTGTACACTCTACGCTACCATCCCCTCACCCGAAACCGACCCAACTCCCCAGATTTTGTGACAAAATAAAAACACGTCAATGAGAGGAGCTTTTTGTGCCAAACCTTTATTGCCAATCATCAGGGTAGACGCCGTGCTTGGTTATATCACAGTAAATGGTCTCCGGGAAGTGTCCCACAATGCCCACCCTGACCACTCTGGCCCTCAGTTTGAACTCTGCTGCCCTGCAGCCATCTGTCCCTCGCCCTTAAAAGTCCTGGGAATTTTTGAAGTTCCGCTTCCTGCCTGGTTGGCATGGAGAGCTCACATCGCATCTTCCCAGCTGACCATGGTGGTTCCACACACCAAACATTCTTCGTCTTGGAGCATAAAGCAGCTTCTGGATCTGATTAGCATTTGAAAAGAGGAGGCCTTGCAGTGTCAGCTCTGCTCCAGCAAAAGGGACTTTGATATCTGTGGTCAGATTTCTTGTGGCATGGTGGAGAAGGGCTATGAATGGGACATGCTGCAGTACATTGCAAAAATCAAGGGGCTGCAGCAGGAGTACCTAAAGGCTAGGGAGTCAAACCATTGCTTTGGTGCACAGCCAAAGACCTGCTGCTTCTATAAGGAACTGTAAGCCATCCTCATCAGCGACCCCACCTCCACTGCCAAAAGATCTGTGGGCCTGTAGACACTGGACTCAACCTCAGTGAAGAAGTTGTGGATGAGGAGGTTGAGTTGGAACACAATGTAGAGTAGGAGACTGGGTCATTGGGAGATGGGGGGAGCCAGGACCTCTTCTTGAGCACAGAGTTCCTGAAGATGCATGCATTCCTCATCTATGCTGACCAACCCTCAAAAACATGGAAGGTTAGGTTTGGAAGAGATCTCAAGAGGTCATCTAGTCCAACCCCCTGCTCAAAGCAGGGCCAACCCCAACTAAATCATCCCAGCCAGGGCTTTGTCAAGTCGGGCCTAAAAAATCTCTAAGGATGGCGAATCCACCACCTCCCTAGGTAACCCATTCTAGTGCTTCACCACCCTTCTATTGAAAAAGTCTTTCCTAATACCCAACCTAGACCTCCCCCACTGCAACTTGAGACAATTACTCCTTGTTCTGTCATCTGCCACGCTGAGAAAAGCCTAACTCCATCCTCCCTGGAACCTCCCTTCAGGTAGTTGAAGGCTGCTCTCAAATCCCCCTTCACCCTTCTCTTCTGCAGATTAAACAAACCCAGTTCCCTCAATCTCTCCTCATAAATTATGTGCCCCAGCCTCCTAATTATTTTTGTTACCCTCTGCTGGACTCTCTCCAACTTATCCACATCTTTTTTATAGTGGTGGACCCAAAACTGGACACAATACTTCAAATGTGGCCTTACCAGTGAGCAATACATGGGAATATTACTTCCCTCAATCTGCTGGCAATGTTTCCACTAATGCAGCCCAATATGCCATTAGCTTTCTTGGCAATAAGGGCAAACTGTTGACCCATATTCAGCTTCTTGTCCACTGTAACCCCCAGGTCCTTTTCTGCAAAGCTGCTGCCTAGCCAGTTAGTCCCCAGTCTGCAGCAGTGCATGGAATTCTTCTGTCCCAAGTCAAGGACTATGCACTTGTTCTTGTTGAACGTCGTCAGATTTCTTTTGACTCAATCCTTCCATTTGTCTAGGTCAGCCTTCATCCTAATCCGACCTTCCAGGGTATGCACCACTCCCCGCAATTTAGTGTCATCTGCAAACTTGCTGAGGGTGCAATCTACCCCATCCTCCAGATCATTAATGAAGATGTTGAACAAAACCAGTCCCAGCACCGACCCCTGGGGCACTCCACTCATTACCAACTGCCAACTAGACATTGAGCCTTTGAGCACTACCTGTTGAGCCCAATAATCTAGCCAGCTTTCTATCCACCTGATAATCCATTCATCCAATCAATACTTATTTAATTTGCTAGCAAGAATACTGTATCAAAAGCTTTGCTAAAATCAAGATATATCACATCTACTGCTTTCCCCATGTCCACAGAGCCAGTCATCTCATCATAGAAGGCAATAAGGTTGGTCAGACATGACTTGCCTTTGGTGAATCCATGCTGACTGTTCCTGATCACCTTCCTCTCTTCCAAGTGCTTCAAAATGGATTCCTTGAGGACCTGCTCCATGATTTTTCTGGGGATTGAGGTGAGGCTGACCTGTCTATAGTTCACCAGATTGTCGTCGTCCTCTTTTTTGAAGATGGGCACTTTATTTGCCTTTTTCCAATCATCCAGGACCTCCCCTGGTCACCACAAGTTTTTGAAGATAATGGCTAATGGCTCTGCAATCACATGAGCCAACTCCTTCAGCACCCTCGGATGCATTACATCCAGCTCCATGGACTTGTGCATATCCAGCCTTTCTAAATAGTCCTGAACCTGTTCTTTGAACACTGCGGGCTGCTCACCTCCTCCCCATTCTGTGCTGCCCAATGCAACAGTCTGGGAGCTGACCTTGTCTGTGAAGACAGAGGCAAAGAAGGCATTGATTTCTCCAGCTTTTTCCACATCATCTTTCGCTAGGTTTCCTCCCACATTCAGTAAGGGGCCTGTGCATCCCCTGACCTTCTCATTGATGAAATGCCTGTAGAAACCCTTCTTGTTACTCTTCATATCCCTTGCTAGCTGCAACTCTTACTGTGCTTTGGCCTTGCTGATTTCACTCATGCATTCACAGACAGTATCTTTATACTCTTCTCTAGTCATCTGACCAAACTTCCACTTTTTGTAAGCTTCCTTTTTGTGTTTAAGCTCACCAAAACTTTCTCTTATTAAACCAAGCTGGTCGCTTGCCATATTTGCTCTTCTTTCTGATGTCAGTGAAACATATATGGTGATCACAGGCTCCAGCAATTCCATAGAGAAGTACCCCTTTCTCTTGATATATTCTCATCACAAGATGGTTCGAGGCCAAAATTGGGATATACGTGCCATCAATTGCCCCCTGTCCCTGCCACAGTTAGGGAATCCCCTCTCTGTGAAGCCATCCACTATTTCGTGCACATTTCCAAGACTCTCAGTCCTTTGTAGCAGAATGTGATTAATGGCCCTACACACTTGCTATACCACAGTTCCAATGGTGGACTCTTCAACTCCAGACTGATTAGCAACTGACCGGTAGCAGTTTGGAGTTGCCAGCTTCCACAGTGCGATCGCCACATGCTTCTCCACCAATAGGGCAACTCTCATTCTGATGTCCTTGCACAGCAAGGCAGGGCTGAGCTCCCCACAGAGTTCCATGAAGGTGGCTTAGTTCTGCAGCCCCTTCTTGTCATCCCAGACCTGCATAATGATGCAATCCCACCACTCAGTGCTTCTCTTATGTTCCCAAAAGCAGCGGCAAATCGTTTGCAGATGCTCCGTGAATGCAAATAGTAACCCAGCGTTTGTTTTGCACAGCACACAGTAGGTCATGCACCTCGGATTCCTGTTCCAATTGGGAGTTCATAATGTGTTCAGAATCAGACCACTGACAACAATAGGGTACTGCTGAATCCATCCTTTAAGACAGAGATGGCTGGCACACAGGAAACTGGGGCACTTGAAAAATGCTGAGAAACGCAGTGAGAAACCCATGGAATGATGAGATAAAAATCATGCATCATAAGATGTTGATCCCACACCCATGATGCATTGTGATCCTCTCAGCCTTCCCACAACTCCTAGCAGCACAAGGTGGAGAATTGCATAGTGGGATAGCTCCCCACAGTGCACTACTTTCAGTGTCGATAATAGAGCACCAACTTGTGGACATGAGTGCTGTGTGAACAGGCCCAAGCATTGTAATTATTGTGCTTTTTGATCATCGCTGTAACTTGTGTTGTCAATACTTTCTAGTGTAGACAAGGCCTAAGCAATTATAATATTGAACAGTGTGCAGGCTGCAAAGCTGTATGTAGTGCTTTGTATTATATATGGAACCTGATAAAACCACAACTGGAGGCTGTGTTTTTAAAATTTGGACCTCAAGACAACTGTCCCTTTAAAAATGTGTCCCTCAAGACATCATGGCATGAAGGGATTGCCCTACTCTCCTCTTTCTTTCACTGTTATACAATACACTGTGTACTGTGTTTGAGCGCTGTTTTCCACATAAGAGGAAGCAATGTACAAGCCTGAATCTTAGCTGGTATAAATTACCATAGTTCTTCTGAAGTCAATGGAGTTTACTCTTGTTGGGGATCTGGCCCTTTGTTTGTAAATTTGTAGCATGTAAAGATCTCATAATATTCTTTCATATGAAAGTTCTATTATATATAATGTGTTATCAGAATCAATTGACCAATCAGATTCAAACTGTTTATGATAAACAACCAAAGCCTCTTGTGCAGCTGAAGTATGTCTTCTCCAGACTGAAATACCCTCTCCAAATTTTAAACAGCAAAAAATACTGGACACAGCCCATCTATTAAAACTCCTTATTCCTGATGAAAGTTCTTCCAGAACCATCATGTGCTCTATTCCCCAACCCTATGCCCCCAAAGTTTTAATGTCCCTCAAAGTTAAGCTGGGCTTTGAGGAAGAACAGATGAAGGCATGCAAATAATTCCCACGCAAAGGTGAAGTTATATTTATTTCCAGCCTACACTTTTCACTTCAGTGCGTATTTGTAAGATAAATCAGTTGGATATTTCTGAACAGCAGTTCTCATAACACAAAACTCCCAGTAGGTATTTCACACGGGGAAAAAAATTGCATTGCGATTCCGACAAACATCCACTAATGTCACAATATTTTATTGTTCTACCATAAATATTGAATCTCACTGGAGTTACTAACTTAACTTTACTCTCCAATGCCCTGTTTATCATCATTATATGTTGATGTTTCTGGATAAAGTGTGAATTTATTTTGTATTTATTGGTGGGGAACGGAGATGTAAGATTTAATACTGCAATACTAAAGTGGGACATGCTAATAGCCATATATATATAACTTTCATGTTGTGTGCATGCAGTCTTGTGTCCACAAAATCCATGTATGTCAAGGCCCTATGTTCTATATCATTATTACTGCAGTAGCGTGCTGTCTGGGGTCGTCATCTCCTCCTGACTGCCAGTGTGCTCCTTCTCAGGCCCCTCTCTTCTTGCTTTGCCTTTTTTTCTTCCTCAGATTTGTTAGATACAGAATGTTGTCTGTGCCACTAGGGCTTTGTACAGCTTTATCTGCCTCCTCCAAACAAACAGAAAAGTCTTTTGCCCACTTGGGCTCGCAACTGTTTTATCCAAGACTCTCAATCAATCTTTCACCTTTGTTCTTGCTCCTTTTCCAGTGAACCCATGCAAAAACCTTCCCTCTTCCTGAAGGGGCTCCTGCCAGAGACAGTATTGTTAACCTCAAATATTCAAAAGTCATGAGATTGGCTTTAAAATCATGAGATTATGTAAAAATCATAGATTGGGTGTTCTTTTTATTTGCCTTCTGCTTTTTGAGCCTTTAGGGTGCACCAGGGTCACATTTTGAAGCTTTCACAACTGACATGAGGGCTAAAAACTTACTTTTCCTTTCAGAATGAAGGCTGAAATCATCATACATCTACTTGACCAGGAGCTGGGGCTTTAAGGAAAACAATATTTATCATGACAAAATCATGAGAGTTGGCAACACTGCAAGTTGGAGACTTTCTGACCTCTAGCAGCTTTCCCTCACTTCCTCTCTGAGCTTTAGGGGCAACTATCCCACATTAGGTCTGATGGGGCAACAGCTAATTAGTTGGGGGGAGGGGAGGCTGTACCACTTTCTCCTAATAAGGGCAGATCCACCTGAAACTATAAACTGGGATTTTTCAAAGGAGTCCAAGGAAGTTTGGTGCCCAAATCCCATTGGCTCCTTTGAAATCCCTATCCGTAATGTTTTTGAAGTGAACGAATGATGTTTGTCTTCATTCTGGCTCATTCTGCATACAATGGACGATGGACATTCCAGCTGAAATCTAGAATTGTCCTTTCACAGGTCAAAAGTGACACTTCCTAATATCCATGTATGTATTTTCCATTTATCTGTGCACTTATTTAACCCTTTTCTAATCCACGTTGCATGATTTCTGCTGATCTCACTGGCAGGACTTTTTCATGGAATTTAGTAATAATTCACAGCCCATCTCCAATGGCAAAAAGTCTGTTTTACTTCACTGCATAATCAAAGGTGCAAATGGTTATCCTTACTTTATTTAAAGGATGTATTGTATGGGGTGTTTAAATGGAAACTTCTACTAGCTCTTCACTAATCTTTCTGCATTCCCGATTAAGTGCTGTATTTGGCCCCAATTCCATGGCCAATCTCTAGCAGTTTGTTCAGTTTAAAGGTTGCAGCCAAGGCTCAGTTGTGGGCAGGGAAAGAGAAGTCAGTGAAGATGCTGAAGTGATATTAATTTATATAGTCTACGTTCAAATAAATGTTGAAATATTTTGATTGTTCAAAATTACTTACATTTACTTTATATTAAGTGGCAGTGAAGGTGTGCTATGACTTAGGCTGAACTTGTTCACTAGGCATTTTTTCAGGTAAAAGTTACACATCATGTCCACTTCACGTCAGGTTCACAGGCCCTCTGTTGTGATGCCTGAGGGTGAAGATGCCAGGATACAATGCTCTCTAGACAGAATGCTTTGCTTTGGCCTTATGTTTCATTCAATTCCATCCAGGCTATGACTGCAATTGAGAAATACAGCTACAAAGATATCCAGTTTACTGTGATCTTGCAGTCCATGACACTCATCAGCAATATTAACTATCTCATCATGTGGGATAAAAAGTCTAGCTCTTCTGTTTGGAAAGCTTAAAGAAAGTAAACAAAAACATAAAAATTGACACAGAGAGAAGTTTTTTAGATAGAACAAAACACAGTGACAGAAAAGATGTGTAGGAGGATAAGCTTTCAGGCCAGGCAGTCATGCTTAGTTAGAAGACATTCATAGAGCAGAAGGCTGTGTTTGTTTTTCCTGTCCCTACTCAAGCAAATGTATTGCATTATTTGTCTTATTTTGACACTTCAGTGTTTAAGGGTTTGGTTCAAGATGGTTAAGGATATAAAAAATTATTGCAAGGTTTACATTCCTGGTGGTAGATTTTGACATGTGTTAGCTAAAAGTGTTCTATCTACAAAGCAATTTAGAAGACGGCACTTTGGTGGAACATATCCCTCCAGTCTCTGAAGAAAGATGCCTCTCGCTTTCTCTCTCTCCTTTTTCTTTTTAAGCCATCGTACTGAATTATAGAAGAAAATGAAATCCCTTCCTCTTTCATTTCAGGCCTCGATCCTGTAATGAGAAACACTAACACAGATGTCTGAATCCACCTGCCGTCCCAATCACTTTGATGGAACACTACACAGGCACAGAGGGTTTGCACCAGCACAGTAGTTTGCATTGCAGGATGGACTTTGATTGCTTGTGGAGAGACAAGATGGGTATGGTAAAATCTTTTATTGTACCAACTTCTGTTGGCAAGAGAGTCATGTTTTTGAGCTACACAAAGCTGCTCTTATATGCTCTGTGTCAGAGAGAAATGCAAGGTGGAATAGATTGTTTAGCAACATTCCCTACAGGTACAAAGTAAAAAAGGATCTCCCTGTCCCAACCACCAGCTTACAATAGATAGGAGAGACTAACAGGTGGACTATTCACAGAAAGCAACTGAGAACAGATTATGGACAGAGCCAAAGTGAATTCAAAATTATTTGAGTAAGCATGATAGTTGTCATTTTGGCTGATGCACCATGGACATCCAGCACTTTCAGACTTCAACTGCTATGGCTTAAGCTAAAGCTCTCTAATTGCAGCTGTGGTAGACTCCTATCCTCTGTAGATTGTGTGTTACAGGTTCCTCTCTGAGCCACTCACCAATGAGTTACACAAATATCAGAGGAAACATGTTAGAAGTACTTTCCCAGTGCTATTTAGTAGCTTTTTAACCTTTTTATGCATTTATTTGCTACATTTTATGCATTTATTTGCTACATTACCTCTTCAGCCTCCCCAGCCTCGTCAGTTACAAGCACAGGGCTTGGCTGCCTGAATCTCTCTTCCATAATATAGGCCCTGATTCTACAACCAGTCATGTACATAACCAATGCAGCCAATGAGACCATTTGCATGAATAGGGCATGACAGGACTGGGGCAGTAAGTATAGCCATTTCCTATGGCATCTCGCACCAGAAATCTATTTGCATTGCAGTCCTGCCTTTCTACAGTCACATGTGTTGGTGTTTACGGAGCCCTCCAATACAAACCTGTGTAAGGCCACATACCAAGAATATTTCTTAGAAGGGGTGGGATTCAAACACTGGATTTTGCATCTTTGTAGCAGGATCCCATCTTCAGAAGGGGGTGGGGCAATACCTTTGTACTATCATACACCATAGATGACGGTGGCTTCCTCTTGTTCCCTCCTTCCCCAATACCCATCAGCAGTTGAGCCCCAGATACAATTATTGTTACTACTCAGTTGTGTTCTGTATCCCTACATGTAGCTGCCATTTCAGAGCTCCAAACATCTGTGGAAACTAATAGCATTTTGTTCACAAACCAACCTGCTGCACTAACTTACCTTAAGGGACAATTAGCTAGTGACACTCTAGAAACAGTCAAATGGCTCATATAGCATCCCCCAGCAATTTCAACACAGCTTAGTGAAACAACTGTAGTCAGGTGTATCTTGTTCCTTCATGTTTTAATTCTTCTTTTTTTCCCTTATCGATTGTAATAAGGAACATGTAATTAAAGGAACAGATTACCATTGTCACAAAGTACTTTGCAGCTGGGTGCTAGAGAAAAAGTGTACCTGCTACATTGAACTATAACTAATTGTCTCCTAAATACTAAATGTCTCCTGCCCTGGTTGCTAAGCCACTGTAGGCTTCTTTACAACAGGTCCTTACATCAACCTGAAGAAGAGCTTTGTGTAAGCTTGGAAATTTCTCTCACCAACAGAAGTTGGTCCAGTAAAAGATACTAATGCATCCATTTTGCCTCTCTGACAGGTCCCTGACATTCCCATATGTGCTGTTGATTTTAATGGCCTGTGAAGATCCAAAATTCACTTTTGATACATTTAGTATCAATATCCCACTCCTAATGGCTTTATTAGGAGAGCTACTGAAACACAGATTGAGTTTTCCTTTGTCTGCAAGTAACATATTCTTTTTGTCTTCTTTAAAAAGTAAAAGTGAGACATAGTTTCTATATAATTGATGACGATCCTTTGCCATTATTTTATTATACGCACTCTCTAAGCATTACTTTTAATATCATACATCCACTGAAATGGGTCTACTGTGTTTCACTGTCCTATGGCTCAACATTAACTACTTCTGCATGTTTCGGATCTTATTTATGTATTTATGTACCTTGTTTCAACCAGTTTCCAGAAACTTTCATCTTATCGGCTCAGAAGAGTACACCTGTGGAGTCTGCTTCTGCTCCCATTCTGGCCAATGAGAACTTTCACATTGACTTTGATATGTGTAACAGTGGGTCATTAAACATTTTGAGACAAATTCTACCTTCAGGTGCATGGACCTAGTTTCCTTTGGTTTCAGTGGAACTCAGCATATGCATTTCAGAACAAAATTCCTTAGACCATATTCCATATCATCCTGGTATATTACTTGCATTTGACATTTATTCTTGGGTATTTTCAACACATCATTTGCAATAGTGAGTGAGCTGGGTGCTCATTTTCAAGTGATAATTCATCAACATATGTAAAGTGCTTTAAGATGCTGTGTTGGAAGGTGCTGGCGAATGTATTACTTGTTATTCCCCCACAGAAAAGTTTAACTTGTAGTTAAAATTGTTCAGGTACATTTCTCATCAATTTAATTCCTACAAATCTAGAAAATCACTAATTAAGGAAATGTTAGGGATTATGCAGGTGGTTTGAATGCTCTCTTCACAATAGCATATCCAATTCCTGGACATCACTACCACACATTGCCTTTCATTACAAACCTATATCCACCCTCAGAAGAGGTCTCTCTGATTGCCAGTGATGAATCAGAGAATCTATCTATATCAGTAGTTATCTAATAGGAAGATGGCGAAGACATAAAATAATGTGGGATTCATTTTGTTGAATATTGAGGTGGATAAGGAAGGCCAACAAATGCAGTGTGTTGATAAACCTGACTTCTCAGTTTTTAAAATGAAGAGGTGAGTTCTTATACACAGGGCTGTATAATTTTAACCCACCTGTGCATAAAATAAAGTGTATTCTTAATAGGGCCTCTAATGGCCATTGCTTTTTGTTGATGGAGATTACTTTCATAGAATTAAACTCCTGATTCCTTAATAGGGGAAAAGATGTGTAATTCTAACTTTTTTTTGAAGATTTAAATAAAATTTCCCTAAAACAACCAGCCACAAAACAAACAAACAAAAACTATAAATGAAATTTGTAGATTTAATTCTGAGGAATCAGGGTAATGGGTAATTGAAGGGATTAGCACTAAGGGAGGGGAAAAAATGCTCCTTTCTGTGGCAGTGTGAGACCGAGTCAGTCAGTCATTCACATAACTGAAAGACATTGCAGTTAAACAAAAGTGTGTGTGGGGGGAAATATAGCAGGGACATAAAATGAAAGTTTAGAGAAAAAAAAAGAATCTGAATGAACACTGTCTGTTTTTAATGTATGTCAATCAGCAAGTAACAACCAGGAAAGCTATTTTGGGAATGAATATCCCCTCTCTAACTCAAGTAACTGGAATCAGTCCAGCACTCCTTTCCTTATCGTAGGCCCTACAAATATGATATACCCTGTAGGCAGAGATACCATCAAGAAAGATTATTATTGTCCTCTAGCCTTTCCTCCCCCTCTAAGCCCAAATATAATAAGAAGAATGACAGCCCCCAAAATGAAATATATCTCTTTAATTGTTCTGTCAAACTAAGAAATGAAAAAAGCTTGAGGTTGAGGAACACAAGTAATTTCAAAATTTGGGGTCTCATTCTGTTGTCACTGATGTTTTGTTATTGACTTCACTGAAGCCGGTGTCCAGCCCATAATCTTAAGCCCAAATGACTATGTTAGTGCGATAGCCCTTCTTCTAAATTAAGTAAAATAATGTGCCTCATAAATAAAGGGCACAGCCAAAAGTGTGTGTTCTCACCTGCCAGATGTTACTGATTATTTTCACTAGCGGAACGTAAAGGCAAATTGTATGTGACTCTGAATCAAGTTAAACTTATTAACAAAATTCCCCGACTAAACCTGTACCACTCTGTTTACAGTAATTATTGAAAACACCACAGTACCCCTCTACTACAGGTAGTGTTGTGGAACATCACTGTATGGAATACAGTAGCATTATTTTAAATATCAGAACCGAGTAGATTGCTGCTTCATTGCTTTGCACAATGTGTGGTCATTAACACACTTTTAAAATGGAGGCAAAATGTTACTGTTCTGATTTTCTAGTGTTTTACACCCTCTTCGCGCTCACTCTGCACAGATGCAAATGACCACCTAGGCTACAACACGTTAGAGAATCAGGATAGAAGTCTTTCTTGAAATAAATATTGACTGTTAAACAATTCCATCAAGCAGCTCTCTATAATTGTTTGGATCACATTTATCATAGAAGTATTACAAAGAAAGAGAGGTTACACTCTCTGGATAGACTCAGGCTGCCTCTCTAGAAATTGAAACTCTGAACTTACGAGTTGACCCAATGGGCTGCGTATAGAGACAGACTTCTGTCTGCAAAAAGCAACTTGCAGCAACTGGCCCTTCATATCTTCTTCAGAAAAATGTTAGGGAACAAATCTGGCAAGAAGAGAACAGGCCATGTAAGCTTGGGTTGATAAAATGAGTGAAATCAGCCTCCAATAGCTACACCCATCTCAGTTTGAGTTCCTTCCATGCTTCTTTCTTTCAGACTTTATTTTATTTGTTATGGAACACACAAAGAAAATAATGAAATTCTGACATTATTGAATACAGTGGCATAATTAAATCACCCTCAATGAGTGGCGGTAGCTCACACCAACATTGCACTGTCCACATCAGTGCTTCTGTTGATAAAACTTACGTTGGACGGGGTGTAAAAAACCCAAAGTGCTAGTGTAGACATAGCCTTAGTAGTAGAGAAGCAGCAGCAACATTTGGAATTAGTTCTTTACATTGGACATTGGAATGGAAATGTAATCAGCTGCTTTCCAATGTGCTTTGATAATTATTGGTGAGCTTTTGATTCTGTCTAATGCAAATGGAATATCTTAGTTCTCACTGATGTACTTTAGTGCCTTTCCCAGCTCACATCACTGGAATATTTCAGATTCTCTGTATAGTTGTAACACTCAACAAGCAACAGAAGTAAGAGAGTTCCAAGCACGAGGCAACAATTTCCAAGTATATTTTTCTGTTTGGGATATTTTTATTTTTTTTGGTAGAACACCGTCACACTTCTATTTGTCATTAGATATAATAATCTTGGGAGTAAGCATTTCATTAAAATAAAGTTAAGATTATAATATCATATCTGTAATTAAAAGGGGCAAAAGTTTTAACTTTTCAACAAACACAAGCTGTTTCAACAAACAGCTGGATGGCAGAAAGTTAATAAAGAACCAAGCCATAAGGAAATACCCAATTTAAAGTTATACTGAAAACCTTAACTCTGACCTTTGTTATAGAATCATGGAAGTGTAGGACTGGATGGAACCTTAAGAGGCAAGACTAAGTATTATCTACGCCTTCCCTGACAGATGTTTGTCTAACCTTCTCTTAAAAATCTCCAGTGATGGAGATTCCACAACTTACCTAGCTAACGTATTCCAGTGCTTAACTACCCTGCTACTTAGAAAGCTTTTTCATAATGACCAACCTAAACCATCCGTATTGCAATTTAAGCCCATTGCTGCTTGTCCTAACCTTGGAGGTTAGAGAACAATTTTTCTCCCTTGTAACAACCTTTTACGTACTTGAAAACTGCTAGCAGTTCCCTCCCTCAGTCTTCTCTTCTCCAGACTAAGTAAAACCAGTTTTTTCAAACTTCCCTCAGAGGTCATGTTTTCTAGACCTTTAATCATTTTTGTTGCTCTTCTCTGGACTTTCTCCAATTTGTCCAAATCTTTCCTGCAATGTGGCACCCAGATCTGGACACAATACTCCAGGTGAGGCCTAATCAGCATGGAGTAGAGTGGAAATATTATTTCTTGTGTCTTGCTACAACACTCCTGTTAAGGCATCCCAGAATGTTTGCTTTTTTTTTTTGTGCAACTGTTACACTGTTGTCATATTTAACTTGTGATCCTCTATGACCCCCCTGGTCTCTTCTGCAGTATGCCTTCCTAGGTTGTCATTTCCCATTCTGCATGCATGCAGGTGATTATTCCTTCTTCAATGGAGTACTCTGCATTTGTCTTTATTGAACGTCGTCCTATTTACTTAGACCATTTCTCCAGTTTGTCCAGATCATTTTGAATGTTAATCCAATCCTCCAAAGCACTTGCACCCTCCCATCTTGGTATCATCCGCAAACTTTATAAGTGTACTCTCTATGCCATTATCTAAATCATTGATGATCATTGATTGAACAGAACCAGACCAAAAACTGATTCCTGCCAGACTCCACTTGATTTGCCCTTCCAGCTTGACTGTGAACCACTGATAACTACTCTTTGGGAAGAGATTTCCAATCAATTATGCACCCACATTATAATAGCTCCATCTAGGTCAAGGGTTCTTAAACTTGGAGCTGTGATCCCTTGGAGGGTCACGAGGTTATTATGGAGGGGTCGTGAGCTGGCATCCCCCAGTGCATGCCGGTAAGGATGGCATGGCATAGGTGGGGTAATCACTTTTGGGTGGGGAGGGGTGGTCATCACAGCCTGAAATATTTTCAAAGGGGATCCTAGTAAAAAAAGGTTTGAGAACCCCTGATTTAGGTTGTATTTCGCTAGTTTGTTTATGCATATGCATTAGAGTACAGCACATGGTCACACATTATTTTTCAGATAGTGCAATGTAATATCGAGCAGTTTTTTTGCAACAGCCTTGTAAAGAGCATCTTAAAAGGTGTGTAAGAGAATGAAGTAGTGATCTGGAGGAATCTTTGCTGTATTTATTGAATGTCTTGTTCATAAATGACTTTCATGCCTTCATTTGTCATCTACACTTACAAAAAATAGTGCAGTCTAAAATATGCCACAATTGTATCAAAGCTTTTGGAAAAAACTATTATATTACATTTGAGAGAGTGAACTTATTTTTTTATTCAGAAAAACATTCAGTTTACAATCATGCCCATATAAACCTTGAACTCATCCTTTATCTCATATACTTCCATATAACCATATCCTCTAAAATCTTAGTTTGTCCCTATCAAACTTTGGTTGACATCAAAGAAGCTGAATCCATTACCCTGTCAGCAGGCGTGTGTGTCAGAATTGTTAGGTCATCTCTTGCCTTATCCCCAGTCTATTCAAACAGCATCAGACCAGTTTTCACTGGGGAGAAATCGATTGACAAGATCCAGACTTGCATTAATATCAACGTTCTCCTGTGTGTTTAGAAATCTTGGAATAATTTTAGTACCTTTAGCACTGGGAACCTGGCTGCAAACAGTTCTTTCACAACTAGAGATTGGATGCACACATTTCCTCATGCCTGTAAGCAATTGTTTTAATTAGTGTGGTTTAAAAAGTGGATGGTGTTTTCTCATGAGCAGAAAAAAAAAATCCTGTGTGGCAGCAGATAACTGAACATTATGCACTTGGCCACTGGAGTTGGTTAAATCTACCTCTTGAATCCATTCACCTTTACAAATGCACTTAGTTCTTCAGAAACCCGTGGGTTGTTTTTACACTGGCTCTTGTCTTGTGTGAGGCTGAGCAAAGATAAACAAGACGCAGTGGCACAGAGCCAGTGTTCTTTCAATGAATGTAAAAAATACCTTTTTCAAAGCTTCCTTTTGTCGATTGATGTCAAATAAAGTCAGATCTGTTTCTATCCTTAAAGGCTACAGGGAAAGTCATGTGATTCTTTATTTCTTCATTTAAAAAATGAATGTCGTTGAAGTGCACAGAGATTTTTATTCCGAAGTATTGTGCTTCTGGCTGTATTTTGGGTTGTCTAAATATTGGGTCAAATATGGTTCCAACAGTGATTATTATTTCATGTCTGAAATTAATAATAAGTAATCTTTTATATAGCACTTTTAAGCTGTTGCTCCCAAAATGCTTTGTAAATAGCTGACTGGGACAGCTACACTATGTAGTGTTGCCAGGAAGAAGGATCAGCTGGGAAGGATGGACTACAGCTGTCTTCACGATTGATCCAGTCCAGCAATATTTTATTTAAACAGAGGAAAGTTTCTGATAGGAAATAGTTTCACAGACTATGTGAAACAGTGATCATCAGCAAGTGCTACTGGCCTCATGTACATATATGGAGCTGAAAATGAGACTGCATTCCTGCTGCCAATTTTTTATAACTAATTTGATGACAAATGGTGAGCCTTGAATCCAAACCCTTCATATTTGGAAGGGAATTCAAATTCAGATTCCCTGGATCTGAACCCGTCCCTCTGGCTTTGGTTCTGGATCAGATTCCAAACCAGAAAAAGCCCTTTTCTTCATTTGAAAGTGTCAAAATCACAGGCACAGCTACTCTAAAAATTTTAGCCCAAAATCTCACCTGAGATGGCCCATTATTTTGGGCTAACATCTCATGAAAACACCTTGTTCTGATTTAGCCTTGAATCCAAACCCCGAATTCAAATTTATGCTGAAGGCGGGACCAGATCCAAACACTATTTCCTCATTGCTAATAAAAAATTATTTGTAGTGGAAAAACAATGAGAGTTCTGTGGCACCTTAAAGACTAAAAAATTTATTTGGGCATAAGCTTTCGTGGGCAGAAACCCACTTCATCAGATGCATGAAGTGGAAACTACAGTTAGGGAGGCATATATACACATGCAAGGATGAGTGACTTGCATCACAGTGAGGAGTGTTAATGAGGTAAAGTCAATCAGGGTGAATGAGTCCCATTTACAACAGTTGATGAGGAGGTGTGAGTGCCAAAAGAAGGAAGATTATTTTTGTACTGGGCTAGCCACTCTGAGTCTCTATGCAGATCTAGTCTGATAGTGTCAAGTTTGCATATGAGTTCCAGCTCTGCAGTTTCCCACTGAAGTTTGTTTCTGAAGTTTTTTTGTTGAAGTATGGAAACTTTCAAGTCTGTTACTGAGTGTCCAGGGAGATTGAAGTGCTCTCCTACTGGTTTTTGAACGTTACCATTCCTGATGTCTGATTTGTGGCCATTTATTCTTTTGCCTAGAGACAGTCCAGTTTGGCCAATGTACGTGGCAGAGGGGCATTGCTGGCACATGATGGCATATATCACATTAGTAGATGTGCAGGTGAACGAGCTCCTGATGGCATGGCTGAGGGGGTTAGGACCTGTGATGGTGCCGCTAGAATCGACGTGCGGGCAGAGTTGGCAATGGGGCTTGTTGCAAGGATACATTTCAGGGTTAGTGTTTCTGCGGGATGGTGTGTGGTTGCTGGTGAGTATATGCTTCAGGTTGGGGTGATATTTGTATTGGGTTTTTTATTTGTTTTGTTTTTGAAACCAAACTTTTAATCTATCTAATCTGTAGAGTCTGCACTGAGCTTCTTTGGGACAATAAGCAAGACAATATTTCCCGCTTTTGCATAGTCTTCCCCCCAGCTCACTTTTGATTTGGTTGATTTTACAGTTTTCAGGCAGGTTTGAGGGTTCCAAATGCTGTTTTTATCTGTTCACCTAGCTGTTAGTCTACTGGATTATGTTAAATTTGTTCCTCTGTGGAGCTTTCTGGGATATAAAACCTTCAGGTGTTAAATGTGTTTTAAGGCAGTTAAATAGTGTTAGGTTTTTCTAGGCACAAAGAGCAATCCTATGCTTCCTCTGAATGATGCTTTTTTTAAAAAAAAAATTTTTCTTCAATTTCCCTTAAACTAAACTAAAGCTCTGTGAAAGTGTATCTCTCTCTTGTGACTGGCTGTATTAAATCTGCCTTACAAAATGACAGCTCCCCCTGCAGTCAGAGAGACGTAGACATTTAAAGGCACAGCACACAGAAAAAATAAAAGCCATATACACCACAAATAAAAATACACCTTGGTCTAATGTGCAGACAAGGGAAAAATTTTAAAAAACTGCAAACTTCTCAGATATCCATTCATAAGACTGATGACGGGCCAAACTCTGTAGTCCTTATTCAATCAAAACCCCCACTGATTTCAGTGGGAGCTCTGACTGAGTAAAGACAACAGGTTGTGTGTGTGTGTGTGTGTGTGTGTGTGTGTGTGTGTGTGTGTGTGT